>JAEQBH010005788.1:0-424633 GCA_016808115.1 Tetrastigma voinierianum | reverse complement strand
ATAGTTTTCTTAGTTTGTTTAGTAGAGACTCAACTTGAAGCCGTAGGTGCTACGCTCCATCGTACCTTCCCAATAAATAAGCAACCACTCAACCATTTTCCGCCTCTGCAAGATCCCTTCTCACTAAGGTTTGATTGGGAGCGCTCTTTCTTATTTTTGTTTCCTCAATAAAACAAAATATGGTACTTCAAACTATTTTCAAAATGGGTTTTCAAAATAAAAACAAACGCCTTTTTAGGTGGAACATTATAATAACCAAAAATCGGGGTCCACACTGGTTGACTTATGGCATCACATCATTATCACCTCGCCCATTGATGTCTTAGTGTCCATATCGCTTCACGTAGATTTTTACGCATGCTATTCACACAATGTGAGGCAGGTCGACGTTATCGGGTATTTGAACCTAGTTTCATTTCTTTTACTTTATCACCGAGCCTACATTACCTGGCCCGTGTCGTAAGACCACCTATGCCATGAATCCGTCAAATGCCCCTTTGACAACATCTATTTGGATAGGTATATGTGACTTGGTTGATATCTAGACATCATCGTGTTGCTTTTTCTGGAAGACACCCTCACTAATGTTTTTATTTGGTTTTCGCTTGTGGTTTCGATTTAATTCTCGTGGGGTGTTAGCAATTTCTTTTCCTCATGAATAGATGATCTGATGCTTTCGATTTGGTTTTCGCTTATGGAGCATTCATGGTACCAGTGGCATACTCTCAGTTATTAGACCATTTCAAGCTTGGTTGGTCTTGCAGACCACCATCGAGATGGTGGCCATGCTTGATATTCCTGGGTTTCATCACTATGTTTTGTCTGATTCTATAATCGTGCACATCCCTGCCATTCGACTTCATATGGAGCTCGTTGGTTTGGCATAAATCATTTCGTCGAGATGGTGATCGCGCTGATATCGGCTCCGATTGTTTAAGTATGCTCCGATGCCATCGGAGATGCATCATCTTAGTTATCAGATCGCTTAGCGCGTATTGATGTTATGGTCATTTGTCATTGAGGATTTAGCTCACCGTGACACTCAGTAGATGCCACCGGAATGTACTTCTTCCTTATTTGCTGATAAGGCAGTTTTCGAGATATGATGATTTTTATTGTGGATGACTTTGACAGACGCTTGGCTCAAAAGATTGCTTATTTACATGGATCTTGTCAGCCACGCGAGTCGATGGGATGTTTTTCGCAGTTATTTTATTTAGTCTGGCGCTCGAGCCGCTCTTTCCGCCTTGCGCGTTCGTGAGCCTTTATTTCCTTCGGGCCATTTTCAGCCATTACTTCGCCTCAAGGCTCATAGTTGTTTTCTTCACTAAGGCTCGTGACTGCTTCGCTTGATGCTCATAACGCTTTAGTTCTAGCATTCAAAGCCATTTTCCACCTGGCGCTCAGAGTCGCTTTCACAGCGCTCGTGTCGCTTTTTCGCTTTGACGCTCAAAGCCGCTTTTCTTCGCTTAAGGCGGAGCCATTTACTCCAATATGCTCAGAGTCGCTTTCTTCACTTGATGTCAGAGTCATTTTCTTCGCTTGTTTAGATCCGCTTTTCTTCGCTTGAGTTCAGAGTCGCTTTCTTCACTCGTGTTCAAAGCCATTTCTTCATTGTGTTTAGGCCATTTACTTCGGGTCACATGGTTCAAAGTTGTTTTTCGCTGTGTTCGCATCCGTTTTCTTTAGCTTTAGCGCGGAGAGCCGCTTCGCTTGACGCTCGTAGAGTCGCTATTTTCTTTAGTCATGCTCGTGAGCCGCTAGTCGGGCATTTAGAACCTTTTTTCTTCGGGCCATGTCTGTAGCCGCTATTTTCAAGCTGACGCTCGTGAGTCACATTTTCAATTCGTACCAAAGTCTCTCTCTTTAGTTTCATGCTTGATACCGCTTTTCTTCACTTTCGCTCGTATTTCATTTTCTTCATTTTGATGTTCAAAGCCGTTTAGTTCTCCTGCATTTAGAGTCGTTGTCGCCGGGCCATGCTCATAGGCTTTTCTTCCGCCAGCGTCAAAGTCGCGGCAGAGCCAATTTGGTGTCTGTGAGCCATTTCATCACTAGGCGTTTGACTTTACTTCATGGATCGATGTTCGCATTTCGTATGCATCACATCTTGCTATGCGCTTTAGGATGTTCACTTCATTATCTACAAATAAGGCATGCTCGGGCTTCTCACTCTTCTACACTGGACAAAGGTGCGTGTTTCGCTCTTTGTGTCTTCTCCATTTAGACCAGACATTCCATGCTCACCATAGTTCGTAATTCTCAGAGTTCATCTTTCTATTAGAGATATCGCTACCAAGATTCACTACCGCTAGCATTGCCTACTTTGATCACATGGCTTATTTCGGTTATCCTACTTTCCACTTGCTAGCTCGTGAGTTTCTTGTGAGTCTACATCTAACCACTATGGGGTTTTCATTAGTATACCATTTATTTGTTATACTATAACTTGTTTCACTATTTTATTAGTGTCCACTTTTTTATGACAAAGATGACGAGTGTTCATTGCCATACAAGTAAACACAATCTCATTCTACACCTATAATGGCTACCACTCTTCACTGTTTGATTTCAATATAGGCTCATACTGAGAGGACCTTCGGATGGAGGTCGGATCTGATCATGGGCCTGATCATAGGTTATCTTGTTTTTTTTTCTCCACCCTTAGGTGTCTAAAATCTTTTCTTGCCCCAAAGGTCCCTCTGTGGCCACCTTTTGGACCCTATTTTTCTTTCTATATAGAGTTCATCTCACTTTAGTCACTGTTACCTCGCATTTCATTGTTCGTTCATTACACTCGTGAACTCTATCATGATGGGCATATTTGTAAACCCTAAAAATTGGAGGCTTATGAGGTTTCTTCCTTTTGTCGGAGGCAATTCCACATCGAAATTGACAAGGAGAGAGGCCTCCTCCATTTCCCTATAATGGGTGGAGGCCTCTCTTGATCGGCAGCGGTGGGTGAACTATGGCCTCCCCACTACCAAAGAAGGGAGGCCTAATGACCCTTAATTAAATATTTTTGTATGTCTCAGAATAACATGGCACTCAGCCCTATTATTCCCTTAAGTTTGTTTTACAGACTATGGTCATATCGAAAGGGAGGTTCTAAGTTGCCCCAAAGTTTAAAGGTTTTTTTATTTTTTACAAATAAGATGGCCTTAGCACCAGATACGATCCCACTTGGCACATTACCTCAAATATATAACTCCTACTCAGTGGGGAGCCGCCTCGCCTACCATGTAAGTTTTCTTGACTTTCTTTTTATTTACAAAATTTTATTTTATATAGTTATTTTTTAATTAATTGACTTGTATATATATTTAATTTATTGTTATATTTCATTATCCATTTAATTTATAGTCTTATTTTCTTATTTTCTTTGTAAGTATATTGTTATTTTTTGTTTATTTAATTAAATTGGTTGTTGCTGTTTTTTTTTAATAATTCAAGTTATTTTTCCTTAACATATGAACCATCACCCAATCTCTAATTTAATAAATCCAAAATTTATATGGTAAGCCACCGTAGGGATTCCTGCCGATCTTCTGAGTCAGCTGGGTCGGTCCGCAGGTCAAATCGTAGTGCCACCTACAACCTGCACTGAAGGGATGGACCAAATGGGTGCGCCCTCGCCGCCTTCTGATGCCTAAGTCAAATTTTCTTCTTATTGAAAAGGAAGAAATCAACTATCGATGGCTATGATTAATGTGACTTTTTATGTGGTGGAATGGGTCGAGTATTTATATGTGAAATAGTGGTTACTTTCCTTGTTAGACGGTGATATCGCATTCCGTCATCATGAGGAGTTTTTCCTTTATCAAATGGACCGACTCTTAAGGGATAATGGAGGAGCCGTGATCATGTAAGATCCTTCTTTCCTAATCCGTGGGGTGCGGGTCATGGAGACTGGGCACTTTCCCTTTTACACGAGTTTTTGGGCCGCCTACATCTCTGACATTACCCGAAGGAGTGTTTCAATTAAGGCTCGGCCCATGTACTTCAAGTATGGGCAGTGATCTAACTTCATCAGGGCCGCTTCTTATCGGGTCTATGCCCCAACCTTTCATACAAAGGAGGTTTCTACCGCGCTCCCGCCAGACCCTCATGACATGCTGTTCTCACCCCATCAAGAGCCCTCATCGACTAAAGCAGGTGCTTAGGTATAATGAATTGTTTCTCGGATCAATATGCTTTCCACCGGGTTTCATAGGGTGTGTTTGATACGGGCTTTGTCGCCATCAAATGTCTTGTGATAATGATGGCGCTTTAGATTTTCGCACCTATCTTACTCCGGCTGTTTCTCATGCCTTTAGAAACATTCCTTGTATCGTGACTCTTCCACTCCTTCCGTGGTTTGGCTACCTTGATGGTCCACTTCCACCTCGCTCAGAAATTCCACTTCCCAGCTCCTAATGGTCCTCGCTCTAGTGAATTAAGCCAAATTTTACCGCCTTTGAGGGTCAAAGGAAAGCTTTAGCTCGAGCAAGTCCATATCAATCGCACCCTTAAAAGTCAACCTCGAAATCCCTGATGGTGTGTGTATGGATTTTCATTTTCCATACCATGAAAAGTCGGGAGCATGGGCACCAGATAAGGCCTCATTGCCACATCCTCATAGGCAGCCGCATGAGGGTGCACCCCACCAAAGTGTATGTGATCCTCATCACCAGAGGCATCGCCCCCGCGGAACCTCCCGTCGCTTTGTCGCCTTCAGTGAGGGCTCATCTGAACATGCACAGCATCGATTTCACACCCTTGTTCAACTCGGAGCACTAAGCTCTTCCTTAATCCGCCCCAGTGAGCCATCTCCCACCGAGATAAGTCAAGCAGAAACACACACAACAAGCTAGGAAACCAACAAAAATAAGGCTACTAGAAAGGTTGATTAGTTAGATAGAAAATGGAAAAATCAGACAACAACAATAAAATTCAAATCTCTCGCAAAGGAACTGTAAATGGGGGAAAAATGGTAAAATAAAAAGAAATGAGAATTCACCAAATACTTGTGGATGTGGATCACAAGTTCATAGCTTCTTCTCACTGTAAGACCATCACTCAAGAACGCGCCATTTGATTCGCATGCAAAGTAGTATCCCTAATCAACAAAATTTATATCCTCAGATTCCACGCCATGCTACAGTTACTACAAAGATAATGTCTAGGTCGAACACGCAGGGATGAAGCCTTTCTTCGAAGAGAAGAGTCAGGTGCTGGATTCTGAAAATGATGTTTTCTTGATTTGCTGTTTTTGTAAAACAAATGAGGAATGGTTGAAACTCGAAATAACCTAAAATAAAGTATAAAAAGAACTCCTCAATCTCAAAGGCCACCGGGCTAGGTCCTAAGTCAACCTATTACTAATCCCTGTCTTTTTTCCAAGGCTGGGGGAGGATGACCTATAGTCATTTCCGAACCGCATCTCATTTAGCTTTAAAACTTAAACCCCAGCAATTTTTCCTTCAATGGTATTTAATGAGCATAAATGCTCCCAGATGGTGAAAACATACCTCCTAAACCTACCCTACAGTAACTAATAGGAGACAACTAATTGGGTATCAATGGATCTAGTGATAAGTATCCACTGAACCCAAAAAGCTTGCCAAATATTAATGCTAGTGAGGGCATGCCTAGGAGATTTTAATCAAGGCAGAGCTGCAGATAAACGAACACCCATATAAATGCTTACATGAAAAGCAAGAGAACAATTAGTTTACTCTTTAAAACTAACACCTCAAAGGGCCTTCATCTTCAAGGACGAGTCTTAGCTACATCCTGATTTGTCATCATCAAGGGTGTTTGGATGGTGAGAAAGTGCAAGAAAATGAAGGAAAAGGAGAGAAAATCATAAATCCACAGGAGTGAGAAACTGCGCCAATGCATTGGGAGTGATTGATGGACTCAAAGATGATTGATGTTATAAGCAAAGACTTAAAGCTTATATTGATGCTCAGTACCATGGAAATTGCTAAAAATGTCTAAAGAGACCAAATTACATCAAGGTAGATTTGTACAAACCACAAAAAAAGAGGTCAAAAGCAAATAATGCAGAGTGCATGGAAAGGTGTGATTGCCTTAAATTTCAACTCACGAAATTCGCAACCCCAAAATTTCACCGTATTCCTTCTTCAGCATTTTTGCTCCAAATTTCCTCCTCTGGCTCATCATGCATCTTCTAATCTCGACTCGCTCACCATGTTTGAATCAGATTGAAGATAATGAGGTATCAAATTCACAAATCATGTAAAAATATACAAAAATGTGATTAGTAGTAAAGCCAGACCAATGTATAAATTGGGTTATTTGCTGGATTAGTACACAAAAAGTGCGCTCAAACCTGCAATAAAAAGGGCTCAAAATAGCACCATTTGGGTACTAATCACTCCTCTTGAACCGACGTATCACTGGCTAGTCCTTAGCAATGATAAAAAGCGACTTATCATGAAGATTATGATAAAAAGGGACTGTCTGTTCAAAAAGTGTGTGTATAAGTAATGCCCTATACTCAGTATGAAAAATTGGGACTCTGCATAAAAACCAGCTTAGGAGAATAAATGCCATACAAGAACAAGTTTCAGAGCAGTGTCCATTCCAAGGAAATCAACCTGACTCACCAAAGTCTAGCTTAGGTTATCGCTTGGTAATTAATGTCATGCCTACTTCTTTCCCTAATCGTTACCGCTAATGCCTTAGATTGCTGACCAACCTAAATAGATTCAGTTCCACTCTATTTCCACACTCTATTGTATTGTATGAATCATCACCAAAGTCCTGCGGTAACTGGATCCACCGATGCCTCAACTCAATCCAAGGTTTGTGCATCAAGTTAAAAGGATACTTGAACATTAACTTTACAGTGTTTCAATTCTAATTTCAACAATTTCGAGAATCCAAAGACTAGAACTCATAAACTCCACCCATCCACCCATGTAGCGAAGCACAAGTCGGTGGTTCCAACCAATGGTTTCATAGGTGGCACCAGCTTTAAAGGTTTACTGCACTTCTGACCGCGCTCCTGCTCTCAAGGCAAGCGCCACGGTTTTTCTATTCCTCTTTCTTTCTTTTTCTTTTTCTTTCTTTCGAAGACACATCGCCTTCTTTTTCATGGGGTCCTTAACCTATTAAGGTCGCCAACAAAGCTAAGCCGGTTTTAAAGTAAGAAGGGGGCGGGGAGCCTTCATTTCCATCAAAACTATCGCTCATCGAGATGTGGTGATTAGTACCCAAAAGTGCGTATTTTTTGAATCCATCAGAAAGAGATGGGGTTTTGAGTGCTTGTGCACTAATCATGTTTCAATTGACATGTGCAGTCCACTTAGTACCACTTATTTTGTTTCGAAGCCTGTTGGTAATTTTGCGTTTTGCGCCTCAATCATAACTCCCCAAGTTTGGTGTTGTATCAGTCAATGTTGAGAGAATTACCTGATTTCCTGCTTAAATGAAGAAAATGTCAAGTGGAATTGATGAAAGGAAGGTCAAGTGGATACGTAGTGCGCAATGCAGGCGCAAGCGCAGTGGTCGCAGGATTTTCTATACACGCGGCAACAATTTTCAAGCATGATCGGGCGAAATTCTTTCGCAGAACCATAGCTTAAAATTCCTCGCAATCCCTCGCAGAAAAATTTTGCTATGCACAATTTTTCGCTGTTAGCCAAATTTCACATCATAGCGAATATCGCATAGAAATTTGAATTTTCTACGCCAGATTTCTTTACATGATAAATAAATTCACCGTGATAATAAAAATCCTCCCAGAGCCGTTCCAAACGACTCGTTGTATAATTCCTATTTTGTCCTCATTGTAATTATGTATTTAGGTATTTTTGGTATTTCACATTTTGGTTAGCTATATAAGCCACTATAGCTTTCAGAATCTCTATCCCTTGATTCAAGCAAGTTTTCACGCAGCCTATTTTAGCCGCGGGTCGTTTCTTCTCTTCTTTCTCTCATGCGTCGCCAAACACCACCTTTGAGGATGACAACTCAAGTGGGATGTTTGGCTAAGCCTCAAAACCTTAAGAGAGGTTGCTAGGTCGTTAATGGGCTACTCCACAGGTCCTGGCCTTAAATGAAATGTACGTGATTATGGTTCCAAACTTTCCAAACTAGGGTTTAATGCTATTTAATGTCTTTCGGGTCACTTGTCATGCTTTAGGTCATAGTGCATCTTGGCTAGATGCACCACATTCTTTAGATGTCATTTACGAGCGCCATTGAAATGAGATTAAATGCTATGTTTCAACCGATTGGGAACATCAATGCCTGCAGATATAAGTCCTGACTCAAATAGGAGTGTTTTAAGGGTTAGTTTTAAAGCTAGACAAAGATCCGTTTTGGCTCATTACCATATGTCATTTGCCCTAATGCGAGAAATAACCCGAGACACCTTCAGAACCTCATCTACCAAGCTAGTGACCCGGCTTCCTCAAGGTCACCATTTCACACTTCCCATTTTAAGTTATTTCCAAGTAGCCTAGTGACACCAACTCCCACACTTTTCAATGCAAATCCGAAATCTCAAATAAAAGCCTCACCATTTCGAATCATGATACAAATCATTTGTGGATGAAAACCCATCCCCGTGTTCGACCTTAGACCGCATGCCGCAAAGAGCTCGACCACAGTGAGGAGGAACTTAGGAAAACAAATTCTGTTGATTCCCGATCACCCTACCCGTGGCACCTAATCATGTGTGGTTAGCTAGTGGAGAAGACAAGGGTTGAATACTGTGGTCTTCAACCGACCAAAGAACTCACTCATGCATGGAACTATTCAAGATTGATGGTATTTGCAAGATTTCTTCACCATGGGGATGTCCCATACAAAAAAAAAAAAAAATGGTGGCAAAAAAATGTTTGCAAAAGTGTAGAAACATGGAGCTGTATGAAATATATAATGTGTTGTATTTCACAAAATTTTCAGCTTTTTCAAAGTGAAGCATACTGTCAGCTTCATTATCATGGCAAAAATGGGCTTTCATTGAAAGGTGGTATAAACAGAACTAAAATCAATATATGAACACTACCTTCCAACACTCAACTCTCCCCCAACTACGGCGCCATTGTCCGCAATGGGGTGTAGATTGGAAAGAAGGAGGAAGTGGCAATCTCCCGCCCGGTGGCCGATGAATGAATCAACCCCGCCTCGACAGCCGAGGTGCCGCCGCTGAGGATCGATGCCGCAAAGAATTGCCACCGTGAAAGAAAAACAAGCTAAATCAACCTGATCACAACAAGATTATTAACAAAACTTAAACTTAAACAAAACTACAATTAAATTAGTGACTTCGAGAAAACCGCGTAAGCCACTCCCAAACGTGGAAAATTCAGGTCTCACTGTGGGGTCCAGGAGGAGAATCTCCTCCCCGTTGGGCAGCAGTCAGCGCAAATACGTGGCTTCACTCTCCGTCCATTGGACTCTGAACACTCTATTATCATTTGGCTGAGTGTGGCTCATCAACTATCGGGGGTATGCTTAATGAACGGCTGAACATCCAATCCACTTACCAGCTCGCCTTAAAAAAGTGTGGAGTTTCCGGAGCCATAGAGGATCTGGGTCCCCCGGGTTATGAAATGATCATCACTTCTTTAATTTGTACTTCAATTTTCAATTGAAATAGGCGTCATTCCTGGAGTTCTTCTTAACCTCATCGGGATCAAGGAGTCTTTTAAAGCGTCAAATTTCTTCCCACGCCTGACCACTCTTTTATCGCCTTCCCCGCACCACGCCTTATATTCAATTTCCACAAAGGCATGCTCTGCCATAACCAGCAATAGTGGGGACATTCCAAGATGTCTTGTATGTTGTTCTAGGCGCCCACATGGAGTCCGCTCGAGAGACCAATCCTTCTGTTCGAGTTCACCACTACCAATAGTCTCGATTTCCCTTGCTGGCAGCTCATCGCCATCGGGTCCGAGGATGATACGAGGGCCACCTCAGGCTTGACACCATACTTCTGATAGAGATTCAAAAGGTTTACTGCAATGTGAACTCCATCATCATTATGGCTTCTGAGGACTCCAAATCCGAGGAAATGTTCTCCTTACTCCTCAATACTCTGCCTCATGGTTCAGTTGCTTCCACACCGGCTTCAACCCACTTCGACATCAGCCAACTCCCAGCGCAGGATGGGCATATAGAAGGCTGAGCAGAATGGTCCTAAGGGAACATGCCCCAACAGTCAAATAACCTCAAACCACCGGGAATAGGTTCAAAGGCATCATATGACGACGAGATTTTCCACCAGATTGTCGATTGCTCAGTATTAACATGGCATAAGTATCCTAAATGTGACGCTAATAAAAACTGCTCACAACACCTCATTGATGTTTTCTCGAAGCGAACATCTCCACACAGTGACTGCTTACGGCAGCACAGTATCTCCTTCTCGTTTCCTCCTTTCATACACATGATTTTCCGACATTTGATCAAGACAATATCAACAAACAGGTTCTTCCTGTCAAGAGGAGGACTTTTTCATGGAAGGAACTTTCTCGTCTGTGCCTTTAATTCCGCCGCAACTCCCTCAGCACAAAAAGTTAAAGAATGCTGGCAAACTAAGAGCACCGCCCACAGCAGTAGAGACTCGGGAATTCATCATGGATCAGGGCTGTGGGTGTCAGGTGCTGGTGTTGTCCAGGAGATCAAAGAATAACATTTCTAAGACCCTTCTTATCCTGATCTGTGTCAATTCTCAGAAGAAGAGTGACCCACCCGATAAGCCTAGCTCTCGCATTTTCACAGTGCGTATATATTTCAAAGCCAAATGATATGTGAAGATAATTATATCCGCTCCCTATCAAATACACGTGAAACTCATTCCAGGCATAGACTAATGCCAATTACCCTTTTCTGGTGTAATTCCTCCGAGCTTCATTCAATGTTTTGGCTAAAGATAGTAAACTACATGGGCTTTCCCTCCGCTCATCCAGACTGCTTCCCACAATGAGGTCATCGTTGCATCGCATGATAAATCCCAAAGGCTTGCTACCAAAGGCCCTCACTATTGGTGGCAATACAAATAACAGCTCTTCAAACCTTTGCTCGACATTCCGAATCCCACCAAATCCTAGCATCTTTCTGTGGCTTCATGCTGGCTTGGCAATTTTTGAGAAGTCCCATATGAATCCCGTAGTCTGTATGCCCATAAGACCATACTCACATCTTGACATTTGTGGGGCTGAGGGCAGCTGGGAATCAACTAATTTTTGCTTTATCAACTTCAATTCCTTTCTCTGAAATAATATGACCCAATACAATGCCCTGGCTGACAATAAAATGGCATAAGCACTAGGTTTTTCTCTATGCACCCAAAAAGAGCGCTCAGTTGATGAGGTACTCCCAAAACTCCTCCATAAGACGGCACATTTGCCCATAAACCTCCATACTGACTCTACCAAATCGCTGAAAATGCTAAGCATACATCGTTAATGTATGTGGGTATTACAAAGGCCAGCAATCCTCTTAAGTACTACGTGCCAAATGGGTATGTAGTCTGTCTTCCCGGGTCCTCACAAGAATCTCAATTTGGAAATATCTTGAATAGCCATCCAGAAACAATGGGGCGGTAGCCGTAAACCTTCAAGCAGCTTGATCCATGAATGGAAGAGAAGATCTCTTCGTTACTTCCATTTACCTTTCTGATAATCAATCAATGCATACCTTCAACCCGTGTGTAAGGCGAGCGGGTATCTCTTCCTTTTTCATCACCGTGGTTACTCCCGACGAGGGTACTACCTGGCACCACCTGTGTGCTATCCTCGACATGGGTAAGTATGACGCCAGCTCAGTGAGCTTTAAGACTTCTCTAACCAATTTCTTCGGGTTCAGCCTTCTCAGGCTGCCCATCGACTTTGGCCTTCCCGGCGATGGTGCATACCGCTAATGCCTTCAAATCGCAATTTTCACCTGGGCTGTTTGCTCTTCCGAGGACGTGCAGGCTACCGTGCAGGCCGAGCAAGGATGAAATGACCAATCGACACCGCTTCCCCGCTTCTTCCACTACATACTTAAGCTCCTGCAAGGGCTTCGAGCTCCATTGTGCCTACCATTTCTTCGATACCAACAGAAAATTTGCGTTTTTCCAATGTCCTCTCATTTATTTCATGTCAACTTCCCGTCGCTTTTCGCATTAATTCTATCCAACTTCGGCTAGTGTATCCGCATCCCCTAATCGCCTTGTTCCTCCGGATGGTGTCAATGATGCATACTTCTTCTGGGACATCTTCCACTAGTTGCATTTGCTTTTACTTAGTGAAGATGTCGAGCCTCTGTGGTCATGCTTCCGGGTTATGAGCTGCATTGACACCATTTCTCGCACTGATAATTGCATTGAGGCCAAGAATGGTCTCCTCAAGATGATCAGTACATCAAATTCTTCACGCTGGTCTGTGTTTGGCACAATAAAATCACTGATATAGAACTTGTCCACTAGACAGATTATCTTCCACCGGCCCCTTCCAGATTTCGATTGACCTATCAGCAAGACGCAGATGGAGTGCACTAGCTCCCAAGCCGAAGCCGGCTTGTACACTCGAATAAGGGAGTGAGATTCACACTTGCTCCCAGCCCAACGCTTTCCACGCAAGTGCCTTTATATTAATCGAGATGGTCGGGACAACCCGGATCTTTATATTTCACCGAAAGTCTCTGCATTGGATAATGGCACTCACTGACTGAATAAAGGCTTTCTTGTCGGAGATTAAATTTCTTTCAATCGTGGCACAAGTCCTTTAAAATTTTTGCATAGGTGGGGACTGGGCTTGATCATGTCAAGTAGGGGGATGTCGAATCTTTACCGCCTCAATACTTTAACATTTTAGCCTAATTAAAGGCCTTCTTTAGTTTAATGTCGAGGGAAAGGGTGGGATGTCTTATTTTTCTCAACAACAGCTTGATCACCACCTCCTCTCGTTCGGCCTATAGCTCACCGGGTCTATTGCCTCAGATGGATGTGTCTTCACACTCCCTTGGGTGACAGATTGCCTCACCTCGTCATTCAATTTGAAGAATTGGTCACCGGGAGGAGCTCACTTCATGTAATCCCCTCGGGGCTTGCTCAGGTTCAGAGGGAAATTTTCCTTTCTTGCACCTTCCGCCGCAATAACTTGAAACCGAAAATCTTGCAGGTCACTATTTTTTCGTTGAGAGTGTCTCCAACGTTTCACACCTTTCCGAGCGGTCCGAGTATCTACATCGTCGTTTTCCAATAAAGGACCCGCGCCAACCTGCTCAAATTACAATGGCTGCTCTACAGGGACGAGGGTGGGGTCTGTTGTCGCTATGAACCCGTGGGAAAGATAAGCAGGCTTCTTGCTTCCATGACATTAGGACATTCCTCCAATTGATTGTAGGGCGTTCCCATATGGCGTTTGTTAGCGGGCCTCTACTTTGCACCCATTATTTGCCTACTTTGATCATCGTCAAATCCTCATCGAGGGAGCAATTGAAATGTTGATCTCCTTTGCATCAGTGGATTGGCAATTAAAACAGCACTGAGAGGCATGGTGTTTCAGCTTATTGCCCCAGATCATGCCGATTTCGCATTTCAGCCCTTCCAACCCTAGTCAAAAGAAGATAGCTTCGCTTTCATTTCACATCCTCTCGAGCGCATATACCCTTTGGTTTGTCAGGTGCTTCGCTTCTACCTCCTCGGGCTTGGCCGATCCCAGCTTTGGAGGTCTCAACACATAGTTGAGGAAATCCATGGTTTGGCCAGGATTTTGCCGAGAAGTCCTCCACACATGGTCTCCAAGAGTTGTTTCATGGAAGGGGACATTCCATCGTAGAAGTGATTCACCAACATCTAGGTATCAAAGCCATGGTGAGGACAAGCACTGATGGTCTCCATATACCTTTCCCAGCACTAATAAAATTTTTCACTATCATGAGTCAGCATGCTGCGTATGATTCATCAAATTGTTGGTCTCAGGCACCGAAGAACTTCTTTCAAAATTACATGCAGCTCACATTTATGGTCCTCTGCCTTAGTGAATAAGCCAAATTCTTGGCTTTTGTCTTTACAATAAAGGGAAAGCTTAGCTTGGAGTAAGTCCATATCAATTGCACCTCCTTAAGTTGTGCAACTTCCGAAATCCCTGGATGTAAAGTGTATAGACTTCACTTCTCCATACCATGAAATGTCAGAGCAGGCACCGTGATAAGGCCTCACCGCCACATCCTCGCAGGGGGTATACGCATGAGGGTGCACTCACCTCGGGGCCGGTATGTGGTCCTCATCGACCTGTAGGCATCAGCTCCTGAACCTCCCCGCCGCTTTTTACGCTTCTTCTGTGGGGCTCCATTTAGTTGGCTGCACGATCGATTTCACACCCTTGTTCAATCCAGAGCATCAAGCCTTCCTTAACTGCTTTCAATGTTTCGCCCCACTACATAAGCTTCGCAGCGAACACACACAAATGCTTGTAGAAACCAACAAAAACAAGGCTACCGTAAAGGTTGATGTTAGTTAAGATAGAAAACAAGAAAAATCAGATGAATAAAGACAAAATCTAAATTCCCCAGTAGTTGAACTCGTAAGAATGGGGGAAATGGTAAAAATAAAAAAGAAATGAGAATTCACTCAATACTTGTGATGTGGATCACAAGTTCAGAACGCGCTTCTCTTTCTTCACTGTGTTCATCCCCAAGAACAACGGCGCCATTTCGATTCGCATGCAAAGTAGTGTATCCGAATCAACAAATTTATATCCTAGATTCCTACTACCAGAAAGCCAATGTGAGCATAGTGGTTCAGGTCAAACACAGGATAGGTTTTCTTCGTGGAGAGAAGAGTTACAAAGTGATTGAAAAATGATGTTTTCTTTGGATTTAAGGTTTTAAACAAATAGTGAATGGTCAAAACTGAAAATAAATCGAAATAAAGTATAAAAGGAACTCCGACGCTCCTGCACACTCGCTTAGGTTCTAAGTCAACCGACATGTCCTGGTCTTTTCCTGCCTGGGAGGATGACCTATAGTCATTTCCCCAACCGATCTTCATATTTAGCTAAAACCCAAAACCCTATAATTTTTCCTCTTGAACAATGGCATTTAATGGAGCATAAATGCCCGACTTATGAAACATACCTCCTAAACCTGCTCCTACAAGAACTAATAGAGACAATTAACCTGGTATTAGTGGATCTAGTGATAAGTATCCACTCGAACCCAAAAAGCTTGCCAAATACACGTAGTGTGGCATGCATGGAGATTTTAAGGTGAGAAGGTGAACACAAACACCCGTTCATAAATGCTTACATGAAAGCAAGAGAACAATTAGTTTATTTCAAAACTAACACCCAAAAGAGCCTTCATCTTCAAGGATGAAGCCTTAGCTAAGCATCCTTGATTTGTCATCATCAAGGGTGTTGATGGTGAGAAAAAGAAATGAAGAAAAGGAGAGAATATCACAAACCCACAGAGGAAAGGAAATTTGGCACCTAATTTTATCGAAAGTGATCGATGGACTAAAGATCGATTGGATGTTAGCAAGACCGAGCTTATATAGATGCTCGCATTTCAAGGAAATTCTACAAAAATGTCTAAAGAGACCAAATTACATCAAGGGTAGATTTTGTACAAAAACCACAAAAAGGGCAAAGCAACAATGCAAGAGTAAGGAGCACAGGAATTCTCGTAACTCCATAGACTGTGAGGTTGCAAATTCTTGTCATAATTCAGAAACATAAATTTGAACCCCGCAAAATTTTCACTGTTTTCCTTTCTTCAGATTTTTGTCTAAATTCTCCGATTCGACGTTGCATCTTCGACCGCTCGCTCAATGTGGTTTGAATCGATTTTTAAGATAATGGAGGTATTCGGGCTCGCAAAACTACAAAAATAATGCCACAAAATGATTAGTAGTAAAGCCGGACCTCAATGTATCAATTAAGAGTTTAGTTGATTAGTACACAAAAGTGCTCAAACTCGCTATAAACAGTGGCTCAAATAGCACTATCTGGGTACCAATCAATCAAGCCGATCACATGGTTTCACGCGTTCTGGCAGGTGGTTTGATCCAAGCTATTACCGCCAAATGTCTTGTGATAATGATGGCGCCTTGTGATTTTCGCGCCATTTAACACGCTGCTTCACGCCTTTTTTAGAAACATTCCTTATATCGCATTCTTCCACTTCGCGAAGCCTGAAGCTGCCTTTGGATCAACGCCGCCGTAATCGCTTGCGGGAAGTCACGCCCCGTTTCCTGTGGGCCGCTTTTCCTTGTTTTCAGTTCGATGCATCTTCCTTCTTCTTCGCCTGTTTTCTTTTCCTTGTTTTGAATTCCTGTGCTGTTGGGCGCGGTTGGGTCAGTCTGCCTCTTTGTTGCTTTACTGTTCTTTCTTCCATAGGCAGAGTCATACTTCCCAGGAGGTTCACGCATGCAGGGAAGGCCTAATGAGGAGTCTCGTGGTCAAACTAGCAGGACTCGACCCGGTCGTGGTTGTCTGGGGTCCTTCAAGAGGTTATACCTTCCCAGCTGTGCAAGGGCAAGTAGAAGAATAGAGAGATTAGGTATCCCGACATCTCCAACATTCGAGGTCACATGAGAGGCTGAGGCCGCTGGCCCCACCTGCTCAGCCCTCGTGACAAGCCTCTCGCTTTATTCATACACTCCTCCGTTTCAATCCGGTGTCCTCAATTTCTCTTTTATGTTGTTCCCGCTCCCAAGATGGTCCGTTGAGGCGGTCTGAGAATGGCCTTCGCTTTCCTCCCATCCCTTCATCAAAAGTCCCACACAATGATTTCACAAGAATGTCCAGCTTCCATTTTTTGTAATGTCTGTCTTACTTTGGTTTTTTTGAATGACATGTCCTGTGTCCCAATATATAGCTCTCACAATTGATTTCTTGATGGAAAGAAATTTTTATGTTTCCTTGTATCAAGATGTCACCCGTTTACCACACAGCTCACCTCTTCTTCCAAGACGTTATTGGAAAGTAAGGCTGACTCAAGTCACAAATATGTTTTTGACTTGTTATAAACAGCTTAGATCCATCCACCTACTCAGATGCAAGTAAGTTAAGTCATGTACACGATCTGAGATCCATCAAATGATGATCTCGCCCAAAATGAGCCCTCTTCTCTACTCCCTCATCAATACTCCTCCGCCTTTCTGCCATGGAAACTCTCAAATTCCTGTCAGAGAGTTTCAACCCAAAGAGGAACTGCCCCAGAGTCAGTTAGCCTGCAAGTGAAGAGGAGGAGCAAAGCACAAGGCCTCGTGGGATCTCCGAGCGTACCTCCCGATCATGGTCCCGTCCGGGAGTATTCGATCCCTCTCACACGCCCAAGCTCCGTGAAGGCGTATCATCCCATTCGGCCGAGGTGTCCGAGGTGGCTAAAAGGAGCGTCGCCTCATCCCTCCGCCGTAAGAGTCGTGCGGGTTCTTCGCGAAAGGCCGCTGGCAGCCCCTTCCCAAAGTCCTTCCTATCTTTGCCTGGAGCCCTTCGCAAAACGTCGCACCCCTCTCCGGTTACGAGACGGGGATGATCGCTTCGGCTACTGAGGGTGAGGACTCGCCACTCACCCACGCAGAGCTCGCGCCAGTCCGTTTGCGAGGCCGAGACTTTGATCTCAAGTGGAAGCCCTATGTGTCGAGGAGGCTCTGCACTCGTCCCTCTAGGGACCGTCCAGATATCCGGCCGCCTTCTCATCCGCCTTTGCGGGTCAGGCACAGATCCTAACTCCATCTTATGTTCTCGCATGGGCTACTTATATAAAAGTATTTTGGAGAGGAGGGCCAGCTTCTGGCCGAGTTTTGCTAAGGCGGTGAGAGCATATGAAGCTAAGGTTGCCTCCTTGACTTCCAAGAGGGCCAAGCTGCGAGCTCGGATACAAAGCTTGACCGAGATGCTTTGGGGGTATAACCGACCAAGCACACCTCGACCGCAAGGGCGTAGATCTGAAGGATAAAGGAAAAGAAGGCCATGAAGGCCTGGTATGTCCCATTTGAGGATGAGCTACTGTGTGGTTAAGGACGAGTTCCAGCTTCCAGTGGAAGAACTACGACCAAAGCAACAAGCAAGATTCTACAACGAGAGGCTTCAGGTCGAGAGCCCATGGAGCTGCTGGCCAGAGTTCAACACAGTTACAGGAGGACCTCCAGAGCGGAGGCTATGATCTAAAGGGATGGCACAGCAGCCATGGACGAGGCCTGACTCCATACCTCGTGATGGCTCGCCCACAAGAGAGCCACTCAAGGTTTCCTGGTAGCTTAGACTTCAACTTGCCCCTGGCGAAGAGGAGGTAGAAGCACCTGCTTCTCGATGACGAGGTAGATCCCGAAGTTTCTCGATACCCCTAGCTCAGCTCCTTTCCCTGAAGCTGATTCCACCGAGCCAGCTCTCCTCACCGCTGGGCTTTCATTCGACACAGCGACGCTTGGAGGCTTGCACCACCGAAGCCGCTTCGAGCTCTACCTCAACATCTAGGCCCTTTGTATAATCTTGCTACTCGTTGTTCACGCAGTTCTAAACTCTAACATTTGTAACACTCGACATCGCTTTGTTGTTTTACGGGCATCCATCTTTCTTCCTTCGGTTTTTCTTGCTTTGTTGTTGTTGCTGTTTTTTTTTTTAACTGTTGAGAGGGTTTCATCAGTTCAATCTTCAAATGGCCTAGTTGTTGCTGAGCTATGCGCCCTTTGATCGTCGAATCCGCGCTTTCATTAAACCGAGCCATTGCCCGCCGTTAAGCCTTCCGGGTCATAGGTCTCCCGTGAACCGAGCCGCATGACTACAAGGCCTTTGGAATTGTCGAAGGTTCGCTGAGGCAGAGCTATACTTCATTTTGACACCGATTGGCACGCTACAGGCTACTGCCTTCTCGACGCCGCTCTAAGAACCGAAATAGATGCACTTTTCGAGACTGAAGCATGGCCTTTAAAATTGAGCTACGGCTTTTCAACCGAAGCACAGTTCTTTCGTTAGCTACATGTGGCTTCCTTCGAACCGGAAGCAAGGTTCTTTCAACCGAAGCCAGTTTTTCAAGGAAGCATGGTTTTTCTTCAATCGAAGCTATAGGTTTTGAATCGTTACAGGCTCTTTGGGACTGAAAGGTTAGGCCCCTTTGGCTACTTGGCTCTAGGTCAGTTCCGATTATTTAAGAATCGACATGTATGGCCCCTTTTAGCCCTTTTGAAACTAGCCACGCGGTCTTTCCGGCTTATTTCACATTGCTCTTTCAAAGTCGCCAAGGCTCTTGAACAGCTACAGGCTCTTTGGAAAACTTAGCTACTGTGTTTGTGTTGCCACATGACACTTTCAAAATCAGCCACGCTTGAAGCTGGAGCTACATGGTTATTTAAATCGGTTACAGTGTTTTTTGAAACTGGCAGATAGTACTCTTTCAAACTGAAGCATGTGGTTTCTTTGGATTCAGCCAAGCAGCCTCGCCAGCCGCTCTTTCGGGCTGTCCGATTTTAAGAACCGACCAGAGGCCCTTTCAAATCCCTTTGAAATTGGTAGTTTACGTGGCTCCTCCCCAGCGGGAGCTACACGGCTCCCTCGTCACTGGCCCTTCGAAACTAAGCTGGGCGCGCGTTCTTGAACCTGAGCTACATGGCCTCGCACTGGCCCCTTCAAACTATCAAGCAAAGGCTCATTTGAAACTGAGCTACATGGCTCCTTGGCTACTTAGCCCCTTCGAAATTGCTCACAAGGCTCTTGAAATCGAGCTACACATTCCCGGCTGGCTCGGGCCCTTCAAACTCGAACAGCCAAGGCTCTTGAAACCGAGCTACATGGCTCGCTACTGCCCCTCCTAATGCCTCCTTTGAATCCACAGAGCCGTTGGGCTCTTGAACCGAGCCATGGCTCTCGCTACTTCGTCCCTTCAAACCGAGCTACAAGGCTCTTTCTAAACCCGAGCTCCTGCTCCCTAATCCGAGCTACTTCGGGCTCCTTTCGCTTCCTCCCCTGTGAAGCCAGGTTTTAATGCTGATCTATGGAGTGTGCGCATTTAATGCGCACTCCATGGAACTGTAACAGGCCGCTGGATTTCAAATGCCCGTGTTTCTTTATAAATAACTGCCTCTCTTCGATGATCTGTGTCATACTCCGCTCCCAACCTTCTACCTCTTTTCAACAGTGTTGGAGTTTGTACATGATGAAGCTTCTGGGTTTGATCGTCACTACACGGAGTTCGTCTAGTGATTGTGGTAGGCCCACGCCCGCCTTCACGCCGCCTCCGGCCAGGAGCTGTAAGCCCCCTGGGCTCCTCCTCAAGGAGTCAGTGGTTGCTCTCGCCATTCCCCATTGATGGAATCGGACCTGAACATATTCTAGGGGATCTGCACACCTGCAGGGAATGCTTCAAGTCCTCTTCCTCCAAGTATACCTTTCCTTCCCTCATTTCTCCTTCTCATTCCTTTTCTCTTTCTCCCTCTCCTTCATTTTCTCTTTCTCCTTCTCCTTCCTTTTTTCTTTCTACTTCTCCTTCTCCTTCCTTTTCTCTTTCTCCTTCCTTTTCATTTTCTCTTCTCTCATTCCTTCTTGCGGTTTTTCCTTGATCTGGCTACGATCGTAGATCTTCTAAGGATGCAGAGAACTAGCTGATGTGTAGAAAAAGGCTTTGTCGATCAGAATTTCCGAGATGCAGAGAGTGACTTTGTCAATATGTAAATCGCTTGGTTGATTGTAATTTTCTGAGATATTTTGAAATAGTGTCTACGATTTTGAAGCTGCAGGTGTTTGTCCCGATTTTTTTTTTTTTTTTCGACGATTTGTTATCATTTACGAAATAAAAATGGACACGTAGAATGTTATTATATTAAAATTGTAAATTCCTTATTAAAAAGCTATACAACCCGTGTCTGTAGAATCACCGAGGTGCTCAGCATCGTATCGTGGTAGGTTTCTTCCGGTCTGGGTTCGTAGTTGCCAAAATTGGTTTGATTCGCTGACATCACATGTGGTCCTTCCCACTTTGGCCCCAGCTTCCTCGCGGGTGTGGGTCTTTTCTCGCCGGGTAGGAGCTCTTCATAAACTAAGTTGCTTGCCATAAAACTTTGGGGCCTCGATCCCCTTCATCAGAATATTTTGTTGTCTTTCTGCGATAGTCTTCACGCGCTGTAACCCGCCATAATGCTTTTCTTCTAGGATGTCATGTTCAGCGAAGAATCTCCCTGCTAGGTTTGGCATTTGCGAACTCAACTCTTCGTGATTCTAAATCAACCCGACTGATACCAAGTGAAGACCGAATGCTGTGAGCAAATGGGGTTTCCTTGAGCTGTTGATTTACGCTGTAGTTCTCAGATGCCCATAATACCTCTGGAGGTATTCTACCCATTTTCCCTTAGATTTCCAGCTTTAGTCTTTCAACGCCGAGAGTCCGTCCTTATAGTGACTTCGTCATCATCGACTATGAGTCGTGGATGATAGTATCTTTGAGCACTCTGATCGCAAAAATTCCGGCAACCCACGTACCAACTTCTCCCGCTCCATCCAAAACACAGGCTCAATAAGATCCTGTCTCCAAACAACAAAACAAAATACGATCTGAAACGGCGAATAGAAGGCGGCCTCTACACCCACTGCGTTAATCCACTCCTTACAACATGGGGAACTTGCATCAGCCCTTCCTAATGGGTAGGGGCCCTAGTATGTTAAGCCCCCATTGTTGAAAAGGCCTAGGCTTGTGGATTGAGGTCGTAGGCTCCTAAGTGGAGGCGAGAGATCCGGGCATGCTCGAGCAGGTCTTACATTTTTAACTAGCCTCATTGGTTTTTATATCAGAGGTCAATATGGCTGCCAAAATGCCTTCATGACCTCTCTCGAAAGCACATTACGCCTTTCCCACGATTTAAGGATGGTGTGAGAAGCCTCATGGCAAGGGTCTCGATGGAATGGTGAACCCCGTCGACCTCGTCCCGAGCTTGGTTTCTCGGGGTCGCCGGGCAATGTTCCATCCACCAAGTAGTCCCGCATGGGGTCCATCCAAATTTCTCCAGCCAGCATTAATGGGACACTTCATCGATGTTCATCGAGAGGGTTCGGGAGGTGCTCAACGCAGATCAATCACTAGATCTTCCTGTGGTGTTGTTGCTAGTTTTTCCAAGTGCATTTACTGCGCATTCTCCGCCTCGACATGCCCGAATTAACCCCGATAAACTTTTTTGAGCAATTCTCGCATTCCTTTATATAGGATCATTTTTTCACTCTGAGCTTTGTAGGAGTCTTCATCCTGCCTCACCACCAATCGGGGAATCACTACATCTCCAGCTGATCAACTTCCATGAGTGGGTAAGATTAAGCCTCACACAGATAGCTTCATACTCTACCTATCGAGGCTTGAACCGAATCCTGAGGGCTATTCCACGCCAACCTGGGCCCCGTGGAGGTCGACCGACCGCAACGCTTCTTTGAATTTGCCAATTCGTCATAACAATCTCTGTATGTAAGCTCAAGGCCGCCAAGGGTTTCTGGTCAGGCTGGGTATTTCAGGAGTAAATTCCATGATGAAATATGCCAAGACTTGCCCCTTGGCTGCTGTCCTTGGCTTGTATATGATGTCGAACTCACTGAGCTCTATGGCCCACTTTATCAGTCATCCCGAGGTCTCTAGCTTGTGTAATATCTATTCTATCAAAATTATTTGATTTCAATAAGCAGATTCTCGAACACTATCGAACCTTCCTCGAAGTAGTTACTAATGCTAGATTAATTTCTCCATCTTCTTGATACCTTTCCTCCATTCCCTCAGCTCCTACCAAAGATTAGATCTACTGGTTGTATTCAATCTCGCTCTCCGACTGTGGCGCTTAGGTCACAGAAATCTTAAACGACCAAATAGTGGCAAGGAGTTCTCCCCGAAAGCGGTCTACTAGGGACGGGAGGGAGCCTGTAAGCCTTTAGCGTAGAGAACGCCGCTTCACATTGGGCGTCCTAGTGGAAAGCCTTTTTTAGAACCTGAAAGAATGGCCGACATTTGTCGTTGGATCTAGATACAAAACGGCTCAAAGCAGATATTCTCCCAGTTAAACGCCGAATTTCTTTCAGAAGGTGGTCAGATGCCTTCAGCATGACTTTTATCTTATATGGATTTGCTTCTATTCCTGTATTGCCTGACTATGAAACCCAATAATTTTCCAAATGTTTTAAGACTCAAAGGCGATTTGGTCGGATTTAATTATGCGATAGTTTAACACTGAATGACTCAGCCTAGGGTAGCTACATGGAGCTCTACCCTTAATCGACTTTACCATCATGTCATCTATATATACTTCCATAGATCGCCCACCCATTTTTAAACATTTTGTTCACTAGCCTCGATAAGTGGCCCCTGCTCTTCAACCCAAGGCATCACCGTAACAAGAAGTGCCCCGCTTCCATCACAACGAGGTCTTCTTGATTGTCGAGGCCATCCATTCGATATGATTATAATCCAGAAAGCGCCCAGAAGCCGAGAAGCTCAGGGCCACTGCGGAGTCCACTATAAGGTCGATCCGAGGTAGGAAAGCCGCCTTAGACAGCCTGGCTGACATCGATGAAGTTTAATGCGTAATGCCCATTAGTTTTTCTGCCTCTTTTCGACAAGGACTACATTAGCCAACATGTTAGTATTCATTTCGATAGCTTCGTCTGGAGGAGTTTGTTAACCCTTCATCGATCGGTCATTGGTGAAACCTTCTTTTGTTTGATATGTTTGAAGGAGGCTGGAGGCTAACTTGTGTGTGATTAACGAGAGGTCAATTCCTCCCATACCTCTCGTCTGTGCGAATACATTTATATTCGATTAGCATGACAAGGAGGTCCTTAACGCCTCGCCATTCTCGATCCGTACGTAGACGAGATGTTCACCGGGTCAGCCGAGTTGTATCTACTCGCTATTCCGAGGGCATAGGCTTCACTGCCTACTCTCATCTCTTATGTCGAGCTCGTCCATGTAGATGCTGCCAACCGCTTTTTGTTTCATTAATGTCGAGTAGCACTCCTCAAGCATGGCTAATTTCTCAACCATTCCTACCCCATTCGTAGAGCGGAATGATGTCTGATATGATGTTAAGGACGGCCCTTACGACATCAGGAGGGCCCCTAATAGAATGTTATAGTCGACGGCATCCACTACGAGGAACCTCACCACAAGGCCCGCATAAAATCTCCCAAAGGAAAGACCATTGTATCAACTTGGGCACTCTTTCTCCAGAGAATCCCCGTAGGTAGGCGTTGACCGGTTCCAGTTTCTCCCTTCCGATGCCCATTTATCAAAGGTCGACGCAAAGATGATGTCTACCGAGCTCCGTTGTCGATCGAGACCCCGTGCGGTAGCTCATTTTGCCAAGCAAGGACGACTTTATTAGGGATCGGGCTATGAGATGCCGGCAACCTTCCATGCCCGAGAGTCCGAAAAAGTTAAGTGATGGTGTCTAGCCAGATCTTCGATACTACTTGTATTTCTAGTGTCTCTCATCTAATGTCGCTGTATGAGCCATTCCGGTCGAACTGGATTCCCTTCCCACAAATCCGAGATCACACGGATTTCTCCTGCTGTCAGCTCGGAAGCCAATGGGCCGACGCAGGTGATGGGGAGGTGCCTGGTCCCAACCTTCTATACACGGCTACAGAAGATGTCCACGCTTCAATCACAGACCAATTTCCTTCCTCGCCACCGACGCAATCATCCGTTCCTATCCATGATCTTATAGAATTCGCAATACTGAAGCTCGAGTCCCTCATTGGTTTGTTTATCCGCATGACCACCTAAAAATTTTCGTGTCGCTCTCACGTGAGGGACCTCGTGGACACACCCGAGGTCACAAGGGGTGAATTTTTTCGAGGTGGATCAAGCATGTTTCTGCCAGGCTCGCGCCCCGGAGCATTGCCCTCGCCCTTGAGATCGTCTGCTCTCCGTCCCTCTCAGATCTATCCCGTCTCTCGCCTCCCGGGCTTGCTTCGCTTCGCCTCGCTTCTCCTTCGCACCAAGAGTTTTCTGGCCAGACAAGGGCTTCCTCGTCAAGCACGTATTTATTTGCTTGTGAGCACCTCACTGATGTTTAATGAGGGTTTTTTCGAGATGGAAAACATCGCAGCCTTTCGACTATACGCCTAGCCCTAATAAAGTGGTGGTAGCGGTAAACTTCATCCTGACGCTCACTCCTTAACGACTCAAGAACCGATCGAGGACTCGTGCTCTCTCCCCCGGCTTGTCGGGTCAACAAGTGATAGCTCGGTTTTGTATGTTCGAGTCTGGCGAAGTGGGAGACGGAATCCGGACGGATAGTCAAGGATGATTAACAATATGGAGTCCGTTGAACTGTGATAAAGCCAAGCCTTTGAGAATGATGGCGAAGGCTATGCATCTAATCTGAGTCTCGTATCCTGTATTCCATCTGATTCTCAGAGGTATTAAGGTGATCACAGATCTTCAGTTCCGCTGAACGCTTCAATCCGAGGCATTTTCAGCTACTGGACAGGAAGTGTAGTGACCTCAACAAGAACTGGATTCGGTTTGTTGCACCAAGGCATCCATGGAGACGGGAGCTCGTCCTTTTCACGCCCTTCATGTGGTCAGCCTGTCACGTCCTGTGGTTACCGTCCCACTGAACACCGTTCCCTTTATCTCCGGCTAATAAAGGACTGTCCATCCCTCCTCGTTTTCCTACCGAACTCTCATCACGCCATCTCCCGGGGGGGCTATATGATCGTGCCCTTGGTTGCTAGTTCTTCTCCGCCGCATCCCGAGGAGTGTCGCAGGTTGCCAAGCCTCACCACAGACGGCCGGGGTGAGTTCCTCCAAGTCCCATCAAACGCTAGTCAGAGACGCGCTTCCACCTCGCCGCAGACGCTTGCAGAGTTTCGAGGGCGTCTCTTGTAGCGCCTGCCATCTAGGTCGCGCTCTGTCAGTCCTGCTTCCCAGAGGGCCTCGGGCGTGACCCCGCCCATGTTTCGCCCGATACCATCAATCATCATGAATCTGGGCCGCATTTTGTACTACCACGTTCACGACGCCAACCGATGGTGCTTTTCAGTCGATTTTAGGCTCGATCTTCTGAAGTTGCCGGGCCATCACAGTCAAATCAGAGTGCCACCGTGAATCAGATCGAATATGGATGGATCAAGTGATGCTCGCCGACTCTCCTCGACTGCCCTAAGTCACCTTCTTTCTTATTGAAAGGGAAGAAATCAACTATCGATGGCGCCATGATCGCTGCACCTTTGTGGTGGAAATACCGTATTTATAAGGAAATAGTGGTTACTTTCCTTGTTAGATGGGTGATACTAAGATCTCCTTATCAAGAGGAGTTTCCTTTCCTTATCATGAACCAACTCTAAGGGATAAATGAGGAGTCGTGATCATGTGTAAGATCCTCTTCCTAATCCACGGGTACGGTCATTGAGATCGGACACTTTTCCTTTACACGAGCTTCGGGCCGCCTACATCTCGACACCGGCAAGGAGGTTTCAATGGGCCCTAGCCCATGTATTTCGGGCATGGGTAGGATCTAATCTCACCGTGGGCCGCTTTATCAAGTATGCCCCAACCCTTCTATGTGCTGGAGGTTCGGGGCTTCACGATCCGGGCTTGCGCTTCGGGCGTGTATATGTTCTACCCCATCATTTTCTGTAAAAATTCAAGTTTTAAATTTTAATTTCTCAATTTTTAAGTGTCTAAATTTAAAATTCAAATTCCAATTTCTCATTTTCAAAATTAAAATTTTCAATTTTAAAATTCAGTTCAAAATCTCAAATTTCAATTTTTCAAGGTTCCAATTTTAAAGTTGCAAATTCTTAATTTTTAAAATCTGTCATAATTTTAAAAATTTAAGTCCCTAATTTCTAATTTCAATATTTCAAGTTTGTACTTTCAAAACTCAAGTGTCCTAATTTCAAAATTCAAGTCCTCAATTTAATTTAAAATTTTCAAGTTTCCACCCCAAATTACCAATTCCTAATTTCAAAATTCAAGTGCCATAATTTCTAAATTAAAGTCTCTCAATTAAAATTTGCCTTTTGCTTCCATTTAAAACTGTCACCAATTTTCAACTACAAAATTTTCCAAATCTCAAATTTCAAAATAAAAATTCAATTTCAAATTTCAAGTGACATAATTTCAAAATTCAAGTCACTTAATTTCAAATTTCAAAATTTTAAATTCAAAATTACAAATTTATGTTCATAATTTCCAAAATCCACTTCAAAATCTCAATTCAAATTCTCAACCAAACACTAAAATTCTCAATTTTCAACTCACCAAATTTTAATTTCAATCGGTTTTCAAACATTCTAATGACATGATTAATTCAACAATTCCTTTAAAATGGAATCTCGAGAGCAATTTTTGTAACATATAAATACGCTCGGTGGGGCCCGATATTCCATGTATCCTTTTAATAAATAATTGGTCATCGATTTATAACCGATTTAATTGAATGTAAAAGACCCGAGAATATTCCACTGAAAATGCAAATGGTAATTTTGGTCAAACCAAATTTTTCAGATCTCGATGAAGAAACGGATTCTCATCGTTGAATGCCTCACTAAATTCAATTACTTCACGGCCGACTTTGTTGAATTCGAGACAATGGAATTTCATCGCCAAGAGGCAACTCTGATGCCCGTGTTGTAAAACAAGCCAGACATACGTGGGATGACAAAAGTCACAAATTACATGTACTCGTGGACACATGTTGTAAAGATTGGTAGAGATGACGAATGAAATCTTTTGCATAAGGCCAAGTGTCAAAAATCAAGAAGAGGGTATATAAGTGGAATTTCTTGCACGTTAATGATATTAAGATTTGTAAAGATGAACAACGCTCATCTTCTTCATTTGAGACCAAAAACGGCAAGGTGCAAAGAGTCAGATTTTGATTTCTAGAGAGTGTGTGCCTTCTCTCAGATTTATAACAGTTTCGACCATCTGCTTCTCGACGCAAGAATAAATGATCTACGCGGCAAGGGCCGCCGATGACCGACATGGAGTTTGACCACCTGCATGCAGAGTGATCTTTTCCTACTTCTATGATATTCTTTCACAAGAGCGCTCTATGGTTGGGGATATTCGTACCGATTTAGTCAGAACTTGGCCCTTCTCTCAAACCTTTTGAACCGAGTGAGAAAATCCCAATTGTGGTCGTGAACAAAGCTAATCGAGGTTTCCACTGCTCACGGATTAGTGACGTATTTTCTTGGTTTGAAAATGTGTGTTGTAAGGATTCAAAACGAATGTTTAGGTTAATTAGCCCATGTGAGCTAATTTGGTGTTATTGATGAATTTAATAAACATGATTTATATGGATTAATTGTGTTAATATATACATGTTAAATATATTAGCATAAATTATTTGAATTAAGTATAATGCATTCCATATGCAATCAGCCTAGAATATTAGGTGTGAGTGCATGACATGAATGAAAGAAAACGAAAAATATGTTCAGGAAAGGAATTCCGTTGAATATTCTCCAAGAATCATTGGAGAGTTAAGGCCAAATGTATCACTTTGGATGAGGATCATGACTGCTTCTACTAAATATCTAGCAATTTGCCTCTGAGGGTAAACATCGTATTTACCGAATTCGATATGAGTTTTCGAGATCAAAAAGCTTGTTTTGAAAATCGATATTTTACTCACATTCATTAGTATGGTGAGGAGTCAGAGGACTCGTGACATAAGATCGGGCACATGCAGACATTCGAGTAGGTTCACAAATCGCTTGACGTGATTGTTCATTTACGACATGTGCACTTAGGTGGGGAGTCACCCATGTAGGAAATTATCTCTACTGAGCTTTGCTCACCCTGTCGAGGGATCACCATTTTAGGTACAGGAGTGGGCATAGAGGATGACGCCACTGCAGGCCGCTTAGAAGAAAGTCGGGCTGCGGCTTTGGCATTGATTCCTTGTATAACATGTATTAGAATCTAAATTTGAATATATGTTGAATTAAGAGTAATGTAAAAACTTTGCAATCATTGTATATAGTTGATGCATTTTGTGAGTATTGATGCAGGGCCCAAGTGGCCATTATTTTACTCGCATGTGTCTCCTCAGATGTCATTGTTAATTGTTTATTATACAGACTCTAGTAGAGCTCTCCGTACAAAGGAGATCGCCCGATTTTCATGAGCGTGTCGTTACTCCGACATCCACTTAAGACTCGCAGTCGACGGCCACAACCACCTTTATCCTCAAGGCCATACCAGAGTCGTGAGCTTGCGACACAAGCATCTAAGTGTCAGACTCTGTGCTTAGGCCATGGTCTTATATAGAGCATAGGTATACGAATACCTAGGACTGATGGGTACGTTAGATCACAAATTCTCAGGCACTTTGATGATTGATGTGTGATGAATTGTTGTGTATGTATTATGTGCTTGTATGCTTGATAAATAGCATAGGAGAAATTAAAACCTTAGAAGGTTGAGGAATTTTGGGCAAATAGTCCAGAATTAAATAAAATAAAAAAATGATGTGAAAATTTTTTTTCTAAGGTTTTACAGTGTGTAAAACTGGAAAAAAATAAATAAAAATTTTTTTAATAAATTTATTTGATTATACTGGAAAATGAAAAAAAATTATATATATATATATATATATATATGTATATATATATATTTTTCTTGGTGGTTTTCCAAGAACCGGAATGAGAAAAATAAATGATGTGAAAAAAATTTTTGTTGAATATGATTTAATATATGGAATTGTTCAGATTACCTATGAATGCATGTGGACATTGTGTATGAAATAATTTTCTGTGATGTGAATAAAGTGTCTCGAGGCTGTTTACACCTAGAGATGTGGGCGTCGCTTGTGATAGGCTTTAGAGGTTGAGGCCTCGAGGAGCTCCCTTAGATGAGTTCTCCCTAGGGATTGTGGCGAGGATGGGGATGATATGTCGGCCGCGAGTTAGAGATCTCGATCATCACAGCCGACCCGAGGGTCATGGATGTCGAGTTTAACGCCATCTCGATGGATTGGCCGATACCTTACAAAGTCACATCGGGACGTGAGGTGGAGGGTTACCGCTTACACGCAGACAATACTGTGGTTGTACTTCTCAGGGGACAAGACACATTTCGCTCTACAATGTGTACGAGTCTAGGTGTCAGACATGGGTCAGGCTACCAAGCCTTGTTCCGAGGACTAGTGAGACCGGACTTCAGAGATCTACCGAGTAGTTTAAGTAGCAATGAGGATGTTTTTTCGGATTTAGCACGGATTACCTCCGCAGAGGGCTATTGTAGACTTCATCGAAGTTACACTGGCATTTCGCCCATCTCTATGACTCCGCACAGATGGCACTAGCTGAGTCAGGAACTCCGCAGTCCAAATTTATTGGCTATTGGATGGGTTCATTAGATCGCATTTTTACCTACGGGCGTCTCTGGGCATTTTTATTTGCAGTTAAGAAGGATGTTAATTCCTTTGATTATGCATTGAGGCTGAATAGGTTAGCGATCAAGAATCGGCACCATCAAGCAGTGATTGACGATTCGCTTGATAATGTGAGAGGCGAGTCTGTCTCCATATAGACCTTCGTGACCGTTACCATCAACCGAGGCTAGGGAGACAGATATCCCTAAGACATAGGATCGTTATGGGCACTTTGAGCTGCTAAAGGATGCCCTTGATTGACAAATGCGCCGCCGACATTCATGGACCTCATGCAGAATGGCATCGTCCCATTTGTGACTGGGCCACGTAGTCTTCGTGGATGACATTTTGATCTATTCCCGCCAGTGGGATCAAGGAGGATCACTGAGGATCAAGTTTTTACGCTTGCTAAGAGATCACCACACGCCAAGTTCAAAGAAGGCGAAGCTTCGCTTACCGGGAGGTGAGATTTCAGACACGGTCTCAAAGATTGATGCAAGGTCGCGGACCTAGAGAAGGTCGAGGCCGTGATGAGTCGAGAGTCAAGTCAATTTTTGAGATACTAAACTGGGATTGTGGGGTACTACAAGAGATTCATCGAGGATTTCCCTCAATAGCAAACACTCCATGATCAATTGACTCTGCTAAGAGGTTAAGCTTGATCGATGATCGATCATGAGCGCATTCAGGAGTCAAAGAGGAGAGTTCATCACCTCCCCCATCTCGATAGTCCTGATAGGACAGGGGTACAAAGGTATCATGGACGCCGAGGGCCTAACCTGGATGTGTTTTGATGCACCAGAGGTAGTAGCCATGGTTCCCGCACTAAAGAATCATGAGCAGAATTACTCCCACACACGTACATGGATTTGCGGCCGAGTCTTCAGCCTTGAAGACTAAGCCACTAATATATGGCGCAGGAGTTCGAGATGTACTGCACTACAAAAGTCCAAGTATTTTCAGCCAATGACTAATAAGAGGCAACGCCGATGGATGGAGTTCGGGAGGATTATGACTTCACTTTACATTACCACCCTGCGAAGGCAAATATACGCCATGCACTCCGCCTAAGTCACTGTAGCATCGCTAGTATAAATTTTTCGTGAGTATGCTGATGCTCGAGACTCGTGGGATGGGCCACATGATAAATAGAAAGGGAAGCTTATAGGGGTATACCGGGGAGTTTAGTAGCTACACCGTCTCTATTTAGTAGGGTGATCGAGTCCCATGACAGACATCTATGATAGTGTCCATCGTGGACCGGGCAGGCTGGGCCGTGCATGTGACAAGGGTTGCACCGCCCACAGGCGGTAGTCTTCTGCATAGAAACGAGCAGGGTTCCCGGGGCTTGACCGATTTGAGAGGAGATCAGGAGTTTTATCGCTTCTGATTCGTGCATCTAGGTGGTACGAAGATGTACCAAGATCTCGCCACGCGATTACCTGAGCGGAACGTAAGAGACACGTAGGGACTTTGTGCCCGACGATGTCTCACGTGGCCGCAGTTAAGGTCGAACACCGTGCCATGTGGCTACTTCACTCGCATCGGAGGTGGCTAAGTGGTTGGGAGATATGACCCACTGGCCATGGACACCGTAGGGCACGATGTGCAAGATGGGGGTGATAAATGACCACCATGTCAAGACATTTTCAACCGTGTGGACGCACCACATCGAGAGATCTCACGTGCTGTACATTCGAGAGATAGTCCTGGCCATGGAGTACCGCATCCATAAGGCTCCGATAGAGACCCCGAGGTTTACAAACGTGACTGAAGAGTTTTCAAAAGGCACGGGGCACACGGCTGACCATGAGTACGCCCACCCAGAGACTACGGTCAACAAAGAGTATTCATACAAGGTTAGAGGACATGCCGTGGAGCATGTCCCGGATCATAACCCAGAAGCCGAAGAGCACTCTTGCACCCGCCTACAACAAAAGTTGTCGCTAGCATACGCAGAGTAACAAAGATACTGCATGGAAAATACGCATCACCATATGTTTGATCTGAAGAGAGAGTTCAATACCGTCCGGTCCATTGATGATTCTGGAGCGCAGCTGATTATAGCTGTTCTTCCTCACTTTTCCAGCCTGTGGTGATTACGTCGGCGCCAATATCCGAGGTTCGAGAAACGAGATCACGCCTTCGGCGTGATGCCTAAGAGAGGAGTGGTTAGTTCGCGAAGTTTGCGGGTGTCGTTTATCGCCGAGGTTTATCGCCTTCGAGATACTCAGAGGATAGGCACCGAAGGCCACGGCTGGCTTTAACGCCAAAGATGTCGTGTCCGTCGCAGGTATTTCTAATGCTCATGCTCGAGGTATACTCAGATCCAACCTCATGTAGCCGATCGGGAGAGATTGAGTTTCAGACACCATTTTGATCCTTCGAGAGACTGTGCATTATGATGTATCTTTATTCGTGCCTGTGACTCAAGACCACGAGGTTAGTGAGTCGGTGCATGGCACCTGTGATGGAGGAGTCAACGCGGAGCGAGTAACCCATGTGGGCCACCTATCCTTTCTTGTCAGTGATTGTTGGGTACGCGGGTTTTACCGTTAATACTTAAAATGATCAGCTGCATGCATGGTGTGTAGTGCACGTTAAAATGTATGTGAATTATTTGGTGGATTGGTCCGCACTCAGATCTAAATTCCTTTTATGAGGGCAACAAGACCCGAAAATTTCAATTTTTAGAAAAGGGAAAACGATGATTTTGGTCAAACCCAAAATTTTTCTAGATCTCTGACGATGAAATGTATCACTATTGAATCGTTCTCACAGATTAGCAATGTCTAATTTCACAAATTCTCAAGACAATCGAATTTCCATGTTTTTCGAGGCGCGTGTGGGTGCCAGAAACTGTTTTTGAGACGGATGTCCCAAACATCTGTCATTACATGTACTCTTGTACAATAATGCTGCAATATTAGAGATGATGGGAATGAATGACCTAAGAAAGCGCAAGTGTCAAAATTCCAGCAAATATGGTTGATATGAATTTTTGAGATGTTTAATGATATTGAAGATGAAAGATGAACAATGTTCATCTTCTTCATTTGGAGACCAAAACAGCGTATGTGCAGTTGAGCTTGATTTCAGGATTTTCAGAGAGAGAGTGTGCTTCCTCTTCTCTCTAGATTTATACGTCGGATCACACGATTCGACTGAGGCAAGAAGAGTCGACTGGTTCAGGGCATGCGTGGACACTGGAATACGGTGGAGTTCCGACAACCCCAAGAGGCGATCATTTCCGCCAGATATTCTCTTGGCTATTTTATGTTTACAGCGTTAGCATATTCTGAGAGCTTGATTTGAAATAGTAAATCTTGGCCCTCAAACCTTTGAATCGAGTGGAGAAAATCCTAAATTTAGGTCGTGAACAAGTGTTAACCGAGGGTTTCCCCACCGTCTGCGTGAATAGTGACGTGATTTTCTTGGTTTGAAATATGTGTTGTAAGTGATTCAAAATGAATTGGTTCAGGTTTGCACTAAATTTCCATGTGGAGCTAATTTTGGTGTTATTGACAGAATTAATAACATGATTTATATGACACTAGCATTATATGTTATAAATATATTAGCATAAATTATTTGAATTGGCAGAATGTATCTATATGCAATGAGCAGATTAGAATATTAGGTGAGTGCATGACATGAAATTGAAAGAAAATCAAAAATGCTTTGTGAAAGGAATTTCAAGGAATATTTTCCAAGAATTTGCTTTTAGAGTTGTCAAACGTATCATTTCTGATGAGGACTATGACGGATAAATATCTAGCAATTTGCCTGAGGGTAGTCTAACAGATTACCGAATTCGACAGTGAGTTTTCGAGAAAAAGCTACTTTGAACCGATATTTTACTTATTCGACTTAGGTATATGTGAGGAGAGCCTTCGAGACTGACATAGGATCGCATGCAGACATTCGAGCAGGTTCAAGAAATTGCTTGGACAAAGATTGTTTGTCATGACATGCACTTAGGTGGGAGCAACCCATGTAGGAAATTATTCTTTATCGCTTTGGCTTTATCTGTCAGGATCACTCATTTCGTGCACAGTGGAGCGTATAAGAGGTTTACGCTAATGAGTCATATGAAAAGAAAGCCAAAGCTAGTGGCTTTGGCATTGATTTTGTATACAAGAAGAATTGTAAATTTGAATATATGTTGAATTAAGAGTAATGTAAACCTTGAACTACGGTATATAATGATGCATTCATGGAGGCTGATAGGCTCAAGCAGCCATTATTTTGTTTTGATGAACCATGTATGGTCATTGTTAATTGTTGGGACAGGTTTTTCACCTTGGGTAGAGCTCCCCGTACAAAGGAGAATATGCCCGATTATGAGCGGTGTCGCATCCGACATCCACACATTCAAATGTGCTCGACGGGGTCACAACGACCCCGCCAGGGCGCCATGTGCACGTGAATAGTTTCTGTATTTACTATTATATCAACATTGCTTCCAATTCTGGGTATTTCTACTGATGCTGGCCAAGTACAACATTTTCGCCTGACTTTGTTTGATTATTTCATTTATACGTTCTTTGTATGGCGGTTTTTATTTTCTTGGTCTATTAGCTGATTAGTCAAAAGCTTAGGTATATTTTTTTAGTTTGGTTAGTAGAGACCTACTTTGGTAGCGCTTTAGAGGTGCTGTATCGATTCTTCTCGATAAGTAATTGACCAATTCCTCTGACTTCTAGACTTATTTTCAAACCTTCTTTTCTTTATCAGAGTCGATGGTTTTCTTATTTTTGTTTTCTCTTTTAAAATAAAACAAAAATAAGTGGCAACTCCAAACTGTTTTCTAAAAATGGTTTTTCAAAATAAAAACGAGTCTCGTTTTTTTAGTGGGAAATGCATAGATAGTAAAAATGTGGGTCCATAGTTAAGTTATCGATTACCAACTAAGTTTGGATAATAAAACATTAAGATTTTAATTAATTAATGCAATATTCTAATTTTAAAAAATATAAAAGTTAGGATGAATAGTGATTTATTAAAATAGAGATTGTTTATTGAATTTGAGCTCTAACTATGGGTTTTATTATATCTAAATATAAAGAAGATGCCAATCTGATTTTGAAAATAGAGAGAACCATTGTTAATATGCTTTATGCATTTGGGAACATGGCAGTTAATTTCAGATTATATATGCCTGAGATCACGTGGGACCTCATGCCTTTCCCTTCAACTTTCAATCATTGATCAGCAAAACTGGTCCCCTAAACTAATTCCATTAACTGTTTTGGATAAATACAAATAGTAATGTCTAGGTACAACTATGAAGCTAACTTTCCAATAGATGAAATTAACTTTCTAAAACTTCCTACAAGATGGACGGAAAATGTTTTTCAGTTCCATCTTAGACAGCAAGTTGTAAATGAGGGCGGATTGGGAGAAGCTTTAAACAACCTGATTGGATCCAATAAAAAATAAAAAGACAATCAATTCGATATGTTTTGTGCATTCATGAAACTTAGGGTTGTGTATTATATGTTTGAACTCACGTGACACCCTTCAGAATTCCAAGGATTTCATATGCAACGAAGCAAAAGATAAAATAAAGGGCATAATAATCTGAAGCGAATTAATCCGTAACTTCAGGCACACTGATTTATGGTCTGATCATATGAACAACAACAATCCAAAGTTCTTCGCTTTCGATCCTAATACGTATAAATTCTATTTCCTTCTGAAATTAGTTTGTCCTCTTTAAACCTAAATATAATGTTATATTTATAATAGAGATTAATGGGCCATCATTCACTTACATACTTAAGCTACTTAACAAGTAAGCTCATAATGGTCCAACTTAATAAAACTATAGCTCATATCTAAAGCTTGTTCTAACATTCTCTCACTATCCCCAAAGCAAATTTGAAGGTCATATGGATCATAAACCACTGCACATCGACACTTCACAAATGGCTTGCCTGAGGACCATGGTACTTTCAATTTTGGCTCCCATGGAATTAGAATCAGATATAATCTGCCAATTGGTCAATCAAACCACTTATGCAGACCAACCTGTACCTAAAAATTGAAAACTTCTCGTCTCAAATCATCAGGGAAGATTACCAAGGCCTACTAACTTCACTCACACCACCTCCCTTATGGATCATCGACACGGTAATTTCAAACATTATATTATAAAATATCAAAATTACTATTTACGCGAAAGCCAAGTTTTTATCCTTTGACTCGATCATGATCGTAAGTCTGGCTCTCAAACTCAAATAGGTCACTGAAGATACCCAAAACACTCATGCAGAAGATCTCGCCATTTCATTTTATTAGTTCTATTTTATATATTAATAAGTGCATTATTGCACGATATCTGATTTTTGGGTCTTTTGTGCATTATAGGTGAATATGGTGGTTTTCAGAAGCTTTTTGGAAATGTGAAGAAGAAGTGAAGACCCAGCACCAACATCTCAAAGAGCAGCCCGATGTCGCGACGTTTCCGCGATTCCTACATCAGAATTATAAAAAGCACGAGAGACCCAATTCTCGAGGTGATCAAATGATTAGTATCTGACGAGGAGCTTTAACACGAAGCAAGAGCGACTGTGAGATTGTGAAAACTTCGTGTCTGTGATTTCTTCTCGAACTATTATCAATGATTTATAGAACTATGCTTGTAATAACTTTCATTATGTTCTAGATTTATTTATGTGTGGTTTTGTTAAACCCTCGCTGCTGGGCCTATGGATTAGAGCTGACTTATTTTACCAATATTAACGGAAGTTATACTGAGTCCCGTTTATGTCTCGTGGTTTATTTTCTGGTGAATGGTTCCGGCTAACATCACATGATCTTATTGTATCCATATCAAGAGATATGGACTCTGTGGATTTTGAGGTAGAGTTTGACACTGTTATCATCCAATAACAGATGATGTCCTACCCAGTCAGCTATTTAGTATTTGGTTATTTCAGCATTTTAAGTCCAAGGGTCTGAGAAAGTAAGAGACGGCCTAACTCCTACCTACAGATAAAGTAGATATACTCCCTCTAGAGAAATGATATCTCATAGGCACGATCAATTGTCAACGAATTCATTAATAGACTCAATATAATTCTCTTGGTAAACCCTAGTCCCTACAAAAAGTAATTTTAATAAGTCATTTAGATTTAGTTTTAGTTCTCTACATTAATTAAAAAATTCATTAAAAGTTTGGTCCCATAATATCGTAGCTTGCAATTCCAAATAGGTCAACACACTTCCTGTGACTACATATCCGCATCTTAGGGTACATCGTATACTGATAGCCACGGCTGCGTGACTTGCGCATATGAGCGCATCACTTAGGCCAATTACATCACGCTTTCGCCTATCAAGTTTTCGCGCCGTAATGGGAAAAGTTTCATGTTATATTGGAGAATAGCAATTAGATATTATCTGAATTTTTTTCTTTTCATTCACTTTATCTATACAAGTGTTTGTAATTTATCTTATGCTGTGCGGCAGATTATAGTGAATGTTAACGTATGCATGCAAGACCAAGAGTCAATCACTTCCATTGATCCGAAACTTAAGAACCACAGATACAGAGAACAAGAGAAGCACATCGCAGATCTAGTAACCACAAGAACACATGGCAAGATCAGGCTGGCGAGAAAAACGAAATGGCAACACAATAATATACACTATGCGCCTGTGACTGTTGATACAGCTAGATGATCCATTTATGTTTGCCAGAAGAGTTCGCTTACCGCCACGCTATTCACCGCTTATCCAGCACCGATGCAAACAACTTGAGTCAAGATGCGATGCAGATAAGTTTCAATACTCTGCTTCCGGCCAGATCGTCAAGGAGAAATCAACATGCATTCAACAAACTTAATCAATATGTAGATACTCACTGCGCTAACAAGATTTAGGAATAGTTTTTCATTGAGATTGTTTCTCCCACTGTGGACATGGACAACACCTGTCGACGAGTCACCCACCTGATTCCAACACCATGAACGACTCAGTAAAGTCCCACAAAGTTCTTCCGCTTAGAAGATCGCACACTGCAAAAGGATCACTTTTATTAACCTGAGGGAGAGAAACCTGAATGGCCAGTGAGAGATTTCACACAACTATATGAGGTGTCCACAATCAATAATCCAGATCAGAGATGGATGCAAGTCCAACACTTTATAACTCCTGTCCTATGATGATCTTTAACGCTACAGATGCCTAAACAAGGGTGACCAACAAAATAAAAACTACTTAAACAAGCATATGAAATCTCGTGAGATGGCTAAACCAATTGTTAGTACGGCTGGTTGATAGGGATTTGCACCATAAAGAGATGGGAGGCTAGAGAACGAGGTCCTTTAATTGCCAATCATGTCGTGATCGCCACTAAACAATAAGGTACCGGGAATGTCGCCTGCAGATCACCATTATTCATGCGAAATCTATGAGGACTCACATACAAGGCGTGAATGTCATTCGGACAAACAAACAATGAAAGATGCTATAAAAGGTTGAGGTTGAACAGCCACAACATAGTAAGAAGTGGAGTTAACACCATCATGAAGAATCAGTGGCTAAGGTGTAATGACTCCAACACCCTAGTCATTTTTAAACATAATTGTAGATAAATATATGCATTTTGAAATTTTTCGTAAATATTATTTTGCTAAGTGAGAAAATTTTGAACGGTAACTGTGCAAGATACAAGGGTGCAAGTGGGACCTATTAAACAGATATAACAATCATAAGATAAGAAATGAGATGTTATTATAAGTCAAAAAGACAACTTGTGTGCACAGGAAGAGAGCTCGAGGACTCATATAGTGATAGTAAAAATTTTTGATCAAATGGGATAAGACCAAGTTAACTTCACCTGGAAGAGGAGCAAAACGTAGAGAGATGATAAGAAGAAGAATAGAACAGAAGAGAAAGAAAGCCAAGAAAAGTGACAAGACATATTGTATGGATTTGTATGGGCTTGTATGACATTAGTTTGTTCCATTTCTAGTATTGAATGACAACTAACAGAACCTGATTTATGAAAGCTGGGGCAGAAACCCACTTTATAAGATAGTAATAAATCCTCTCTTGAGTATGGATTCTTGTTTACATGCTGACACACCACTAGAGCTAGGAAGTCAATCCAAACCATAAGATTTGAGTTAGGCTTGGAAAACCTAATTAATCTATATGTTTGGTTTTGGTTAGGTTAGGAACACACTTGTGGAGTACAAGATGCTTTGGATTTACTTGGGGGTTTTGCTGATTTCTGAAAAAAAAGAACGAAATCAAAGAAATTAGCAATTGGGTCCTATTCCTCGCAGTCATAGAGGGATCCCAACACAGAATAGAAGCTCACCGCTGTATGCAAGGTCCACTACACAGCCACCTGTGAGGGAGGCTTGTGACAAGCCTTGTATGCCGAGGCGAGAAAAGCCATGTCGCTGCTGGCTATTTACGCCGCAACGAGCACCTGCTCACTGCATTAAGCGTGTTTTATTGCGTTTTGCTATTCTATTCAAAGGACTTGTCACTGACTAATGAGGGACCCTATATAGATGAAAGCGGTCTGACCATGTTTGTAAGAAACAGTCAGACAGACCATCTGCCTCAACAAGGTGCTGGTAAATCTTTAATGCCCAGAAACCCCAACCTTTATTGAATGCTATAATAGCAGTTATCCTGATTTTATGTTCATTGATAGAAGTAGGTGATTGGGAATTTCACGCTGGCCTGGGGCATAAAGTGAGTACTTAAAATTGTAATCTGTGCCCTTGCTTTAGAATAGTGATTTTCTTATTTTATCCTGATGAGGTTGCAAAGGGATTTTTAAGGAAAATTCTTATGACTTTGAACCATATTTATAAGATAATGAGATTTAATAACAAAGCATTCCTGACCGAAATCGGAAACGCCACAATTTTTCTAACAATGGAAATACTAAAATGTCCGAATCAATCATAGAGTCTAACTAAACTAAACAGTGAACGAAACCGCTTGATAGTTTTCTGTTTAGATCCAACGTAATTCCTGATATCAATACGCTTGGTCGTCCTGATTTCGACATTTAATGATCAATCCATTTCGTGATTTCAAAGCCCTAATCCATCATATGATTTAATAAATATTTCATGGTCAGACTTGAAGTTTAGAATCACCATAGAATATTTTTGACGTTTAACTCAAGATAAAATATGTTATATATACAAAAAGGAATAAAAATCCATAAATAGAGATATTTTCTATATATATTAACTAAACATTTCATATTAAGAATATTGCAGATCATTAGAATTAATTCAATGAGGTTCATGGCTTCAAATGCAATAAAATAAGTTGATTGGCAATATAAAAGAAATGGAGTTAAATTGTAATTAAGGAAAGTTAGAATATTTAAATGGGGAGACAAACGAAAATAATTCATTTGGTCTCTCAAAAAGTTAAGGAGCATATTAGGAGAAAGGAGAGGGAAGAAAGGGAGAAAGAAAGGAGAGAAAGGAGAAACGAAGAAAAAGTGAAGGGCAAGGTATGAGTGTGATTTTTCTCCTCATTAAACTTTCAAGTGATCTTCAAGTGTGATAAAGGAGAGGAGCCAAAGAGCTCAAAACAAGTAAGTTTTCATGGTGGGAAGAGATAGGGTTTGATGTTTTCCATGTTTAATGTCTTAAGTTCTGGTATGGATGTTAAATTGATGGTATTTAAGGTTTAATGGTCTTGAATTTAATATCAATTGAAAGCCATGATTTAGGTTAGGGTTTTGACAAAATCAAGTGAGTAAGGGTTAGGGTTTGATAGTGAATTGTGTGTGTTATGTTGAAATGGGTATAATGCATCAGATTTAAGTGTTTAGAGTGAAAGAAAAATGGAAGAGAAACACATTTTGGTCAATTTTGGGCAGCGATTTTCTCGGTACGGAAATGTCCTGTTTTCTGTTTTGACCAGTTTTGGTATTTTGGCCATAACTTGCTCAATTTTGATCCGATTTGAGTGATTTAAGTGGCTACGTAAAATAGACTTGAAGGAGAACAAAACTTAAGAAGAAGGTATTGCCAAATTCGGATCCTAAGTGGCCTAAATATTCACTCAAAGTAGGACCATGTGCAAGCCAAATTCTGGTTCAGTTTTTGAACATAGATTAGCCGGTTATTTGGACGTAAAGTGAGTTTTGATTGCTCCGGGTGGGTGATTCCAATTGGAGATAGAACCCTTAGCACCTTAGCTTTAAATGAGTATAAGGACATAGTATTGTCAAATATGAAGTCAGACCTCGGGAAAAAAAAAAATGAGTATCTGAACTGTTACTAGAAAAATCGGTAAAATGACTAGTTGGCGTGAAAATGCCATAACTTTAGTTTGGATGATCCGATTGGATTGATTCAATTCCTAAGTAAATAGATTCCTAGAGGAATAGAATATAGGAATGAGTGTTTATGGTGGATTAAATGGAAATTATGGTTAATGTGTAATTGTGATTTTCTTGGAAAAGGTGAAAAGGACTATCGGACGGGAACGGGAACTCAACGGGAAGCAAGCGGGATTGAGCGGTGAACTGTGAGTGAAAATGATATTTTGAGAATTGAGTTTTTAAAAGTGAATGGTTTTAATGTTAAACTGAAAGTTTAATGTAAATTTTTATGTAAATGTTAAGGCATATGGAAATGTTTTATCTTGCATTGTTTATCTTGCATCAATGCATATATTTATATGTGTATTAAATATGTATGCATATGTTAAGAATGTGTGAAAGTTTAAAAATGTTTAAGATGTATGCATATGTTAGGTATTATGAAGAGTTTTAAAAATGTTTAAAAAAGAAATGCATATGTTTTAATGATAAAGTAAAGGATTTAAATGTATTTATAAATGTATTTTGAAAAAATGTTTTCTTGATGGTTACCTAAACCCCTATAGTATGATGATATCGGCCGAGTACTTTAAGCGTGTAAGGATTTAGGGTAAAGTTATAGGTTGCCTAGCGAGGGAGGGAAATAGGTGTCTAGAGTAATATCCTTACACGTGATAAAGTGCTATGGCCGGAACCACAATAAGCGTGAGTTTCTCCGCGTAGTGGTTATGGCCCCGAATGTATTACATCCCTCACCGTCATTACCGAGCTGTTGGTGTGTTTATTCCCCTGGGTTCCATCAGAAAGAAAGAAAGAAAGAAAGAAAGAAAGAAAGAAAGAAAGAAAGAAAGAAAAGAAAGAAAGTTTACGGTACAAATGTTTAAAGCATAAATGGTTAAATGCATAAGTATTTATTGAAGAAAAGTTTAAGGCATAAATGCTTAAGCATAAATGGATTTTAAATGCATAAGTATTTATTGAAGAAAGTTTAAGGCATAAATGCTTAAAGCACATTAAATGGATTTTAAATGCATAAGTATTTATGGAAAGAAAGTTTAGGCATAAATTCTTAAAGCATAAATGGATTTTAAATGTAAGTATTTATTGAAAGAAAGTTTAAGGTATAAATGTTTAAAAGCATAAACTAATTTTAATGGTATAAGTATTTATGGAAAAGAAAGTTTAAGGCATAAATGTTTAATGTATAAATGGATTTTAATTGTATAAGTATGTATTATTTTGATATGTCTTGAAAATGTTATATAAATGAAAATGTATACACTCAGGCTCGTTTAGCTCACTCTTTTCCATATGTTTCAACAAATATTTTCGGGACACGAGGCAGTGCATCGGTAGAGTACCCTCTGTGCGATTAGTCGAGCTATCGAGAGACAGCGCATGTGGCGCATTGAAAATGGTACATATTGTATATGTGAATATTTTGTCATGTTTTGATAAAATTTTGCATGGAATTGAAGAAGGTTTAAATGTTTTGATGATTTGAAAGAAATAAATGTATATATGTATATTGTGTTTGATTGGGTTGTGGACGAGAGTCCTAATATGGAAGAAGTTGATGAATTGAAGTTTAGAAGTGTTTTTAAATGTTTTCAATGTTTGTAAATTGGGAAAGTCCAAAATGTAGGAAACTCCCGCCGATTTTCCCGAAAAATCTAAGTGTCGAAAAGAAAAGAAAAAGAAATTTTTTTTAAAGACTTCGCCTGCATTATTTTTTTAAAAGATATGAAGAATTGTAAAGGGTTCGCTTCCACGGATTTTTAATTTATGGTTTTAAGGAAAAGTTTCTATATCTCGTTGAGTGCTTCTGAGGTCCCCTGGGTTCATGAGGTTAATCCGGCCTGATCCTTCAACATGGTATCGTAGCGAAGTTTTGAAAATGTTATAAAGATTTGAAAATTTTTATTTTTATATGATTGTTTAATGTTTTCTTTTAAGATTTCAAAAAACAAAAACAAAAAAAAAAAAATCAGTGTGATTTAAAATCATATATGCATTACATGACATATTAAAATTTTGAATTCATTAAAATGCTGCCGAGGCCGACTCACTCCACCGTGAGAGCTCCTGAGGCGCAGTACCACCACCTCGAGAACATGTTGATGAGCTCAGATGTTCCTCCACCCAGCATACCTAGGTCGCCACCGCCTCCTAAGGTCGCAGGATATGGGACATACCTTGTGAGCAGATGGTCTTATGTTAGCTACACATTTAATCGCTCAGGAGCCGACGGTGTCCATCGAGAGGATAAGGAAATTAGAGGCAAGAAATTATGACGGCATAGAGATCCCGAAAGTGCAATGGTCGTGGATAGAGGGTAATGAGATGGCAATTGAAAATGCATGGGCTTAATTTAGCTATGAATCAATGACATTGCTGAAGGAAGAAGAGAATATGAGTAGGGGCGAGTAGGGGCTTAGTGAGGAGGATGACATTGTGTAGGATGGCTACCCGAAAAGTGGAAAGTATTGTTACAACAGAGGTGATTATTGAGGCCAGGTTTTAGTGTACTTGATATAAGCATCCATGATCATTGTTGACACCACTGTATTCGTCATCGAGGTTATCCGTCATATTAGAGAGTTTGTGAAATAATAAAGGTTATCAATAGTTATGATGTATAAAGGCTAGTAGGACAGGCACCCAGCTTAAGCTACTGGAGTGCGAGGGACAATGGCAAATTAACGGAAGATATCTCCGATAGTCACACTCTGATGTATCTAGTGAGGATCTTCTAGGTATATATAAAAATATATATATATATATATATATATACTGAATTAGATTGAAATGACCCTTTAGGACAGAACCAATTGCTAAGGCACCTTATATGAGATGGCCCTTAAAAGTTGAAAGAATTGAAAGAATTGAAAGTATAAATGGATGAGCCGTGAGTAAGTGGCTTGTTAGGCCGGTACTTCGCCTTTGGGAGTGCCTGCTCATGGCGAAAAAAATGATGAACAAGTTTAAGATGGTATATTGATTAGCGTAGAGTTGAATAAAGTGAAAATACGTTAATCAACACCCATTTACACTCCGGGATTGATGATCTTTGATCACCATGTGAGCTTAGGTATTTTTGAAAATGGATCTAAGCTCAGTTAACATCACTCAAAGATTAGGCTGAGGATGTTCCTAAGGACAACTTTCAAAAACACGGTATAGCACAGGAGTTCTAGTCATGCTAGTTTGGACTAACTTATATTCAGCCGCTTATGGATCTTATGAATAGGATCTTTCAGCCTTATTTAGATCACTTTGTTATAGTATTCTATTGATGACATTTTAATCTATTTACAAAAATGAAGATCACGAGGAGCATCTAAGTAAATTCTATTTACTTAGTATGCCAAACTTAGTAAATTCTAGTTCGGTTAGACAAGATCGCTTTCTAAGGCATGTGATTTCAAAGGAAGGGGCTTCTCGTTGATCCTCAAAAGATTGAGAAAATTGTGAACTGAAACCATCTACGATCACATAGATACAAAGCTTCTAGGTTAAGCAGGTATTATCGGAAGGTTGTTAAGGATTTTCTAAAGTTAGCTAGACCTCGAATTAAATCGATATGAAAGATGAAAAGTTTGTATGGTAAGAGACATGTCGAAAAGATTCGAAGTGAACTAAAAGGAATTTGACCTAGGCCCCAGTTCTTACAATTCGCTGTGGCAAGAAGGGATATACAAGATATTGGGATGCTTCTAGCGTAGATTAGGGGTGTTAATGCAACATGAAAACGTGATACATATGATTTAAGGCAATTGAAAAAGCATGAGCAGCACTATCTCGGAGACATAACCTGTATTGGTTGTTGTAGTCTTGTTTCATGATATGGAGGCATTACTGATATGGAGTTGTATGTAAAATTTTTGGCGCATCACAAGAACATGTAATATTTATTCACATAGAAAAAGTTAAATATGAGACAGAGGAGACGGTCAACTCATTAAGGATTATGAGTGCACTATTGAGTACCATCAGGAAATGTTAATGTGGTAAATCGATGCTCTTAGTAGAATACGAGTTCCATATCTCACCTAAAGGTTGTGTACTCTCCTATGTTTATGAATTGAGGTCTTTAGGTGCGCAGACCAGAGTCGACAGATATTGAGCCTTACTAGCTACATTTCATGTTAGTCCCAGACTAATAGACAAGATAAGGAAGCTATATACTCAAGATACGATCATGATTAAATTGAAAAGGGAAGTCGGAAGTCCGCGCGAAAGGATTTTAGTACTGCATATGGTATAGTGATGATAGGTCACAGGTTATGTGTACTAGATGGAAGATTAAAGAAATAAATTATGGAGAGGCTCACTTTCCGCATAGGCATGCATCGTGAAAACACTAAAATGTATCATACCCTAAGGGAATACTAAAGGTAGGTGAAAGTAAAGAAAGATGTTGCGTAATTTATTTCTAAATGTCTCATTTGTCAAAAGTTAAGGTCGAAAGCATCAAGATTGCAGGTTCTTATAAATCCTTCCGATCCCTAAAGGAAACGGGAGAGAATCATGGATGGATTTTTTTATTTCCACTTTGCCGCAGTGAAGATTTTGAGAGAAGATTGTGATAGATTTTGATCAATCAATAATTTCCTACCTATGGAAAATAGTGACTTAAAGGAGAAGTTTCTGGCTGAAATAGAGCAAAGAGATCAGATTTAATTTCACTGATGACCAACTAAAGAGCCATACAGATATTGGAAGTTATGCTCAAGGCTTGTGTGTTAGAGTTTAAAGGAAGGAAAGACATTTACCATTAATGGAGTTTTCCTACAATAATAGTTATCATGCAAGCATTGAAATGGCGCCTTATGATTCTTATATGGAAGGAAGTGTGACTCATTATGTCAGATGATATGAGAGAAAATTTTGAGGTTCATAAGCCAGTTACAAATGTATAATGTTAAAGTTATCATGATAGATTAAAGATAGCTCAAGATTGATGTAGTGTTATGTTGATAACCCAAGGAGAGATTTGGAATTTTAGGTGGGGATTAGGTATTTATGAGGATATCACCTCGAAAGTGGGTGTTGATATTCCTGAAAGAAAGGGAAGTTAAGTCCTCTCTATATGGGACTTTATGCAAATTATGAAAATAATTGAGGTAGCTCGCTGAGGTTGCCACCCGACCGCCGTAATACATATATATTTTTGCATTTCTATGCTTCGAAGTATATGACAGATCTCTCTTCACATGTGTTAAGAGATCAAATCCCATGAATTGAAAGAAGATTTGACGATGAAGAAAGACCGGTTAAAATTGTTGGATCGAAATGATTAGATCTTTTGAAACAAAGTGATTCCTTTAGTAAAGGTGTTGTGATGAATCACTTCGGTAGAGAGGAAAAGCAACATGAGAATTAAATTTCGAGGATTTAAATTTTATAAGGAGGGGTGATTGTAAACCTCAACCTTATTGGAATGTTAGTAATAGTAGTTATTGAACCGATTTGGTGCTCCAATGATAGCTTTAGGTGGATTAGATCGACGCTATTTGGGCATAAAGTGAAAATTTCTTTCGAAAATTTGTAATCTGGTGCCCTAAGGAATAGTGATTTTTCTTATTTTATCCTGATGGAGGGGTTGCAAAGGGATTTTAAGAAAATTTCAGTTCTGGCGATTTTCGGTTCCGAGACAAGATAATGGAGATTTAAGTGAATAGTGATTTCCGGATCAAATTGAGTCTCAGGCTTAAATTTTCGAAATTGGGCCGGAAAGTTTTAAAATGTCCGAATCAATCATAGAGCTCCAATCTAAACTGAAACGGCAAACGGGTCCGCTTTTGGATAGTTTCCAAATGATCCGTAACGCACGGATAATACGCTATCGTCCTGATTCGATTTTAATGATTTTAAATCCGATTTCCGTGATTTCAAAGTCTGAATCCACTGGGTGAAGGATTTAATTAGAATATTCATGGTCAATTTGAAGCCTAGACGACCATAGAATATTTTTGACGCTTAATCAAGATAAAAGCAAGATAAGACAAAAAGGAATAAAAACTGATAAAATGGAGATATTTATGAGAGCCAATCAAAACATTTCTTAAGGGCTAAGTTGTGGTTTAGACTAATAGGAATTGACCAATGAGGTTCATGGTCTAAATGTGAATAAAATAAGTTGATTGGCAATATAAAAGAAATGGAGGACCAAATTGTACTAAAGGAAAGAATATTTAAATGGAGACAAACAAAATAATTCATTTGTCTCTCAAAAGTTAAGGAACCCGTAGGAGAGAAAGGAGAGGGAAGAAAAGGGAGAAAAGAAAGGAGAAAGGAGAAGCAAGAATGAAAAAGTGAAGGGCAAAGGTATGAGATGTGATTTTTCTCCATTCAAGCTTTCAAGTGATCTTCATGGTAATCAAGGAGAGGAGCCAAAGAAACTCAAGAAACAAGTAAGTTTTCATAAAGGGAAAGTTAGTGGTTTGATGTTTTCCATGTTTAATGTCTTAAATTCTGCATGGATGTTAAATTGATGGTATTTAAGGTTTAATGGTGCTGAATTTAATATCAATTGGAGAAAGCCATGATTTAGGTTAGGTTTTGACAAAATCAAGTGAGTAAGGGTTAGGGTTTGATATGAATTGTGTGTTATGTTGAAATGGGTATAATGCATCAGATTTAAGTGTTTAGAGTGAAAGAAAAAATGGAAGAGAAACACATTTTGGTCAATTTTTGGGCAGCAGTCTCGGTACAGGAAATGTCCTGTTTTCTGTTTTGACCAGTTTTGGTATTTTGGCCATAACTTGCTTAATTTTGATCCGATTTGAGTGATTTAAGTGGCTACGTAAAATAGACTTTGAAGGAGTAAGAACAAAACTTAAGAAGAAGGTACTACAAATTCGATCCATGCCCAAATATTCACTCAAAGTAGGACCATAAAGTAAGCCAAATTCTGGGTTCAGTTTTTGAACATAGATTAGCCGGTTATTTGACGTAAAGTGAGTTTCGGTGCTCCCAATTGGGTATTCCAATTGGAATATTAGAACCTCAGCACCTTAGCTTTAAAATGAGTATAAGGACATAGTGTCAAAATATGAAGTCAAGACCTCGAAAAAATGAGTAATACAAATCATACAGAAAAAATTCCAGAATGACTAGTTGGCATGAAAATGCCATAACTTTAGTTTGATGATCCGATTGGATTGATTCCAATCTTCAAAAATAGATTCTAGAAAACAAGAATATAGGAATGAGTGTTTATGGTGGATTAAATGAAATTATGGTTAATGTGTAATTGTGATTTTCTTGGAAAAGGTGAAAAGGACTATCGGACGAACGAACCAACGGGAAGCAAGCGGATTGAGCGGTGAACTGTGAGTGAAAATGATATTTTTGAGAATTGAGTTCTTTAAAAAGTGAATGGTTTTAATGTTAAACTGAAAGTTTAATGTAAATTTTATGTAAATGTTATATAGTATGGAAATGTTTTATCTTGCATTAGTTTTTTCTTATTCTTGCATCAATGCATATATTTATATGTGTATTAAATATGTATATGTTAAGGTATTATGAAAGTTTAAAATGTTTAAAGATGTATGCATATGTTAAGGTATTATAAAGTTTAAAAATGTTTAAAGAATGCATATGTGTTTTAATGATAAAGTAAAGGATTTAAATGTATTTATAAATGTATTTTGAAAATGTTTGCACGATGGTTACCCTAAACCCCTATGACTGCTATGACCGATATCGTCAAGTACTTGCCGCAGTAAGGATTTATGGGCAAAGTTATAGGTTACTAACTGAGGGAGGGAAATAGTGCTTCAGAGTAATATCCTTACACGTGATAAAGTGCTATGACTGGAACCCTATGCAAAGCGTGAGTTTCTCCGCAGCGTAGTGGTTATGACTGGAATGTGACTGTCCCTCACCGTCAGTACCCGGAAACTGTTCGGTGTGTTTATTCCCCTGGGTTCCATCAGAAAGAAAGAAAGAAAGAAAGAAAGAAAGAAAGAAAGAAAGAAAGAAAGAAAGAAAGAAGTTTGATTTTTGATAAATGTGTTTAAAGCATAAATGGATTTTAAATGTGATAAGTATTTATCGAAGAAGTTTAAGGCATAAATGCTTAAAGCATAAAATGCATTTAAATGTATAAGTATTTATTGAAAGAAGTTTAAGGCATAAATGCTTAAAGCATTAAATGGATTTTAAATGCATAAGTATTTATGGAAAGAAAGTTTAAGGTATAAATTTTAAAGATAATGGATTTTTAAATGCATAAGTATTTATTGAAAGAAAGCTTAAGGTATAATGTTTAAAGCATAAACTAATTTTAATGGTATAAGTATTTATGGAAAAGAAAGTTTAAGGCATAAATGTTTAATGTATAAATGGATTTTAATTGTATATATGTATTATTTTGATATGTAATGAAAACACATAAATGAAAATGTATTAATTCACCGAGCTTCACAAACACTCTTTTCCATATGTTTCAACAAATATTTTGACCCGAGACAAAGTATCTGTGAATCTCCTCAGGCAAAGAGTCGAGCTATCGAGGAGACGATTTAGATGTGATCGCATTGAAAAATAATTTCAGATATTGTATATGTAATATTTTATCATGTTTTTGATACCATGTGCATGGAAATTGGAAGAAGGTTTAAATGTTTTTAGATGATTTGAAAGAAATAAATGTATATATATGTATATTGTGTTTGATTGGGTTGTGGACGAGGAGTCCTAATATGGAAGTTGATGAATTGAAGTTTAGAAGTGTTTTTAAATGTTTTCATCAGGTTTTGTAAATTTGGGAAAGTCCGAAACGTAGGAAACCTCGCCGATTTTCCCGAAAAAAATCTAAGTGTTTGGAAAAGAAAAAGAAAAAGAAATTTTTTTAGCACTCGCTCGCATTATTTTTAAAAAGATATGTGAAGAATCAGAAAGGGCTCGGCTTCCACGGATTTTAATTTATGGTTTTAAGGAAAAGCTCATATCTGGTTGAGTGCCTGGGAGGTCCCCTGCCTACGAGGTTAATCCCCGGCCGGGATCCTTCAATGCCTCAGGATAGGATAGTAAGTTCCTGAACACATATAATCAGAGGACCGCCTAAGACCGTATATCAATAACACGACACCTCATACGCAGTAGGCAATGATATACTTTGGTACTTCTAATTAGGTGCGATTAACACTCGACCGTTTCTAAGACATTTAGTACTTCGATACTGATTAGTGCGACGACATTCTTCCGACCGTGCTTCTCAAGACATTTATATTTCAGATTTTCCGATTAGAAATACGACACTCTTTGTCGGGCATTTAAACAGACTTCTAGTACTTATTATGTTGTGTCCTACTCATTCTTATTACTGGTCTAGGTAGTCAAACAGTTATATGATAAGAGTCTAAATAACGAATAAGAGTAAAGTAATGTACATCATTATGCTCTAAATGTACCTACGGGTACCTCTGTACAAGTATAAGCTCATGAAAATTTCCACGTGGGTACCTTCAGACAAGTATAAACCCAGAACTCCTATGGGAGATTTGAACAAAGTATAAGTCCGCTTATAAGTACAAGTATGTATATAAGTTCGTTTATATGAATTCCCATGAAAATTCGATATCTCCACGTATATCCAGCATCGTTATATGCCATCAGAAATGGTATTAATGCATGGCGTATAAGTCATATGCTTCCTACTAAGGCAGTTTAGCACGGGGTTTTAATCCGTGTAGGTATAGAAGAGGATATCCGCGAACTTCCGCATACTGCTGGGCCAACAAACTAGCAGGAGTTCATCACAGTAGGTTTTGCGCCCGATTATGTGTGTAAAATGTAAATGTACGCTTTTGTATATGCAAATGTAAATGGACTCAAGATCAGATGATGATTAATTTTAAATATCACTATGGTGGTAGTTTATTTTTGTATCTTTATACATATTTTGATTCATGACAAGACTAGCTCACCAAGGTTTGAAAGCGTAAAGAGTTCAGTATAGTTTCACGCCTTCACCGCCAGCGGGTCGGGGTGTGACAAAGGGTGGTGTAATAACCAGGGCAACAAGAATTATGGATGGAGGAACAATATGAACAACATGCCACCATCTCGCGTGAGCGAACCGCCATCAAAGAAAAAAATAGACTTAGAACATGCCTTTACTCAAATGCTTACTTCCCATACAACCTTTATGAATGAGACAAAGGCGAATATGCAAAATCAAACACCCGCTTGAACAATCAGTGAAAGAATCGAGAAACTTAGAGGTAAATGGGCCAACCGCCGTCGACTAAAGGCAAAGATGGTTCTTTACTAATCAATTCAGAGGTAAACCCAAGAAGAGAAGAGAAAGAATACTACAAGGCCATCACTCTAAGGAGTAGGAGAGAGTTGGAAATACCGGGGCAACAACTAGCGGTAAGAGAAGGGGAAATTAAATAGGAAGATCAGGTCAGCCCAAAAGATCAAATGCAAGAGGAGCGGCTCCGAGAGACGAGATCAGTCAATGACAATAAAGTAAGGAAAGAGAACGAGAAACAGTAAGAGCATGTGAATCATTATACCACCCCTGTATCCTCACGTTTAAAGAAGTGTGTTGCAGAGGTAGTCACAAAGTTTCTTGATATCTTTAAGAAACTACATATCAATATACCCTTTATGGATGCATTGGAGAACATGCCAAGTTACGTGAAGTTCATGAAAAAGATCTTAGCAACTAAGAAGAAGTTGGATGAACATGGGACCATCACCTTAACTGAGGAATGCAACAAGAACCCGCAGTGCGAAGCTTCAAAGCTTCAGATCCGGGCTTTGTTATACGGCTTTAGGAACGGTGACGGTAAAGTTTTTTGCGGATTGGGAGCAAGCATCAACTGATGCCAATTTCAATGTTTAAAAGGTTGAGGTCGGGGAACCAAAATCGACTGCTAACCGCCTTGCAACCCGGCTGACATATCCTACCAACACCCTTGGGGTATAATTGAAAATGTCCTAATAAAAGTGGGTAAATTCATCTTACCAACAGACTTCGCCATCTTGGACATGGAAGAAGATGACACAGTTCCCATCATACTTGATAGACCCTTCTTAGCCATGGGAAAGGCTCAAATCAATGTGCAAGATGGTGAGCTTAAATTCAGAGTCCAAGGAGATGAGGTCACTTTCCATGTATTCTAGCCTATGAAGCATTCGGATGATGACCCCAATGAAGATATCCCGGAATTTCACCACAAGGAGACCTTGCAAGGTGACTCAATAAACTTCCTAGATAAACCCATTACTGCACAGAAAGACACCAAGAGGGTTAAGGGCATGGAAGCCAAGATATTTCATCCATCTTGAGTAGTGTTTTTGAGCACTATGGAGATGTGTTACCATTCCCAGTTTCTTCTGAAATCCAACATTGAGATGCAGAGCCGTCGAGCTAATGACATTAAAAAAGCGCTACTTGGGAGGCAACCCAAGCCTTTTGATATTTTTCTTTCCGTAGTGTAGTTTTGAGTGTTTTTTGTTTTTGGCATGTTTTTCTGTTTCTTTCTTTTAAAAAAAGCACATTTTTTTCGGAGCACATAAATCCTAATAGAAAATGGTTGTTTGTTTTTTTTAGGGTCCGAGATGGAAGCGGCAGCAGAGAGCTAGTTCGAGAAACTCATTCCAAGAGTATGAAGGGGTTGGAGCTTAATTCAGGGAGTTTTCTCAGACTTAGAAAATTTTGTAAAAAATTGAAATTGACCCTCCTCGTAACGCTATGCGACAAGAGACCCACCGCCACGACGCTGAAAGAATTCGAAAAAACAAGCCTCTGCCACGCTATGACGTTGATCTCAAAGTTTACGCGATGTAATTCACATTTTGGAGCTCTCTCGGGAACATCGTGATGTTGGATTTATTATGCTTAGGAACGTCATGACGTTGGATCTCAACGTCACGACATTGGCTTAAGTGACTCTCGGGAACGTTGTGACGTTGGCCCGAACGACGCGACATTGCCCTGTGTTTATGAACTTGCACACACACATGGTTTTCTCACTTTCGAACCCCAGCTCTTGGAAAACCTAACTTTCTTCTCTTGGATTTGCAGATTCAACCATCCAACACCTCCCAATCTCTTCCTAGTGCATTTCGAGACCTTCAGTAGCCTAAGCCTCACCTTTGATCCACAAAAATCTAGGGTTCTTCCACTGTTCATCGATAACCTAGAAAATTGACCATAGACCTTACAGTCGGTTAAGTCAAGGTGATTCCTAAAGTTTTTGGGAGACTTTTGGATTCAGTTGAGTTGTGAACCATGTAAGTCAGTGAGTTGAGTTTGTAGGACCAACCATTTCAAGCCAAGGACCAGGGTGCCCACTACTGCCCACCACGTGTTCGACAAATTGACTAAGTGGGAATTTTCACACTATCTAGAGCAAGGATTGAATTGAGCACATTAGGAGTCTAGGTGCTCGTTTAGGATTATTCGGAAAGCCTAGGCCACTATCCCATCTCAACCACCTAAGTCCTAGCATGTCTTCGAAAAGACAAAAGCTAGCCTCGAAAAGAAGTCGGGCAAGTGAAGAGCCTACTCGCTTGCCATTTATCATGACAAATTTGTTAATGAGAGCTAAACAAATTCGCTCACCCGCAATAGGTCCTTTATCAAGGAGAAGGGGTTTCACCACCCCGATGATTTCTTCCATAAAACCATTCGAATAAGGGATGGCGGGCACTTTTCTAACCTTCGAGCCCAACTGCCACAAGTGTGGTACGAGAGTTCTAAGCCAATCTCGCATCCCACATACTAAAAAAGGTTCGGATGCCTGGAGTGTTGGTAGACTTCAGTGTGGAGTCTATCAATCACTACTATAACCTAGAACCGGTTAACCCTGAAGCCTATGATAGGCTCCATGAGCATCCTAACTATCTTGAGGTCCATAGTATGTTGACCAACCGCACCTTGAGTGGAAATCCTCATCAGTTGAAGGGCACGACAGGCACTTCAAGGCCAAACATTCGCCTACATTCCTACAGTATGGCATCACTTCATCACACTGCATCTCATTCCTACAACTAATGTGTGTGGGAAGCACCACCAAGAGGGCCCCGTCACTGCGCCATTATCCAGACATTCCATTTGATAGCAGGTTATGAGATGCAACTTCATAAACAAGGATGCAAAGATGAATCTCAGGCACCCCTTCCTTATTTACGACCTATGCAAGCAAGCCAGGGTGCCCTTAGAGGATAATGAGGCTTGGATACACCCGATCAAGGTGATCATGGTTAAGAAAGACAAATCGGGTGTACCAAGGCTAGAGGAGGTGTATGACTCGGGAAATGAGCCCTCCGATGAGGATGAGCTTAGAGCGTATCAATCTAGGTTTGGGATCCTAGTAGGCACCCAAGGAGAGGTCAATAATCCTCTACCCAACCCTCATCACCATAGCCATCTCAGGAGGAGGACTCGACGCCCTTCCATTACACCGGGAGGACCAAAGTGTGACCTCACGCTTCGATTTGATGCGCACCGGGATGAGAGATTTAGGAGCACCGGCCCCATTTCAGCCGTGATACGGATGCACTTAGGGTCGACATGCGCAATGTCATGCACAACCAGGTGACCATCCTCCGCATCCAGCAGTCCATCCAGGAGTAGCTTGCCCAGCTCCTCTCCTTTCACATGCCACCTCCACCACCACCGTAGTGATCCGAGCAATCACTAGGGGAGTTCACTCCACCCTCTCTTACTATTCTATGCATATCGAGACACCATCCATTTTGCTCGGGGGGGTATGGGTGATCAAGTTTCTTTGGTGTTTATTTATGTGTTTTCTGTTGTGGATGATCGGGTTGCTTTTGTGTTTATTTCTATATTTTTTGCTTTAGTGTGTCTATGTCTATGTTTATTTATGTGTTTCCTGTTTATTGGGGGTTGCCTGTTTTAGTTTGTCTCGGGTTTTAGGGTTGTGTTAGGCAATATGTGTGAGTGATGTCATGATTGCTAATCAAGGATCCTTTTGACCTCTTCAAATCTTTTCGAAAAACACAATGCAAGTCACAAGAAAGGATCCTTGGGCTGTTAGGATGCTCTGAATTCATATGTTGATAGGGGTAAGGGGACATAGAGTCACCTCCTAGGTGTTCAAGAAACCAATTCCCGATTAGTCTACCACACCCACACACATGTGATCTCCATGCTTCAGGCTCTAGATCAAGCACTAACAACCAAACTAACCTTGGGAGTTTCTAAACACCTAAGTGATATGACACCTTAGAAAAAGAGGATTACCATCGAGCCCTAGCTAAAAAAAACAAAAAAAAAAGAAGAAGAAAAAAGCAAGATAAAAAAGAAAGTATGAATAGAATTAGTGGGATCTTTTAGTCGGAATCCCGGGCACAGTCCGAGAGGCTTTTCAAAGCTTAATGCCTTGAGCCAACTGGCCAAAAGCCATCGACTTCCACGTCGCTACATGGGACAGAGGATGAAGTTTCCCACACCAGCCCTCTTTAGGCTCGGGCTTGGTGCCTGAGGGGAACCAATGCCTGGTGCCCTTAACCAACTGGTGGGGAGTCACCAACAAATCCCCGCTACAAAACACTCAACAAAAACTTATGAGCACTAGTATTTCTTTCATTAAGTAGGTTAGTATAAATAAAAAGGGTGCGTTATTATCCTTCCGTAGTTAGACTCTCCTAAATAGGCAAGTTGAATTCAAGTTTGGGGGTATTGGAACCGAGTTATATGCTAGAGATCATGCATCAAATGCACATAGACTTTGGGAAAGGCCATTGAAAACCTAGGAGGTTAAATCACTTGTCAACCGAACCGTGTTCAACTAAATTCTTTCGAAAGTCGAACAACCTTAAGGATCCTTTGAATTTAGAAACAAAGGGCAAGATTTGTGAGTCGGTTCATTTTGATCCTTCCTTTTGTGCATCACACTTGTGTCGTTGAGTTTTAGTATGTTATTTTCTTGTGTGTTTGGTTCAGAGTCTATTTCTTGCTTGGGGACAAGCAAGAAGCTAAGTTTGGGGGTGTGATAAGTGTCCAAAACACTCATGTCATAACCACGTCTTTACTTTTTTTTAATTCTATTTTATATATTAATAAGTGCATTATTGCCCGATATCTGATTTTTGGGTCTTTTGTGCATTACAAGTGAATATGGTGGTTTTCAGAAGCTTTTTGGAAATGTGAAAAAGAAGAAGTGAAGACCCAGCACCAATGTCGCGACGTTTGGTCAACAGAAGTTAAAGTCAAAGAGCAGCCCAACGTCGCGACTTTCCATGTCGTGATGTTATGACGTTGCGACGTTTCCGTGATTCCTGCATCATAATTATAAAAGGCACGGGAAACCTAATTTTTGAGGTATCGAGCGACGTACGAACGAGGAGCGGAACATGAAGCAGGAGCGACCCGAGAGATCGTGAAAACTCGTGTCTTTGTATTTCTCTTCTCGAACTATCAATGATTTATAGAACTATGCTTGTATTAACTTTCATTATGTTCTAGATTTATTTATAGGGTTTTGTTGAACCTTGCTACAATTGTATGGATTAAAATTTAATTCTATTTTGTTCAGTTTATTCATGAGTTATATCGAATTGCTCTATGTATGTGGTTTATTTTCATGGTAATGTTTGGCCAACATTGACATGATCTTGATGGGTATCCAAGATTGAGAGATAAGGACTCCCAGGGATTTGAGTAGAGCGACACTTGGTTAATCGGCAAATAGAGATATCTCGGTTCCGAGTGTGGCGATTAAGGTTTTAGCATTTAAGAATTTCGAAGTCCAGGGTCGAGGCAGAGATGCGCCTAACCCTACTGGTGAGATAGGTGGATATACCTCGAGAGAGGATATCTCATAGGCACGATCACCCTGTCAACGAGAATTCATTAATAGACTAAATAATAATTCCTCTAGGTAATAATCCATCAAATGTGGCAGGAGGCAAACCTCAGTTTCTACAAAAAAGTAATTTTACAAGTCATTTAGATTTAGTTTTAGTTCTCTACATTAATTAAAAATTCATTAAAAGTTTAAGTCCAGATAATATCGTAAAGCCAATTCCAAGAATAACACATTCTCCCTCGTTGATCGATATCCAGACTTAGGTACAATCAGACATTTGATACGACGCGTGCACTTGCGCACATAGGCGCTTTACCCAGTTTATACAAATCACACATCACGCTTTTGCGCTATCACCGCCCTAACCAAGGACTCAAATAAGTTAGCTTATAAGGTGATTGTAGCATGATGAACCAAACTTATTATGCAAACTAATTCCATAATAAACCATGAAACTCAAAAACTAGAGAGTACATTTGAGACATATGTTGTATACATGAGAGTCAAACACTCTAGTTTTAAGTGCTCTCAGATGTAATCTTTTCTACTATAATGTCTTTTCTTTGCACAATCTCTCAAATTAGGTGATACTTTCTTTCGATGTGCTTGCCTTTCCTATGATTCATTGGTTCTTTGGCTTGAGCAACAGCCCCACTATTATCACAATATAGAATCATAAGATCAACATCCTTAGCGAAGTTCCTTAGAAAGTTGAACAACTTTAAGAATCCCTTGATTTTAGACGATAAAGGCTCGAATTGCAGGTTTGATTCATTTTGACTCCCCGTATTGGCGTCGTGTATATCACACTCATGTCGTAGACGTTTTGGTTTGTCAATTTTCATACGTGATAGTGTTATGAGTTTGTTTCTTGCTTGGGGACAAGCAAGAAGCTAAGTTTTGGGGTGTGATGAGTGCCCAAAACACTCATCATATACCCGCGTTTGAACACGTTTCGCCTATACTTACTTAATACAAGTATGTTGTCTTATATCCGACAACTCTGGCTGCATTTCGTGATGAAAAGGCGGCATTTGGAAGCTGTGTGGAGATTTGAAGAAGGAGATTGGAGGAGAGCTCAGCCTCAACGTCGCGACGTTCTCACGTCACGACGTTGAGGTCATATGATGTGCAGCCTACATCAGCCAACGTCGCGACGTCGTCGAGACTCATCTAGCAAGAATGTTTTAGATATAACAAAAAGAATAAGAAAAAGAGGGGAGATAGGAACGAGATACGAGACGGAGAAGACGACACAAGAAGATTAAAGAGATTGTATAATCCTTGTACTTGTATTTTCTTTCTCGAACTCCTATTGAAAAAAACTAAATGATTGTAATGATCATAATGATGTACTAATTTTATCTCTAGGGTTTTTCTATACTCTTGTTACATTCATATGGATTAGTTATTGATTCAGTTTTAGTCAGTATATCTATGGACCTATTATCAACTCACTCTATTTTCTGTTAATTAATTACATGGTGGTGTTTGGCTAACATCAACATGCTCTTGCTAGGAATCTCAGATCGAGAGATAAAGGTTTCTGGGTATATGGGTAGAGTGACACTCGGTCAATCGAAGAGTAGAGATTTCCCGGTTCCGAGTGTGGTAATTATGGTTTAATCATTAAGGGTTGATGTAGAGATGCGATAAACCCTAATCGCGAGATAGGTGAATATACCTCGAGAGAGGATATCTCGTAGGCACGATCAACCCTCCAGCGTGAATCCATTAATATACTAAATAACCAATTTTATATAGATTATAATCCATTGAACGTGACAAGGGGAGGCAAAGCCCTAGCCCTCGTTAATTGAATTAACATCTCATTTAGGATCAATTGTCGTCATACTAGCAGTAATTCACTCGAGTTTGAAATCCAGATAATACTCTAAAGCCGATTCCAGTATTCAGCATACTTCTTTTTGTGGGAACGACACTTGACTAGCCACTATAGTACATGAACTCGACGCGTATACTTGTGCATGCGGGCCTTTGTTTTATATTATTTTTCATTACCTCTACGGAGCCCGTCATTGTCACAATATAGAATCATGAGATCAACAGCCTTAGCTATGACTCCTAATTCCATAAGGAATTTCCTAAGCCATATTGCTTCCTTAGTTGCCTATGATGCTGCCACATATTCAACTTCCATAGTTGAATTAACAATACATGATTGCTTAGTACTCCTCCTACTAACAGCTGCTCCTCCTAATGTAAAAACATAATCCATGAGTGGATTTCCTCAAATCCGCATATGACTAAGAGTCATAGTCAGTATATCCTATAGGGGCCAACTCATCGCCATGATAAACTAGCATATAATCTCTCGTTCTCCTTAGGTACTTGAGTACATGCTTCACAACAATCCAATGCTCCCTACATAGATTAGATTGATACCTACTCACTATTCCAATTGAATAGCATATATCTTGTCTAGTACATAACATCACTTACAAATGACTACCAACTACTGATGCATATAGTACTGTCTTCATGTATTATTTCTCTTCAGTTGTCTTACGACATTAGTCCTAAGAAAGATTGATTCCATATCTAAAAGGTGTAAATCTTTTTTTGGAATCTTGCATGTTGTACTTAGACAATATACAATCTATATAATTTTCTTGAGAAAGTGCAATAATCTTATTCTTTCTATCTCGTATTATCTTAATACCTAGAACATATTGTGCCTCTCCCAAATCCTTCATTTCGAATTGAGTAGCTAACTTGATCTTTACCTTTGACAACATCTTAAAGTCGTTTCCAATCAACAAAATGTCGTCCACATATAAAATCAGGAAAACCACTATATCATCCCGCATCTTTCTATATACACAAGGCTCCTTTTCATTTTGATCAAAACCAAAAGATTTGATTACCTGATCAAAACGTTTGTTCCATGATCTTGATGCTTGCTTAAGTCCATATATGGACTTCTACAACTTGCAGACCATGTGTTCTTGACCTTCGGTTATGAAACCATCTGGTTGCATCATATAGATGTTCTCTTCAAGATAGCCATTAAGAAAGGCTGTCTTAATATCCATTTTCCATGTTTCATAATCATAATATGCTGCAATTGATAGAAGTATTATGATGGACTTGATCATGGCCATTGGTGAAATTTTTTTCCTTATAATCAAAACTTGATTTTTGATTATAACCTTTTACTATCAGTTTGGCTTTATATGTCTCAACTTTTCCATCTACTCCTTTCTTTCTCTTGTACACCCATTTACAACCAATGGGTGGTAAATCCACAAGAGTCCACACATTATTAGAATACATGGATTCTAATTCTGAATTCATAGCCTCTTTCTAAAAACCAAAATTCTTATCATTAATTGCTTCGTAGTAACATGTGGGATCATCCTCATGTGACTCTAAGATTGTCAAAGATGATTCTCCCATCAACATGAGCTTAATAAGTGGTCTAATGACCCTTCGACTATGACAAGGCATATTTGGTGTATCAGTATCAGGTATTAGTGGTTGTGGATCAACAGGAACAACATTATCTTGGATACTAGGGGATTCGGTTTTTTTCCATCCATTCATTCATATCCCTAATTATGTGATTCATGATGTATTCTTCTTCCATGCACTTGGCAATTATACTCACAAATACATTCATGTCAAATTTATTGTAAAAATAGTAGCACCTTGTACCTTTTGGATGTCTAACAAACCAACACAATTCTGACTTTGCATCCAACTTGTCAGATGACTGATTTAATACATAACCAGGACAACCCATATGCGGATATGACTTAAATTAAGTTTCTGACATGTCCACATGTCCATTGGCGTCTTTGGTATTGACTTGGATGACACCATATTCAGAATGTAAGATGTTGTCTTTAGGGCATATCCTCAAAAGGATAAAGGTAATGTGGAAAGACTCATCATTGACCTTACCATGTCTAATAGAATTCGGTTTCTTCTTTCCGCCACTCTATTTTGTTATGGAGTTCTTGGAGCACTAAACTAAGATAAAATCCTTATGTCTTAAGGAAAGAACAAATTCACAGGACATGTACTACCACCTCGATCAGAATGAAGTGATTTAATGTGTCTCCTTAATTGTTTTTCTGACTTAGCCTTAAATTCCTTGAATTTATCCAAATCCTCAGATTTATTTTAATTAGGTACACATATCCATATCTTGAGTAGTCATTAGTAAAAGTGATGAAATACTCATCCACCTCTTGCATGGACACTAGATGACGCACACACATTTGAGTGTATCAAATCCAAACATCTCTAATAGAATTTGGTTTTTTCTTTCCGCCACTCCATTTTGTTGTAGAGCTCCTGGAGCACTAAACTAAGATAAAATCCAATGCTCCTTGAGAAAAGAAACAAATTCAATAGACATGTACTCACCATCTCGATCAGAACGAAGTGATTTAATGTGTCTCCCTAATTGTTTTTCTAACTTAGCTTGAAATTCCTTGAATTTATCCAAAGCCTCAGATTTCTTTTAATTAGGTACACATATTCATATCTTGAGTAGTTATCAGTAAAAGTGATGAAATACTTATAGCCACCTCTTGCATGGACACTAAATGACCCACACACATTTGAGTGTATCAAATCCAAACATCTCTCAGCTCTAACTCCTTTAACAGTAAAGGATCTCTTGGTTATTTTACCTTGAATATAATTTTGACATAGTGGTAGCTGCTCTAGGTTAAAAAAGGCTAATGGCCCACAACTCACTAGTCTTTGTATTATTTTCAAATTTATGTGACCAAGCCTTAAGTGTCATCATTGAGTTCGATTGATACTAGGTTTTTTTTTCTCTTTTCAATAATTTTTCCACATTATCAACTTGAATTACAACACAATCAATATGATATAGATTATTCATCAATGTGCCAAATGTAACAACTTCATTTTCTTTCATAATAGAAATGTGCCTTATTGTGCCAAAGAAAAAAAAAAAACCTAATAACTGCCATTACCTAATTTAGAAACTAAAACTAAATTCTTTCTATAATCTGGCACAAATAAGCAATCATGCAAAACTATAACTGAGATCCCCTATAGCTATGATTGATTGATGCTAACGAAAAGAAGACAAACATATTTATCTTGAGAATCAAATTGGTGTTGGTCAGTATGTGTTCCTTACTAGCATAAGACATGTATAATTATATATACAATTTGCACTGATTACTAATATACCACTCAAAATTACACATTAATACATGATAAATTCCATAAGAACTTGTTATTCTACTTTAGGCAGGTCTAGTTTCTCAAAGTTAATAAGATATATAATCTAATCAATCCCAAAAGTCACTTATCCTTAGACTAGGTAATTGACTTACCTTTTAATCTTTGGCCTCTTGAAAAAATAAATAGGTACTATTTTAGATAGTTTATTATTTTCTTCAGGTTAAGTGTATGCACTACTAATTAATCTTAGTTTCAATATTTCTTAAGTAAAGAACCCCAACTTTAGGTTGGTTTCTCCCACTAAAAAATATTTATTAACTAACCATAAGAGAGTCTTTTAACTAGGATCCTCACATTTGTCCAACTTTAGGTTGATTCAAACATGAATCTCACGACCCTTTTAGTGGAAGGCCATAGGCTTGCTAAACCTTCTCCCACTTAATTATTTTTAAAACTTGAGTATTTTGAAGTTTATGTCATAGTCTACTTATTTTTAAATTCAACCAAATTTGATCTCTAAATTTCTCGAATTTAGAAAACTTTCTATAGTTAAACTAATTCTATAATAAGCACTATAAACATACTAGATATAATTTTCTCGAACAAGTAAGTTTTTTTAATTTAATTTAATAATTTAAATATCTTAAAACAACAACACGTCTTAATTAAATCCATCATTTTGTTAATAAATTAAATTATATTATATGCCTATTTAATAATGATCAATTAAAGGATAATTCTTGTTAAAATATAATTTAATTTCTAATAAATTAAATTAGTTATCTATTAAAAGATAAATCTTGTTAAAATATAATTTAACTCATAATAATATAAATTAAATTATGTATCTATTTAACATTTATCTATTAAAGGATAATTCATGCTAAAATATACTCAATTTTTACAATAAATTAAGTTATATATCTATTTAATAATTTTTCATTAAAGAATACCCTGTTAAAGTAAAATTTAAGTCTCTAAGTTCAAAATTAATTAAAATTATTCTATCTAGTTTTTCTCATTGCAAAACTCAAGAAAAAATGAATAATCCAAAATATGTTAAATTATTTATCTAGGATATTAAAAATGTTGGAATAACGGGCTTTAGGGAAAACAAAAAATATGTTAAGATCCTTACTCTCACAAGAAAAGGAATAATCCAAAATAAGTCAAATTATTTATCTAGGATATTAAAAATGTCGGAATAACGGGTTTTTATAGGAAAACAAAAATATGTTAAGATTCTTACTCTCAAGAGAAAAGGAATAATCCAAAATAAGTCAAATTATTTATCGAGGATATTAAAAATGTCGTAATAACGGGTTTTTATAGGAAAACAAAAATATGTTAAGATCCTTACTCTCACCAGAAAAGGAATAATCCAAAATAAGTCAAATTATTTATCTAGGATATTCAAAATTTTGAAATAACGGGTTTTCATAGGAAAACGAAAATATACTAAGATTCTTATTTACACTTTCCAAAATAAAATCCATCCTACATTAAATAAAGGACTAAAATTTCCAATCTAGTGCAATTCTTATTAAATGTAATATGGTTGGTCAATGTCCCTTCAAGTCATGTCCAAGCATGACATGGAATTCTATAACGACAAAAATATATTTGCTTGTTTAAAAAAATTGTTAGAAATCAAGCATTGGGCATGCATTATCCTAGTACCAAGCAAGTAGTTAAATATATAAAAAACTATAGGAAACACTTAGATATAATAGCCAAACCTATATTTCATAATTGCATTAATGCTTGCACAAAAAAAAAAAAAAATAGACAAAGCTACTGACTTTAAAACAAAAGCAGATGATTTTTTTTTTCTTTAAACAATTTTGAAAGCAAATCGAAATGTAGATCAAATTAAAAAAAAAAAAATTTCTTTTTATTAACGTACAAAATCTAAGATTTTAGATCTAGAATTTAGGAAACTCGCTATGATACTAGATGTTGGAATCTCGGAACATCCTCTGTAAACGGCGATTTCATATGCAAACGGAATCAAAAGATAAAAGATGTATCACCTCAATTTAACCGATCCGAATCTTTCAAAGAATAACCGATTTGGCGTGTCTTAACTACGTACGCGCGCTTCAAGAACAATCCAATGCTCTCTTGCTTTCAGATCTAGGACACAAAAAAATTCTCTTTCCCTCTCAAATTAGTCTGTCCATTTTAAACCTAAATATAATATTATATTTATAATATGGTTTAGTGGGTCATTGAATCCAATTACATACTTGGTCCTATAATTAGCCTATATAAGTTTAATGGTCCAATTTAATTAAAACTCTAGTTTGCTTATTAGGCTGAATTCTAACATTGTGGATTACAACTTGATTGCCGTAGAAAAGTAAGGTCGATTCTGAATATAAAACTTGAAAATCACGAAGGAGTTGTTGCATCCAAGTGATTTCACTTGTTGCAGCAGCTAAGACACGATATTCAACTTCGACAAAAGAATGGGAAACCATATGTTGTTTCTTGGATCTCCATGAAATTAGTGAATCATCAAGAAAGGCACAAAAGCCAAAAACAAATAGTTGAGAATTTGGACATGTGGCCTAGTCGACATTTGAAAAAGCTTGGAGCTGAAGTAATGACAAAGCTGAAAAGAAAAGACTAGTGCCTGGATTGCTTGTGAGGTAGCGCAAGAGATGATAAGCAACTTGCAAATGAGGTATACGAGGAGTTGATAGAAATTGACTCAAGGTGTTAACTGCAAAGGTGATATCTAGCTTAGAGTCGAATACTGATCGTCCACTTCGTACCGCACTCTGTGAGGGCTAGCTTCACTTTTACACATTGTAATCCAGTGCTTAATCGCTGTAATTAAACTGGCTCTCGCCATTGCTGTTGCATGTTGGTCCATTTGGCTTGAATTGTTTTTTATATATTTTTAAATTATTAACTTCAAATATAAATTTAAAACATAAAAATATGCTAAAAATTAAATAAACTTTTGTTTTGTATAAAATCAAATAATATTTTTTTTAAACAATTTCAAAAAGTAATTTTTCAACAAAAATTTATTTTCAATCCCTAATAATGATATTTTATATTATATTTATATGTTAAAATTATTTTTTACTATTATTATTTTTAAATGTCTCACAAACGTATTCTTATAAACCCATTTTTATTACTATTTTTGAAAATTATTATAAAAATAATTTTCATTAACATTCTTTGAAATCTATTATATAATATTTTACAATGCAGTTTTATGTTTAATATTTTATTTTTAATAATTACACATATTTTACAATACAGTTTTATATTTAATATTTTATTTTTTAATAAGTACACATGTTTTTAAAGTAGTTAATTTTTAGTTATAAAAAATATATGTTTCTTTTTATTATTGAAAATATAAAAAATAATATTTAAGTAATAGTTGTCATAGTGATTTCAATTATTTTAATAAAATAAAAGCATACTCATATGGAAATTAATTGAAAATAAGATAATATTAAAAAATTAATATACTTTATTATATAGTATTTTAACAATATAAAAACAAATTATAAGTATTTTAAACAAAATTTCATTTTATAAATATTTAAAAAATTATAAATTTATTTTTTAATGTTTTTACTATTTTAACCCGAATAGACTCACATCCAATTTAAGGTCGGACTCGGTTGACTAAACATTGGCCCAAAGAAAATTAGGGCCTAAGGGTCAGGCTGACCCGAATTCCCAGCTCTATATCCAGCCTTATGATGTTAAGATATAATAGTCGTCCAATGAGACCATGTGACATCTTCAATCAATTCTTCATCACTATTTTGGAGGGTAATTCGAGGATGCATAGGGGTGGATTTGGGCTTGAATGTGAGGACGTCAAAGTCCTCAAGAAGTTGTAAAGTATATTGGCGTTGACAAACCATACTTCCTATGTCTGATCGCGCAATCTCTAATCCAAGAAAACATTTGAGGAGACCCAGGTCAAGTCTTTTAATTTGAATTTGGAATGTAAAAAAATTTTCACTGTCGAAAGAGAGTTGACGATGGATCCAGAGATCACTATAAGAAAATTGAGTAAAGTAGAACCCCCTATATTTACTTTGGCTATAGACTTTTACCATCATAAATTATCGACATATTTGTTATGTTGCAAATTAAATTGTATGACGCTTATTTATAACTATTTTCCAACTATAATTACAACTATAAACATCCGCCAACAAAATTATTTTTACTGGCCACACTTGTTTAGTTTCAAATTAATATCATGAAAACATTGATACAAATTATACATAAATTATATAAAAGGAATTAAAAATTTTAAAGTTGTTTAATTTTAGAAAAAGTTGATATATGTATAATAATTTTTTTTATGATCAATAATAATATTTAATATTTAAAAGTAAATATATAGATATTTATCTACTTTGAGTACATTTAATAAAATATAAAAAATTATAATAAATGTATAAATGTATTTTATTTTAAAATATTTATAAATGCAAGCAATTTTGTTTGTGTCTCAACTGAGGAGTTGCTGAACTACCTGGTCCATTACCTTTGTTTGGGGTCTTTGGAGGGGCATTATTTGATTCATCTTTTGATTAAGAAAAAAGACTAAAATTTTGGAAGGAAAGAAATTGGGTTATTTTTTAAGGTATATTGTTTTCTTATCTTAGAATGAAAGCTTCCTTTATTAGTTCTTTGATTTCATGGGCTGGTTCTATTGAAACGAGTGAGGGGTCTTTTGTAAATATTTTATTGTGTATACTCACTCTAAGTCTAAGTGCTAGTTTGGGAGGTAAGTTTTAAAAATGAGAGTGAATGAGATGCAAACTATAGGCAACTAATTTTTTTATCTTAATTAATTATTTTGGTAAATATTATTGTCTGTAGCTTTGATGTGTACATAATTCAATAGTATGATAATGTGGGCATGCTCAGATCAATTTGGTATACTAAATAATAATGTGGAGGACTAAATACTAACGTAGGGCATTCTTTGTTTAATCCAAATTACTTCTTTGAGTTTTCAAACTTCCAGCGATTTGATCGAGAAAATCTAAATAAATTGACTGAGAAAATTGTGGGAACCTAGGAAAATCGAGAGCTTATTCAAAAAGTAATTAACGCTAATCTTTCTCATTTCTTGTTTTCCCCCACATTAATTGATTCATCTCTACTTTTGCAGACACAAACCAATCGAAGCTCTTAAAACTGCTCTTGAAGGTTCGCCTCCCAAGACAATAGACAAGCGATGCAAGGTATAGTTTTTTTCTCTTATTTTCTTTTTTTTTTGTTCATTCTGTTTGGTTGCTAAGAAAAAAAGGAAGAGAAAAATTAAATATGATGTGAAATGATTTCATTTTTGTGGCGCTTTGCCTAAATTAACGAGAACAGTTGTATTAGGACTTAATTGGAGTAGTGAGGACTTGATTTCTATCGTCCAGAACAATGACAAATCTTAGCAATCAAACGAAGTTATACATCTCTTTCTCATATTTTTATTATCATTATAGAAATGATCATAAATTGATTTCAGATTATTTGTAGTATGCTAATTGGATGGAGTTTGAAACTTCTAGTGTATTTCAGGTCGTTGAAATGTTGCTGAAATTGTCTGTCCTATTGGTATGTATTTATCATTTGAGAATTTTCTGTTTTTTTTGTAAATAATACATTGAGTATAATTAATTGGGAATTGGTATAATTAATTTTACCTTTTGAAAACAAACATTTTGAAAGCAATAAATCATATATCAAATTGAGTATCATGATTATGAAAACCAAGATTACCAAAATTATTGAAGCCTAATTCTTACTACTCATGAATCATATTTTCAAACTTCCATGCAAGGATAAATGAATCATTACTACTCACAAATTGATGGATATAACGTATAAGAAAGAGAAAGATCAAAACTCAAGTGTAAAAGATTCACATGGTATCTCATACATTTTATAAAACAGAGAAATACTAAACAATTTTGAACATAAGCAATTGATATAAGGTGATGTCGACATGAGGTAGGGAGTGAAAAGGGACAGGATAGAGATTGCAAGTGAAGTTACTAAAAGCATTGTGGAGAAAAGAAAAGAGTACATTCTATTTGTAATTTTGTTGTTTAAAGTTACTAGAGCTACATTCTTTGTTGTTTTGTGTTGGACAGTTATGGACAATGTTTCTTTCTATTTTCTTTTCTTTCTTATAACTTCATTATTAAATTTTATTGATCAATAACTGATTGTTTTTATGTAGCATCACTGGAATTGAAGTACTAGAGCGCGCCTTTGGTATGGATCAGAGACTCAATAAAGAGAGAAGGTAGAGCTTCTCTCTCTAAAATCCCTCTCTTTTCTCTCTCTTTCTCGTTTGGTCTCTCTCCTTTCCTCCCAAACCGCATTGTCTAGATGGAGGCAAGAGAAAAGTCTTCCATGCCAATGTCACTCACCTATTTGCTCATGGGATTACACCTTATCCCTTATCCATCTACTATTGGATTTCCCTCAAATGGCATCATGCCATTTGTCCACATGGGCTCCACACTTGGGCACATGTTTGACATGCCCACAGCTTGACACATGGCGCCTCTTAAGCCACTCACAAGGTGCCAAGTGTCTCGCGATTCACTTCCGCTTGCCTCGAACGGAAATTCCGACCGCCCTAATCCTACGAAATTCGACATAGTATCTAGATTCATAGACGATTCTAACGGTAGAAGAAGTCCGTTTCATCATCCAAGATCTAGAAAATTCGATTTTGACCGAAATTACTATTTTAATTTTTAGAAAATTAGAATTTTCTCTGGGGGTCTCACATAGTGCCTGCTTCATCTTCTTGTATGTTCTTGTGGTCATGCGTGAGTATATTATTGAAAACATGTTTAACTAATATTTAAAGAAAAACTTGTCTAATAAGAAAACAAGTTTTAAAATTTGAAAAATTCTCCCATCATTCAACATCCTTTTCCACTTTGGTATTTGTCACATTTGTGACGCCCCAAAACCCGGGGGTCCGTTGACTACTCGTCAACCCGCGGAATACTCGTGTGAATGCTCCGTGACCCGACATTCGACTTAAAAATCTGGCCGAGTCTCCCTTGTACTAGAGCTCTACCCAAATACAAACCTACATAAAACTTTTCCCAAACAAATTAATATATCAAAGCCTATGATTAAAACGCCACTGGGCTCATAAACCAATACTATAACAATGTATATATATCAAACTATCCAACCATAGTTCAAGAGTTCAAAGTTTACTTATACAAATACATATATTAAAAATTAGAGAATTCTAATACATGTAATACATCATAACCCAAAGGCACAATCCGGCTTTCTTTCTAAACCCGCCCTAAGATGACGAGCCGTCTCGCACGCTCCCTCGTACTCTGTAAAATAGTATCCCCTCACAGGTGAGCCACTCCGTGAGTGGAATCACCCTGCTGGCTACTCCACCTAAGTGCGCAATGCTCCAAAATAAACACACATCCAAGCAAATGCATGATCCTAATGAACGCTCTTAACCGATCATCTCAGACTGAGTCCTCACTGATTTCCCTCACACACTTCGCCTCAAGCCTCTCGTATGAGAATTATTATGTTTATTTGTTTGTGGACAACCCTCCGATGTGTGTATATATCAATTAAGCCGCCTCCGCATTGATATTATTTACGGATCACTCCTCCGATGTATATCAATCAAGGCTCCGACGATTGGATATTTTTAGTATGGACTACCCTCCGATCATTTTTAGTTTTAGACAACCCTCCCAAAAACCATTTTCTTCTAGATTCATCTCATGCACTCACTCCTACCGGGCCCTAGGGTGTCCCAAAGGCAGCGGCAGAATGCATGATGCCAATTCCACATAAATTATAACACATGCAAATATATAAACATGCATATATTCACATAAAACAATCATAATCATGTTATGTAATTTCTCATTTCATCACATCAAAAAAATAGCTCAATGGGCTAATGATCAAACACGAGCACTTACTTGAATTACTCGACCAAACACATTAATTCACAAAATTTATTTTAGAATGACTATTCTCGAATAGTGAAACCCCTTACTACTATTCCTCGAAAAATCACCAATCGTCGATTCACTTTGTGAACCCGAATTTTCGCGCCATTTCCGAATTCTCCTTCCAATCAAGACATGATTTATTTCACAAATTACACAATTAATCAACCCAACAACCCGTGCCCAGTGATGGACAGCACAAATGGGTTTCAAATAATTTCCAATAATTCGGTCCTATGTTTTGGGACCGATCAAAACAGCAGTTCAAGGCCTCAAACCAACCGAAACATTGAAAAACACTTAAATAAAGTGTAAAACCCAAGTAGGGAGAAACCCCTACCTCACGAAGTTTGTCAAAACTCTCAAACTGTCCACGTTTCACTTTAATTACAGAAGCAAATTTTCATTCCAAGACTGTCGACTTGCCGGATCAAGGCTGATATTTTAGAGGTAAGTCGTAATCTCTCTCTAAAATCATTTTTGGCTAATGGCTATTTTCTCCTTTCCACGCTTTGCTCCCCTTTTTCATTTGAAGGAGACGGTCACTGCTTCATATTTTAAAGATTATTCTCATTTAAAACAAATTTAAAATGACTATTATGTCCTCTTTCCTAGCTTTTGACATTCAAAATTATCTCGTCAGTCCATTTTCATCATTTCTCTACTATGCCACTTAAGACACATGAGTATGGTTATATTCTCACACATCGGTAAATAGTTTTACTAAGACCAAAACGTGATGTTCGAAAACGTATATAAATTCTTACTATCTCGACCTAATGAAATTTTACGTACAAATAGATTTTTGCAGATCGATTCCAACGGTGAAACTGCTTGTCACCCGAGACTTAGAGAATAAATTTCGGATTTTTACCGAAATTACAATTTTGTAAATCGAAATTACGATTTTGCTATTTTTCCGTAAAATTGGAATTTCTGCTCCACATTCTCCTCCTTAAAAGGAATCTCGCCTCGTACCAGGATAATTACATCACTACATGTATATGCAACGGTAATCTACTATGATAAATGGGTCATTTAAATCTTAAACGACCAAACCACGTATTCCTCATCCTAAATAAGAAGTGATAGGTGGCCTCGCATCGTGTCCTCGCCCCACGTGACCCCTCCACCCATAGTGCCGTCATAGTAATTCCTCACTAGCCTCACGGTCCTAAGGCCGCAAAACCCGATCACGCTGTCTAAACGCACACCTGGCCCTCTTTAGCCGCCCTATCGTTGTCAACCCCTAACTGTCCCCAATCCACCACAATGAATGGATCCTGAAAGATACTCCGAAAGACGAGACGTGAAATACCCTTCGCGACACCGACATGCTGAGCGATAACGCCTAACCGGTACGCAATAAAGGCCTACCCTCTCGGTAGATCTCAAAGCCTAATCAACTCCTGGCGATAACTTCTCACGCTAAACCCGACCACTCCTCCCTTAGGTATCACCTTCAAAGACGCAAGCGATTCCAACCTCGAACTCTAAGGGTCGACGTCGTGCATCCGCACAACCTTCCGCCGAACTGCGTGAGAAGATCGCCGTCAGACGCTTCCCACCTTCTTCTCGGAGGTGTTCTAACTGCATCAAGACCCGTGACGAGCTCTCTCCCACCTCGTCCAACATAATGCCATCTACATGGCCTCCCATACAATGCCTCATATGGTGCCATTCATACTCACATGATAACCTGGGCTGTCAGAGGCTAATTCCACTAAGGGCAATTGCCCTCTACCCTTGGCGACTCAGACGATGCTCACAGCTGTCCTCTAACACCTGTACATAATCCACACAACATGTAACCCTACACACAACCCTTACTTTGTGTAAACGCCGACCTTCCTAAGGTCACAATCGCCGACAATCCAATGGACCACAACCTAGTCCATGTCGCGTATGACGCCCATAGCATCGAGCCCTTGCCTACTAACAACACCCAATGCAATTTCAAAAGGGGTATCCAAATCTCGAGTCACTCCTTAATTCTATCACTCAACTCTAAGGCTACGTGATAAACCTCGACCGCGGTGTTTTCATCTTGATTAACATAACTCTTTCTACCACACTGAGCCTCTTACATTCACGTAAATTCGATATCTCCTGCCCTTACACCCTAACTCCAAGATTCTCACCCGAGGGGATTAACGGCCCTTATTGCTTTTGCCCACCATTAATTTTAATTATTCTTCATTTATCGACCAACTATGAGTCTTCACTGGATCGAGTCCTAAAGACAATCAACCCACACTCACCAAGAGTGGTGAATGACTCCACCGCACCCACAACTGACCGACGCGATGTTACCGCGGCACGTGGAACGTGCACAATGCCATACCGCGGACACCCTATCCCGAGGTCCACCATGAGCAGACCCTGAGACCTCTCACTCATAATCCCGACCCATCGATCAACTCACCCTACATCCTAGGGAAGAACATCACACCGGGCTTCTCTAAAGGCCTTAACCCTCTAAGCCTAACCATGGGCCGTGGTTTCGTATGACAACCCCGCTTAAGGTCCCACCATCTACAACCCGATGGTCATTAACTCATCCATGTCAAGCCTGACATCGACGATCAATAGGTCTACCACCCTAAGGTCCACCACGTCGCGCAACTCGATTCGGCCCCCGACTTCGACTCCACACTCTAGCTCCTCCGCCTATCTCGTGCCATTGAGTTCTCAGATAGCACCCCGAATCAACCGATTCCTCCGAATTCGCACTGGGTACGGAGGAATGAACCGTATACTCTCCCCGTTTCTACGCTTAATCAATCGCCGTCCCAAAGTCCCGGGATTCTGCCTCTAGGGGCAATCTGCCTCATGCCCAATCTTGGCCATGGTCTTGAAATTGCAGAAGTAGAAGTCTTCTCGCTCTTCCTCGAATCCAAAGAAGGCCGATCCTCCTCTTGCTACTAACACTGCAGATCCCGAGTGTTCCGAGTATCCCCCCGATCTCTCTCTCGGCGGTGGTCGTGGTCGTTCAACCATGGAGTCCATGTCCCTAGGCGGTCCCACGATCCCGCCCAGCCGGACAACTCACCCATTCTCGAACTCCTCCTATAATACCGCTCAATCCCAAGAAACTACGATCTCGAAGATCACTCGTCTCCGAACTCATCACTCGCCTCAACCTTCTCTCGAGTCGACCGATACTCCTGATGTCGACACCACGTGTCCCAAAATCTCACCCTGGCAGCCAAAACTCTCACTTAATGAACTCGCTGCATAAACTCGATGGCCTCTCAACAACCAGAATAATAACTCAAGTGATACTCATGCTCCCACTCGACCGAGTATCAAAATGTCATCCACGAAGACTACGACAACCGATCTAGATAAGGTTGGAACACCTTATGCATGAGGTCTATGAACATACCGGCGCATTCATCAATCCAAAGGGCATCACCAGAAACTCAAAGTGCCCATAACGCTGGCCCTAACCGCTCTTAGGGATATCCGCCCCTAACCTCAACCGATGGTAACCAAAGGCGGTCTATCTTAGAGTAGACTCGCCCTCTCAATCAATCAAACAAATCATCAACTTCAAGAATGGGTACCGATTCTTGATCGTGACCCCGTTCCAACTCAAGGCTTCGTGAATCAATGCACAATTTGAAGGGTTTTGTCCTTCTTCTTCGCAAATAGGAACCGGAGCGCCCATGGTGAAGTGCTCCTACCTAATGAACCCTTTGTCCAATAACTCCCCGTAGCCGGGACTCCCTAAGTTCCTGTGAATTCAACCGGCGCCCATCCTATGTGAGTCATAGAGATGGGTGAAGTACTAGGTCGTAACTCGATATCGAAGTCTACAACCTCCTCGTGGAGGCAAATTCAGAAGCCTTATCCGAAAACATCCACACACCCCACACTACCGAGGTAGATCTAAGTCCGTCTCTCCGTCCTCTGCAAGGTCGCTAGCCAACCCGCCAACTGTCCCTGACACTTGAACTCGTATACTGTCTGGGGCAAAATATCATGCTTGTCCCCCTGAAATACCACACGCAGCTCCATCCTCAAGGTAACCCTCCTACGCTCACAATCGATAACGACCCTCAGAAGTCGTCAGCCTAATCCATCCTCAGATGATACCGAACTCCTCGACATGTCCATGATCATCAGTCCATCAGGAGTAAAGTCCCCGAGATCCTAACTGAACCCGACATATCATCCCTATCTCGCCTCATCCCCAGTGGGAGAATCTTACATACAAAGGCCCTCTAAGGTCTCAAGAGGTCCTGCCCATTTCCACCGTGACTTGGCTTCATTCTCTAGCTGAACGCAATGGTCTAATCCTCGTAGTGTCGAGGTAATTTCCATAACCCTAATACCTTCTCAATCTATATGAACCAATGGTTCGCACCATCGAATCTCCTCCTCAGGAATGCTCTGAGGATGATGCGCCCTAAACCTCCTCGGAGGTTACTTAGGACCTCCCTCGACCACTTTACTATGCCACCAGGCATATTTAGCCGGGCCAGAACACCTACAAATTTCAACAAAAGCCTCGCCGATCAACATCGTGGTCGGGTCAAATGCCGGCGGGTGCTCGACCAAGCACTCCCGCGGACGCCCCCACGTCCCGCCTTTGACTAGCCATCTATACGCCCAATGGCGTTAAATTCAATACAGTATCTCTAAGGCATAAACATAGCCTCGAGACACTAATCATACACATAAATCAGTGTATACACATTGTCCTTGCATTTACAAGTAATGCAAGGCAATCAATTTTGCATTTAAAATATTGTTTTCAACAAAATTTTATTTTTGAAAATTTCATTTTTGAAAATTTTATTTTTTTGAAAAAATTTTGTCTAATTTACTGATTTTTATTTCATTTTTTATTTAATTTAATATTTTTTATTTTTTTTCGAAAAAATTTTTGTGATGAATGTTCATGAACCGGTTCACGAACAATGTTCAAAAATTGGATCAGAATAAGATCGAGCGTCAAACCGGCCAACAAAGCCGAGCGCACTGCGCACAACCTCGCTAGCCCAAAGAAGACATTCTGGCAAAGCCGCTGCGCCGCTCGCAGGCCGTGCGTCGCCGCCCTCACGCGCCCAAGGCTTGCGCGCCCTCCCGCCTGGCCGCCGCCTGGGCCGCCCCTCCCTCGGAAGCCTCGCTGGGGGGCACCCAGCTTTGTATTGCGATACAAACCGCCTTCCTCCCGGCTTCTTTCACTACAATACACCGTAGTGTGGCTGCAATACAAAGGCCCATCAACTCCAAAGACTCCGGCCACACATAAATAAACCTGAGATTGCAATATGCTCTTCCGAAGCAATACCGTCGGTCAGGAATACACTCAATCTAATCGCACACCTCTTCTCGCAGAATACAATCCACCCTCTTTGCACATCCAAGGCCACTATATCACAATACAATGCCTTTCTTGTGAATACAATTGGGCAAAGAGCTCCAAATCATTTTCTCGCATCAAATTTATTATTATTATTTTATTTTATTTTATTTTTATTATTATTTTATTTTTTCATTTCCAAATTTACCGGAAAATTAAAAATATATATATATACATACACCTTTTTTTTTTCATTTTCCATAATACCAAATAAATTCTATATAAAAATTTATTTTACTTATTTTCTTCACTCTTACAACTGTAAACTTAGAAATTTATTTTCTTTCTAATTCATAACCAAATAAATTTCTAAAATTTATTTTCTTTAATTTCTTTTAGTTTTACACCTGTGTGAAAAATTTTTTTCTCCACCTTATTTATTTATTTCTCATTTTCAATAACCAAAATAAATTGCTTAAAATTTATTTTGTTTATTTTTTTTCATTTAATTCGAAAATGGTCCGCACTTCTCAAAAGCCTTCCTTCTATAACACTAACTCCTGTTCAATCTCAAATTTATTAAAACTGATTTAATTATCTAACACTCAAATAAATTTCTAAAATTTATTTCTTTATTTTATTCTTCCAGCTTTTACTCACTCGGTGAAACTCCCAAAGCCTTTCCTCCCTAAGTGTGCTAATCACTAAGCACACAACATTTCACAACACATAATTCATGTTATAATCATCATTCACACAACAAATTCATCAAATCACACAAAACACACCAAACACATGCATGTAGTGTCCTAGTTTTGTCCCGTGATTTCCTAGGTAATCTCATACCTAAACCGAACATCAAACAATCTAAGCAGGATGTTCTTGCTCGACCATGGCCCAAGCCCAAATCCTCAATCTCTAGGTTTCCATACACTCCATACTCTACATCAAACCACCCAAGTTTACGACGATACCCAAAACCCGAGCTCCCCTAGGCATTCGTGATACCTAAGCTCCAATAATAAGCCGTGACGCCCTAAAACTCGGGGTCCGTCGATCACCCACAACCCGCTGAATACTCGTGAATGCCTGGGTGACCCGACATTCTTCACGAACGGCAGTCTCCTTTGTACGGAGCTCTAACCAAAAAACAAAACCTACATAAAACTTGTCCCAAATGTTCAATATAATAAATTATGATTAAAACTACCCACTGGGCTCATAAACCAATACTCATAACAATGTATATATATCCAACTATCCAACCATACTAAGAGTTCAAAGTTTATTTATACAACACATATTAAAATTAGAGAATTCTAATACATGTAATACATCATAACCCAAAGGCATAATCCAAATTTTCTTTCAAACCCTCGCCCCAGATCGAGCCGTCCTCGCACGCTCCCCGTATTCTGTAAAACAGCATCCTCGACAGGTGAGCTAATGCCTAGTGGAATCACCCTAAGTGGGCTACTCCACCTAAGTGTGCAGCTGGGTAATGCTCCAAAATAAACACACATCCAAGCAAAATGCATGATCCTACTCTGAAACGCCTAACTCCGATCATCTCGCACCGAGTCCTCATCGATCACACACGCTTAAGCCTCAGATGAGAATTATTATGTTTATTTGTTTGTGGACAACCCTCAGATGTGTATATATCAATTGGGCCGTCTCCGGCCCGTTGATGTGTTATGAACTACCCTCCGATGCCTCTTCAGTGGGCCGTCTCCGACCCGATTGATGTTTTAGTATGGACTACCCTCTAATCATTTTAGTTTTAGACAACCTCAGAAGTATTGCCAACAGACTCGTCTCATGCACTCCTCTTAGTCTAGGGTGTCCCGGTACATATGAATGCATGATACCAGGCTATTACGATCACATAACACATGCAAATATACAAACATGCATATATTCACACATAAAAATTAAATCACACAGGTCATGTTATGTAATTTCTCATTTCATCACATCAAAAATTAACCCACGTGAGTAATGATCAAGCTCACAAACAATTCTCTTGATTACTCGGCCAAACACATTAATTCACAAAATTTGTTTTGTGAACACTATTCTCGGGAATAGTGAAACCATCGGTTACTATTCGAAAAATCACCAATCGTCGGTTCACTTTGTGAACGAATTTCATATTCATCCTTCCAATCAAGACATGATTTATTTCTAAATTACACAATTAATCCAACCCAGCATTATGCCTAGTGATGAATGGCACAAATGGAGTTTCAAAATTTCATTGACAATTAGGTCCAGTTTTGGGACCGTCGAAACAATTAGGGCTCAGAGCCAACCGAAACATTGAAAACCTTAAATAAAGTTTAAAACCCAGTAGGAAACCCCCCTCCTGAGTTGTCAAAACTCCTCAAATCGGTGTCCATGCGTAGCCGGCTCGGCAAACTGACTTTCCTTCTTGTCGAAAGGCTGTAGCGGTCGAATCGCGCGATATTTTAGAAGTGAATAATCTCTCTCTAAAATCAATTTTAGCTACCGCGTTTTCCCTCCTTTCCCACGTTTTGCTCCTTTTCATTTGAGAAAGGCAGTCATGTTCATATTTTGGCATTATTCTCATTTAAAACAAATTCTAAAATGACCATTATGTCCTTCTTTTCCCAGTTTTGACATTCGGCACTATCTCGGTCGTCCATTTTCATCATTTCTCTACTCATGCCACTTATGACATGAGTACGTGTTATATGTGACTTTCGTCGCATCGAAAATCGTTTTACGACACGGCTTGCGATGTCTCAGCGTGTAAATTAAATTTGAATTCAACGAAATTTCACGTGTAACTAGATTTGGCGAAGACGATTCAACGGTGAAATCCGTTTTGTCATCCAGATTTAGAGAATAAATTCCGGATTTTAGCAGAAGTACAATTTTGTAACGAAATTACGATTTTGCCTTTTCAAATTAATTTCGGTCTTGTATTGGCTCCAATCTCTGTTTTCTTTGATCTGAATCATTTTAGAGAATTTGTGTGACACTTCAGTATGGGTTTGGGTGTGGATTGTCCACATATAATACAAAATTAAAGGCTCCATTTGGAACTAGAAAGATACTGAGGAAATAAAATATAAAGGAAAAATGCAAGGAAAGAAAAAGCTAGCGAAGAGGAAATAATTTTTTCCCTTGTTTGGTTATCCATGGAAAACCCAAGGAAAAAAAGATAAGGAATTCATTTTCCCTTGTTTGTGTTAGTAATAGTGCTCTAGGCCTATTGTATGGACATGATATTTTGACTATTTATGAGAATTTATTATTATGATGATTTTGCGTATTTATTATAATGTCATGAATAATATTATTAATTATTCTCAATGTCATAATAAGTTATTGTTTGTAGGAATAACAATGAATAGATTAATTATAAAGTTTGATTATTCATAGGATGAATATGTGTATGAGATACAAATCAAATTTATATCTATTTATTGAGAACAATATTGGACATACCGGTCTTGAAGATTAATGCATGGATCAAAGTCATAAAATTAAATACAATGAATTCAATCAGTTGTGATCCCTTCTGACTGAGATGTATGGTTCTCAACATAAGGAATATTGTGTTTGATATAATCAAATGTTGTCTTTAATCGGATATTTATAAAGGTTATCTTGAGCATGTAAAATTGTAGTGAATATGAAGCGGTCAGATGAATTTGTCCCTCTTATTATAAGAGAGATATCTGCGGGTCCCCTCGGCAGTGAGACTGAGAAATGCATGGCGTGCTCAAATGAATTGTTGGAATCAATATCAGAGCTTTGTTTTAATTAAATCTAATTGGAAATGAGGAAATGTCGAATGGAAACGATATAAGGTTGACTTTGTCCATGCCTTATATTACATCAAGATATCATGAGACAAAAGAAGTTATGTCATTAGCTATATTAAGGTTGTCTCGGATCATGAGTTTTGTTTAACTTGGGTGATCATAATGTCTTGCTAGAGGCCACTTATGACTTAGTAGGATCAAAAATGTGATTTAGGCTATCACGCGATGTTAATTGAACCTATGAGTCTTACATTAGAGCAGATAATAACGGTTATGGTTTTCACTCTCTGTAGTAATTTAAATAGTGATTATTTTAAATTACAAATAACAATTAGTTGTTATTTAAATTCAGTTAATTTTGAAAGTTTAAATTCGTGATTTAAGAATCTCTTGATAAATCTTTCAAGCGGAATTGGGGTGGGCGTGTTGTGGGGAGTGGTGGTACAGACCGGGATTGTTTGTGGGGGGATACGGCGTCTGGATACGTGCAGGCTATGCCGTGGCATCTCCGATACCTAAGTCGATTTTTAGAGAAAGAGTTTGCAGAGTGAAATGTGTTTGCATATGAGTATGCGTCTAGAGTCTGCGTACCTTTCCTGCATTGAGGTGGCCACAATATTTATAGTGTATATTATTCCCATTTGAGGCTAAGTAAGGATTCTTTCCCATTGGATGAGATATTTATTGCCTTTATCGGATTTTAGAAAAGAGATATTGAAGGAATAGTTTATTGAGAATTATCCTCCTTCACTTTTTAGTGGTGGGTTAGTTTAAGATAATATAATATTGAAGGTATCTTTGTTTCCTTATTGGTGAGATTTGATTGGATTTGCGGATAATATGTGTGAGAAATTATCTTGTTTCCCTTATTGGGCAAAATTTAGTTGATTTGCAGGATGTGAGCCTTCCTAATTATCCATATCATCGGCCTTTGGGGTGAAGTGGGTGGGCTTCGTTTTGACTGACCAGCTGGTTGTGGTGTTTTATAGGGCTTGCCTCTCCTTTGGGCTAGTGGTGGCTGTGCCATCCCAGGTTGCCCCCGGCCCAGCTGTGCCACAGTTAATGCGTGAGCGAGGCTATATCGTTCTTATATCGGGTGTGATTTCCATGTATGTCATTTCGGGGCTGGATTAGTTGAGCTTTGTTGTCGTCTTATGGTGATAAATGATGACCTTTGGTTCTCAGCTCATTTCTTTCGTAAATATCTCTGGCCCAGATTTGTCCTGCGTTTCACATGGGGCTCAGATAGGCCCCTCGAGTGAAGCGTGCGAGTTGAAAGTCTTTCGTCAGCGGAGTCGCTAGGGCTTGTGGGCTAGCTTGTTCGAGAAATTTGGGCCCAGGTTCCTAAATTTGTACGACTTTTGGCTGAGGTCGATTAGTGCTAGTTGTGTGATCTCATCGGTGACGTGTAGGCGAATTGATTCAGCAGGCGACATATTTTAGCACGTAGAGGTCATCAATCTGACTGGTGGTGAGAGCACAAGTCTCATGAACTAATGGGAAGAGCTCGTCGATTGAACAGTTGAGTAGAGCTCGTCCATGTGTGGTGGAAGAGCTCGTTAATTCAACTTGGGAAGAGCTGATCAGTGGAATTCTTGAGGAAGCGCTTTCGTCAATGCGAGTAGGTGGTGAAGCTGGCGATCAGTGAAGGGTTAGGAGCTCGTCCATGTGGGCCCGATGGGAAGAACGTCAATGTGAGTTGCTGAATAAGAGGTCGTCCATGAGAATAAGAGCTCGCCCATGTTGAGTGATAGGAAGGCTCGTGCGAATGAATAGTGAGGGCTAGTGCGTGTTGAGGTGATGGGAAGAGCTCCTTCGGAATGAATAATGCGTGAAGCGGAGCTAAGTCGTGTTTGTATGCGTTGGAAGGCTCGTTAGGATGAGTAGTACGGTGACTCGTCCATGTTGAGTGATGGGATGAGCTCGTTGAATGAATAGTAAAGTAAGAGACTCGTCCATCTTTGAGTGATGAGATGAGCCTCGTCGATATAGATGCGCCGGCTCTTGGCGCGGTGGCCTTGGTGGCGTTCCAGCCGAGTGGCGATGTAGCCGGGTGGCGATGTAGCCAAGTGGCGATTGAGCGGTGGCGGTGCTTGGCGTGGCGCGATTGAGCGGTGGCGATTTGCGAGTGGCGATTGAGCGAGTGAAGACGCGGCCGGTAAGCGATTGAGCGGTGGCGATGGCCGAAATGGCGATGTAGCGGTGGCGATTGAGAGTGGCGATTGAGCGGTGGCGAATTGACGGTGGCGGTGAGCGGTGGGCGTTGGCAGTGGCGATTGAGCGGTGGCGATGTGGCAGTGGCGATTGAGCGGTGGCGGTGAACGGTGGCGATTGCGGCAGTGGCGATGTAGCCCGGTGGCGATTGGCCGCAGTGGCGTTATGGCGTGGCGGTGGTAAGTGGCGTTATAAGCCGTGGCGTTGGCCGATGGCGATTGAGCGATGGCGATCTGGCGGTAAGTGGCGAGTGGCGATTGAGCGGGGTAGCGATGTAGCGGTGGCGGTGAGGCAGTGGCGATGGCGGTGGCGTGTAGCGGTAGCGATTGGCCAGTGGCGTTAAAGATGGCGTTCGCAGTGGCGTTGGCCGTGGCGATTGGCCGTGGCGATGAGCGGTAAGCGATGGCAAGTGGCGATGAGCGTGGCTATTGAGTAGTGGCGATGTGGCGAGTGGCGTTATGGCGTGATGGCGTCGAGCGGTGGCGATAAATGAGTGGCGATGTAAGCGCAGTGGCGATTGGCCGGTGGCGGTCGGCGATGGTGCTGGCGGTGGCGGTGAGCGGTGGCGATTGAGCCGGTAACGATGAGTGGGTGGCGGTCTGGCCAGTGGCGGTCGGCGAAGTGGCGGTGGCCGGTGGCGATTGGGCGAGGTGGCGTTAGCCTAGTGGCGATTGGCCCGAGTGCGATATGGCCGGTGGCGATGGCCCGAGTGGCGATGGCCGACGGCTGTTGGCCGGTGGCGATTGAGCGGTGGCGATTGGGCGAGTGGCGATTGAGCGGTAAGCGATGTAACCCGGTGGCGATTGGCCGAGTGGCGATTGAGCGGTGGCGATGCGGCGGGTGGCGGTCGGCGTGGCGGTGTAGAAGTGGCGATTATTGCGATGGCGATGGCAGTGGCGATTAATGTGGCGTTATGGCCGATGGCAGGTCGGCGAAATCGTGGCGGCAATATGTGGCGATTGATGGCGGTGTAACCCGAGTGCGATTGGCTGAAGTGGCGATTGGCCGAGTGGCGTTATGGCCGTGGCGGTGGCCCGTGGCGATGTAGCCGAGTGGCGATTGAAGCGTAGTGGCGATTGAAGGCGGTGGCGATGTAGCCGAGTGGCGATTTAGCAGAGTGGCGATTGAGCGATTGGCGATGGCGAGTGGCGATCGGCCAGTGGTGATCGGCGGTGGCGATAATAGCCGGTGGCGATTGGCCGAGTGGCGATGTATGCGATGGCGATTGGGCGTGGCGTTGTAGCGAGTGGCGATTGAGCAGTGGTGATTGAGCGGTGGCGTGTGCGAGTGGCGTTGACCGATGGCGTTGGCAGTGGCGATTGGCCGTGGCGATTGGCCGTGGCGATTGGCGAGTGAGCGTTGTGGCGGGAGTGGCGGTGGTAAGTGGCGTTGGCGAGTGGCGATGGCCCGGTGCGGCGTTGGTGGTGGCGAATTGAGCCGGAGTGGGCGTTGTAGCGAGTGGCGGTGGCGGCGATCGATACTCGGTGCGTGACGCTGGGTGGACGAACTTCGTCAAGTGAACGAGTTGAGTAGAGCTCGTCCATGTGTCGTGATCAGGAAAAACTCATCGAGTCATTGGAAGAGCTCGTTATTGGGGACTGTTGGTGAAGGCTCATCAGAATGCGTAGTAGGAGCTGCATGTTGATTATTGGAAAACTGTCAGTAATATTAAGTGGGCCGTCATCAGAAAGAGAGCGAGTGAAGGGCCTATTAAGGTGACGGTCGAGAACTAAGTCCATATCGAGGAAGAGCTTACGTCGATATAGATTGTGGATGGGCCGTTTGTGCGATATGCGTGAAGGGCTTGTCGAATCGTGTGGAGCTTGCGGAGTTGACTGATGGAAGAGCTTCGTCGATGAAAATAGTAGGAAGGAGCTGTGCATTTGAAGTGCGGAGTGAAGGGCTCGTCGAGTGAAAAGTGGGAACTAGTCCATATCGGGGAAGAGCTTCGTCAATATATGGAATTGTAGGATGGGCCCATGCAGCCGATGTCGTGAAGGAATAGTAGAATCGATATTAGGAATTTCGCCCTTGTTGGTACGATGGGAAGAGCTCGTCGATGAAAAATAGTAGGAAGGGCAGATCTGTTTTGAAGTGCGATGAAGGGAGGGCTCGTCAAAAGCGAATAATAGTAGAAGCTCGTCCGTGCGAGGTTGAGGCTGCAGTCGTGAAAATTTAATGGGAAGGAGCGGAAATCTCATATTTTATCTGATGAAGGGCTGTCAATCATGATAGTGAGAAGGAGCGTGCGGTGATCACCGGTGAAAGGGCTTATTAGCGAAATAATGCAGAATAATCAGTAAGTTGAGGAGGCTTCGTCGTAAGAACCATGGAAGGAGCCATGTAGTAAATGCGGTGGAAGGGCTCGTCAATGTGAATATTGGAAGGCGGGTGTTTGAAGTGCAGTGAAGGGCTTGTCAAAGCGAATAGTAGACTCGTCGGAATGCGGAGGTTGAGGAGTGGTCAGCCAGGAAGTGTAGGAAGGGCCGATGCGTTCGTGCGGTGAAGGGCTGTCGATGTGAATATGTTAAGGAAGGAGCCGTTGTTTTGAAGTGCGTGAAGAGGGCTCGTCAAAGTGAATAGTAGGAGCTCGTCCGTCTTAGTTGAGGGAGAGCTCGTCAATAAGATTTGTAGGAGGAGCCGGGTACATCGATGTGCGTGAAGGGCGTCAATGTGAATAGTGGGAAGGAGCCCGTTTGTTTGAAGGTAGAGGTGAAGGGGCTCGTCAAAGTGAATAGTAGGGCTTTCGTCGGAGTCTTGGTTGGGGAGAGCTTGTCGATAGGATTTGTAGGAGGGCCCGTGCGTCAGTGTGTAGTGCGGGCCGTCAATGGGTTGTTTGGAGGAGCTCGTCGGAATTGGGGCCATTGGGAGGCTCGTCGAGAGATTTGTTGCGAAGGCTAGATCCATGTAAAATAATAGGAACGTCGGGTAGAGCCATTTGGAAGGGCTGCGATAAGGTGTTTGTTGTAGAGCTCGTCGCGCAATCTTGAGAGCTCGTCAAGAGGTATTGGGAGGCTTCGTCGGGTGGAAATTGTTGTAAGAGGTGGAGTCCATGTACATAATAGGAGCTCGATCAGAGTAGGGCATTTGTTTGAAGAACTCGTCGAGTGGGAGCCATTGGGAAGGCTCGTCGAATTGAAGCATTGCGAGCTCGTCCATGCAAATAATAGGGCTCATCAGGTGGCGGATTTGGAAGAAACTCGTCGGGTAAAGCATCGGAAGAGCTAGATCATGTAAATAATAGGAATTTCGTCGGTCGAGGCTGTTGGGAGGAAGCTACGTCGAGGTAGACTGTTGTAAGAGCTTGTCCATGTAAATAATAGGAGCTCGTGGGACCAATGAAGCACATTGGGAGGAGCTAAGTCGGGTGTGATGTTGTAAGAGCTCGCTGCATAAATAATAAGAGCCTCAGTCAGAGATAGAAGTACATTTAGGAGGAGCTACGTCAGTGAGCTGTGACAGTGAGCTCAATCCCATGTAAATAATAGGAGCTCGTCAAGGAGAGCTGTTGGGAGAGCTCGTCAGGTAGACTGTTGTAAGAGCTCGTCCATGTACATAATAGGAGCTCGTCAAGGAGAGCTGTTGGGAAGGGCTCGTCAGGTAGAGCTATTGGGAAGAGCTCGTCGGAGTGGAAATGATACGAGCTTCGTCCATGTAAATAGCAGGGCTGTCAGGTAGGCGGATTTGGAGGCTCGTCGGGTAAGCTGTTGTAGAGCTCTAGTCCATTATGTATAATAGAACTCGTCGAGGAAATTTGTTGGGAAGGGCTCGTCGGTGGGAGTATTGGGAGCTTCGTCGGTGGCTGTTGCGAGAGCTACGTCCATGTAAATAATAAGGGGCTCGTCGGGTAGAGCCGTTTGGAGAAACTCGTCGGTGGAGCTATTGGGAAGAGCCGTCGGAGTAGGCCCGTGCGAGAGCTCGTCCATGTAAATAATAGGGGCTCGTCAGGTAGAGCCGTTTGGAAGGGCTCGTCAGGTAGAGCTATTGGGCTTCTGGCGCTGAGGCCTTGGTGGCCTTCAAGCCGAATGGCGATGTAACTGGCGGTTTTGACTCTTGAAATAGCTGTGCAAAGTAGAGGGCTCGTCAAAGTGAGCAAGCTGGGCTCCTAGCGGCCCGGGGCCTTGGCGGCGTTGGCCAGAAGGTGCGATGTAACTTTGGTGGTCGACTCTTGAGGCGGCGTGGCACAATGCGAGTAGAGGAACTTCGTCAAAGTGGCTGCTTGGGCTCCCCAGGCGGGAGACATGGCGTTCAAGCGAATGGCGATGTAGCACGAAGTGGTAAGCTCTTGGCGACATGGCTGTCTGAGTGAAGACCGTCAAAGTGGCTTATTTGGGCTCCGCGGCCCGAGACCTTGGCGGGTTCAAGCCGAATGGCGATGGCTTTGGCCCGGTCGACTCTTGAGCATGATGGCTTTGTGCGGAGTAGAGGGCTCGTCAAAGTGAGCCGTGACTCCACAGGTAGGGCCTTGACGGCGTTTAAGCGGAGTCGTGATGTAACTGGTAGTCGACTCTTAAGGCAGCGTGGCACCGTGCGAGTAAGAGAGCTCGTCAAAGTGAGCTGCTTGGGCTCGGCGTGGGGCCGCTGGCGGCGTTCAAGCCGAATAGGCGTGTAACTGAGCTGGTCGACTCTTGAGCGGTGTGGCTGTCTGAGTATAGGGCTTCGTCAGTGGCCCAGGCTCTTTGCCATTTGGGCTTGCAGCGGCGTTCAAGCCGAGGAATGGCGATGCTCCTTTGAGCGGTCACGACCTCTTGAGCGGCGTGGCTTTGTCTTGATGAGAGGCTCGTCCAAAGTGAGCAAGCGGGCTCCTGGGACCTTGGCGTTCAAGCCGAATAGCGATGTAACTGGGCTGGTCGACTCACGAGGCGGCGTCTTTGTGTGGAGTGGGTGGCTCGTCAGGTGAAGCGGCGTGGCTGCAGGCCGAGGCGAGTGGCGATAGTAACTGGTAGTGCGACTCGACGGCGTGGCTGTGTGATAGGTAGGCTCGTCAAAATGGCGGGGCTGCGCATGTAACCCGTTGACTTGACTTTACGGAAAAATCGCGGCGTCTTTATCTTTGATTGGCGGGAGAATTTAGGCGTTTGCGCGAATTAGAGTGCGCTGCCAGATGGCGGCTTCATTGCTATGGGTTTATGCTTTGGATATTACGCCTCTTGATTAAATGGCGAAATGCGAGATGGCGTGATTGATCGTCTTCGTAGGATCCACGGTCTGGTTGATTTTATTGGACTCTGTTTATGGGGTTATTGTTAGCTGCATTGTTTCTAATATTGTGCGGGTGGTAAGTACATCTTCATTGCTTGGTTGAGGTCACCGCATCCTTGGCGGATTGGCGTTGCTCCTGCTTGTGTTCCTTGTTGATACCATGATGGCGAGAAATCGATTCATATTTGTCGAGAGCTGTCGTTCCTGACGGCGCCAATGATGATGCTTTTCAGGGCTGAATTTTGGGCGATGTGGGGGTGGATGAAGTGGACCAGTTGTTGTGAAAATTTCAGGATCTGAGCGTCTGGGTGCTCTGGGCGAAGTATGGTAACGATACCGATTTTAAATATGATGTGCACTCTCTGCAAAAATATAGAAGAAGGGGTGAGGCTCTTCTGCCGGGTGGCAGCTCAGATCACCTAAGTCGGTTCTAGAAAGAGAGACTGCTTAGAGGGCAAATGTGTTATATGGTATGCGTCTGAAGTACATTACCTTTCAGGCGGGGTGGCCTGTATTTATAGTGTATATTATTCCCAGTTCCCCCGGGGGTAGCGACGGCTAGAGTGGTGAAACATTGTCAAACTCGATCATGTAAATAATAGGAGCTCGTCGGATAGAGGCTGTTGGGAGGGCTCGTCAGACAAGCCCACCATTAGCCAGAAGCTGCGTGCAAATAAGAGCTGTGGATAAAATTGTTGGGAGGAATCGTCGAATGATTTGTTGTAGGAAGCTCGTCCATGTAAAAATGTAGGAGCTCGTCAAGGAGAGGCTGTTAGGAGGCTCGTCGGGTGAAGTGATTGTAGAGCTCGTCCGTAACAATAGGAGCTCGTCGAGGAGAAATTTGGGAAGGAGCTCGTCCCGGGTAAGAGTATGGGAAAAACTCGTCGGGTAAATTGTTGCGAGCTTCATCCATGTAAATAATAGGGGCTACTGACGAGCTCTTCCCAATAGCTCTGCGGCGAGCTCTTCCAAGCGGCTGCTACACAGCGGGCTATTATTTATGGACGAGCTCTCATGGCTTGATGCACTGGCGAGCTCTTCGATAGCTCACTGACGAGCCCTTCGGCGGCTCTCATGAGCTCCTATTATGTACATGGGCAGAAGGCTCTTGTGATTTGCACGGCGAGCTCCTTCAACGGCTCTACTGTGACTCCTATTATTGCATGGGCGAGCTCCAGCAGCGGTCCGGCGAGCTCTTCCCGATACCTCTGCACGGCGAGCCCTTCCCAGCGGCTCTCCTTGCGGCTCCTGTGTAATACATGGACGAGCTCTTACTGTGATCCACGAGCTCTCAGCGGCTGCGCAGCCCAGGCTCACATTATTTACATGGGCAGGCTCTTGTGATGCTGACGAGCTCCTCCGCGGCTCATCGCGAGCTCTTGGCCCATTTGTGGGCGAGCTCTTACACGGTCTGACGAGCTCCTCCCATTCGCGGCTCTGTCCCAATGACTCCTGTGGCCCCCATGGACTGAGCTCTTTGTGATGCACGGCAGCTCCTCCCAGCGACTCATAAGGCGAGCTCCTATTATGTACATGGGCGACCTCTTACACAACGAAGCTCTCTTTCAACTTCTCCTTGGCGAGTTCCTGTATGTTATGGATAATCTTACAACGGTTACGGCAAACTCCTTTCAAACGGCTCTACAGTAACCTGTGTGGCCCATGGGCGAACTCTCATGCGGTCTCCACGGCGTGCTACGATAGCTCCACAGCGAGCTCCTCCCGAGCAACTCCTATTGCGAGCCTTGCTACATCAGACGACGGAGCTCCCGCTTCCTGCAATCCCTGTTAAAATGAGCTCTCCCTGAAATAAATGGGCAGAGCTCCTACTATTCCTTTGTGAGCCGCTGTTGCACTTCAAACAAGCGGAGGCGTACCTTCACGGCTGAGCCCCTTCCCCTTACACATCAGCAGAGCAGGCTCACTTCTGCAAGCCTATTGACAAGCTCTCCCCTCAACTAAGACGGACGAGCTCCTACTATTCACTTTGGCAGGCCCCTTCCACTTGCATGACAAGCAGAATAACACTATTGTTGCAGTGGCAGAGGCCCGCCCGGCACGTGGGCTTCTGTTGCTAATCGGCAACTCCCTAAGCAAACGGCAGCTCCTGACCGGCGACAAGCCCTTCAACGCACTTCAAACAAGCGGGCTCCTTCCTACTATTCACGTTGACCCAGGCGCGGCTTTGCATGGCTTGAGACGGGCTCCTTCCTCTTATTTTCGTGGCAGGCTCTTCCAGTGATTGACTTAGGCCGAGCTCCCTCTCTGCTTCTGAAAAGCCCTTCGCGCATAACCGGACAAGCGGGCCAATACGTTCATATTGTGAAGCTCTTCCCTGGATATGGACGAGTTCCCCCGCTGTTGGCGAGCCTTGGCTTGCCCGCGCCGGATGGGCGTCACCTTACTATTTTCGTGCCAGGCTCTTCCCATCAATCAACATAGGAAACTCCTCTTCTTATTCGATGAGCCTTCTGCTTGATCCCCAATAGCAGGCTCTTCCCAAGTTGTAGCGATGTTCCCATCAATACATGGGCAGGTTCCTGTTAGCACGGCAAGTTCATTTCACTCGGGCGATCCACGCTGCACAGGTCGGTCGACAGCTCAATCGCCACTCGGCTACGCCACTCGGCTCAATCGCCACTCGGCTACATCGCCACTCGGCTCAATCGCCACTCGGCTCAATCGCCACTCATTTGCCACTCGGCTCAATCGCCACTCTGCTCAATCGCCACTCGGCTACATCGCCACTCGGCTCAATCGCCACTCGGCTCAATGCGCCACTCGCTCTGGCGCCACTCGTCAATCGCCCTTTCATTTACAAAGCCACTCGGCTCAATCCCCACTCGGCTCAGCTCGCCGCGGCTACACCGCCACTCGGCTCCAATACGCCCTGGCTGCCCGCCTTTCGGCTGTCGCCCTGGTACTCGCGCCGCTCGGCCGTCGCCCGCCGTAATCGCCATGTCGGCTCAACCATACTCGGCTACATCGCCACTTTCGGCTCAATCGCCCACTTTCGGCTACAATGCCACTCGGCTGTCGCCCTTTCGGCTACACGCCACGGCTCAATCGCCACTCGGCTCAATCGCCCGCCGGCTACGCCATGCCGGCTACAGCCACTCGGCTCGATCGCCAGGCTGCATCGCCCACTCGGCTCAATCGTCACTCGGCTCAATCGCCACTCGGCTACATCGCCACTCGGCTCAATCGCCACTCGGCTCAATCGCCCCTCGGCTACATCGCACTCAAACTCGATGCCGCTCATTGTCGCCACTCGGCTACTGACGCCACTTCGGCTGTGTCGCGGCGGCCGCACGCCACTCGGCTCAATCGCCCTTTCGGCTACATCGCCTTTCGTCAGTAGCCACTCGAGCTGCCATGCTCGGCTACATCGCCTCTCGGCTCCTTGCTCGCCTGGCTCAATCGCCACTCGGCTGCGTCGCCCTCGGCTCGATCACCACTCGCTCTAGCCTTGCTGAGCTCAATCGCCCACTGTTGCGCCCACTCATTCAATCGCCACTCGGCTCAATGCGCCACCTGGCTACGCTCTGCCACTCGGCTCAATCACCACTTGGCTCAATCGCCACTCGGCTACATCGCCCTCGACTCAGTCGCCTTTCATTTCAGTCGCCACTCGGCTACGTAGCCACTCGGCTACATGTCGCCATTCAATTTTATCGCCACTGACCGATCGCCGCGAACCTAGCGCCACTCAAATAATCGTCACTCGGCTCAATCGCCCTTTCGGCTGCTGCCCAGCCACTTCGGCTCAATCGCCACTTTTCGGCTCTGATGCCACTCATTTCGGTCGCCACTTTCGGCTCAATCGCCGCGGCTCGATCGCCACTTTCGGCTACATCGCCTTTCAGTTCGTCGCCACTCGGTTCAATCGCCACTCGGCTACATCACCACTTTCGGCTCTCGCCACTGCGGCTCAATCGCCACTCGACTACAACGCCACTCGGCTACAACGCCACTCGGTTGATGGCGCTCCATTTCCGAGCCGCCTCAGGCTTCACATCTTTCGACTCGTCGCCACTGGAAACGATAAGCCACTGACTCTGATGCCACTCGGCTCAATCGCCAATCGGCTCAATCGCCACTCGGCTACATCGCCACTAGGCTCAATCGCCACTCGGCTACATCGCCACTCGGCTCAATAGCCACTCGGCTACAACGCCACTCGGCTCAGTCGCCCCTCGGCTAAACCGCCACTCGGCTCAGTCGCCACTCGGCTACATCGCCACTCGACCGATCGCCACTGGCTCAATGCGCTGGCTACGCCGCCCTCGGTTCAATCGCCACTTTCGGCTCAATCGCCACTTTCGGCTACATCGCCACCAGACAATGCCCTCGGCTGTCGCCGCTCATTTCTAGCGCCCTCGGCTGTCGCCGCTCAGCTCTGTCGCCACTCGACTATTCGCCACTCGGCTACATATTTTCGGCTCGATCGCCCTTGGCTACATCGCCACTCGGCTCCAATCGCCACTCGGCTAAACGCCACTCGGCTCGATCGCCCATGAGCTACATTGCCACTCGGCTCGATCGCCATGGCTTATCAGCCACTGTTTACATGCCACTCGGCTGGGGCATACCAAGGCCACCCGCGCCCGAGCCAAGTAATTCCATGTGTGAGACACCATTCACTGAAACTGGGTGAGCACTCTGCTTTGCTATTCTAACAGGCTCATCCCATCACTCGACATGGACTGAGCTCCTCTTTGTACTACTCATCTAACGACTCTTTCAATCACACAGCACATGGGCCGACTCCTGCTCAATTATTCATTCGCTTGAGCTCTTCCCATCACTCAACATGAGCTCCTCCTCGATTATTTCATTCATACGAGCTCTTCACATCACTTTCGACATGGAAGTGAGCTCTTGACATGGATGACCTCTATTCCGACAACTCCCGATGGCGAGCTCTTCCCATCAGTTCACATGGACGAGCTCCTGCCAGCCCTTCACATTGACGAGCTCTACCCACCTACTCGCATTGTGAGCTCTTCCCATGATTCCGTTGTGAGCTGTTTGATTTACGCAACGACTGCCCCGTGTACACATGGATGACTGCTCCTCCATTGTTCTGAAGCCAGGCTCTTCCCATTGGTTCGCGAAGACATGAGCTCCCACCTACTTGCATTGGCGACCTCGGCAGGATCATCGCGGCCCGAAAGGAATCGAGGTGGCTCATCTGAGTGCTTAGTGGAGATCGGCCAGCTATATGGCCTCGGCCAAAAGTCGTGCGGCTGGGGTGGTCCAGCTCAGACAAAGCTAGCCCACGAAGCCCTAAGCGACTGGTTTGGCGAGCTTAGATTCTCCTTCAGGCCTTTAGGCCATTGATTCAAGGAGCAGCAGACCAAGCGGTCGAGGATATTTGGAAGAAATGACGCGAGAGCCCAGAAAGGTCATCGTATCACCCGGACACTGGCGACAACAAAGCCCTATTAATCCAGCCCGGTGACACGCAAATCACACCGATACAAGAAGCTTGATAGCCCTTGCTTGCGCACACCATGCCTGAGGTGAAGCCGGCCGTGGGTGCGCGGGCACACTCGCTGTTTGAAGGAGAAGCAGCCACGCCAAAACACCCAGTCTGTCGGCCCAAAGCGAAGCCCGGTCCACTCACCCAAAGCCAGTAATCATGGATTAATTGGGAAGCTCACATCCTGCCGATCCAATCAAATCTTAGTAAGGGAAACAGGGATAATTCTCGATAATATATTATCACCGTCAGTCAAATCTGTAAAAGGAAGGAGGATAATTCTCGATAAGCTACTATTCAATATCTCTTTTAAAAATCCGATGAGCACAATAAATATCTCATCCAATGGAAGAATCCCTTACTACCCTCAAATTGGGAATAATATACCTTATCATCTGAGGCCACCCGGCGGTAGAAAATGCGCACTCTTAGACGTATACTCATATGCAACACATTAGCGCCTACAACGATCTCTCTTTTTCTCGAGAAAAGCGACTTAGGCATCGGGCCCGACCGCGGGCATAGCCTCGCCGACCTTCTTCTATATTTTTGCGGGAGGAGTGCTACGACGAGTTTGCGGTCGGTACGGCGATCATGCCGATCCGAACGATCAGGCGCTGCATCGGCCTGGAAACAATCAGGTCGGCCGGCGGCCCCAGCTGAAGCCCGATTCGGTTGAAAAAGCATCATCAATAACAAATAATTAATTTGTTATATTTTCTTATTGGATAAAGGAAATAATAATAAGGATTTTTTTTTAAAGGGGTTTAAATATGTAATAATATAAATTTGTTCATATCAGATAAGGATTTAATTTAAATTATTATTGTTAAAAGTTTTAAATATATATTAAATATAATATAAATTTGTTTCCTTATCAGATAAGGATTTGAATTTAAATTGTTATTATTTAAAGAGTTTAATATATAATAATATAAATAAATTAAGTTTCCTTATCGATAAGGATTTGAATTAAATTGTTATTATTTAAGGTTTTAATATATAATAATATAAATTGGTTTCATATCCTGATGAGGATTTAGATTTAAATTGTTATCTTTAAAAGAGTTTTAAATATATAATAATATAAAATTAAGTTTTGACAAAAACCACAGGACTTATATATATATATGTGTGTGTGTGTGTGTGTGTGTATTGAGACATATATATTTTTTAAATTGTGGTGTCTTTATCTAAGAACAACCCAAAAGCTGAGAGGGCCTAATTTCGTTTTGAGAGAGACAAACATGAACTAGCATTCAGCAAGATGGTTATTATTTGTTGGTAGCTGTGGATTACTTGTAGAGGGTGGTGGCATGGAAAGGCGAGCACCTTTGGAGATCAGGAGAAGTCTTCAAGGCATGAACCCCAGAGGCAATGAATCGATCTACAAGAGGTAAGTTTAGTTTACCCTTCCTTCGGTTTTATAGAAGCGCATAACAATTCTTGGTGGGTTAAGGGATAAAATTATAAAATTCGTGCATTTATGTTCAACAGTTGGATATTACGCCCGTAGCAATGAGATTGATTATCCATATGGAAGCGAGGAAAAATAAGAAGAAAACTTTAATACATTGGCAGACTATATAAGTATTGTTACTTGGAAAATCTGTTTCATAAAAATTTTCAGCTATTTGATTCAAACATCATTTGTGTATTTTATTTGATTCAAACTTTTGCATGACTAGAAGCTTTAGTTATTACTTTTTGCCAAATTATAAAAGGGTCACTTTAGCTTCCAATGTGGCGTTTGTTCCTTGGCTCTTATTGTAAATTCTCTAACCATAAAAGCTTCTTAATAGGAATCAAAGGCATCAAGATTGCTTATGTTTGTCAGTCTTCATCTCTTAACCTAAAATCTTATTTGTAGTCGTTTCTCCATGTGGGCATAGGATATGGGTGATAAGCACAATTGAGGGGATATTTGCTTGTTATATACTAACCGGCACAATGACTTGAGATTTTCCAAATTGTTAGATTTAAACTTTAGGTAATCAAATTGGTAACTTATCTGAGACAAAGAACTTCTAAGTCATTTACTATTTTTAGAACATATCTTATATCACTAATTTTGAAAAACCAAGCATGGCGACCACAGTGGTGAGTTGGTTTTGTGGTGGGTGATACTGACAAAGCTTGATCATTATTATAGAAAAGAATATGTGGTTTTAATGAGCGACTTAAAAGGATTTTTTTTTTTTTTTTTTTTTTTTCGAGACAACATGAAAAATTCTTCATTTAGCTTGCTGCTTTCTTGGTTCATATTTCCTTTTGCCTTCATTCCTCTTGTTGTGAGCTTGCACATCTTGCTCCTTATTAGCTGACTTGAAAAGTCATGGTTTGGAGGAGCCCTTTATTTTAAAGAATTAGGGCCCGTTTGGTTTGTTTTAAAATTTGTTATCTATTCTAAAAAACAAGAACAGGGAAAACAAGGAGATCGTGTTTGATTCCCCTTTTTTTATTTTTTATTTTTATTTTTAAAACACAGAAAACACTAAATTTAGAAAACAACAATTTTAAAGAACACTATAAAAATGATCATTCTTTGTGTTTTCAAAATTGTTCTCTAAGGACATTTTTTCAACCTAAGACTTAGCAGGCTCTTAATTTCTAAGCCATGATTTTCAATATTCTGCACTTCTTTAGATTTAGGGAGAAGAGAGAAACAAGAAAGTTCAGAACATATTCAGAGGCTTTTGAAATTCACTAAGGAAGACAATGAACAAATATCCTCTTTGAAATTAATATTGTGAGTATCACATTCAGACAAGGAACAAATATCCTATTTTAATCTTTTTTCTTTAGTCATATTGTCACTTTAATTTTTAAGCCTCGGGTTTATTTTTCTTAATATATTTTTATTTAATATTGATTCTAGTGTTCTTTCCTTTGGAAATTTTTGTGAGTCATAGTTCAATTATTCTTATAGTTATTTTACATATAATTTAATGACTTTTATTCTCAGGTATTCCTGGTTCAAATGAAAGTGGATAGCGGCAAATCAATTTGTTAAAGGAGGTGATGCCAAAAAATATGAAGATTGTATCAATATTTGCTCTTTTGTTGAAAGAATTAGAAATTGAGATTTGACTTGTGATTATTATGTATAAGTGGTTACATTAATGGTAGGAACCAAGTTATTATGTACATAAATTTCAAGATATTTTTAGTAGTAAAATTCAATTAGATTGTAGTTTCTTTTAAATTTTATTAATTACTCTTGAAATTTATTATTTTAATAATAGGATATAAACTCTTCTTTTTGTATAAAATGTTAAAGTAAAGTTAATCAAAGATGACACTCCAAAGCATGTAATTGATAAAATGTATTAACAATTACCCACATTTTAAGCGTCATTATTATGGTTGTCATTTCACTTGAAAATGTTCAACGATGATGCTTATTAGAAGCGTCATTGTTGCATAACAAATACAATGATAGTCGATACCATGACACTTTAGGAAAGTGTCATTGTAACTCTTTCATGACACATTTACCGTGTCATTGATAAACTTTTTCTTTGTAGTGATTACAAATCAAAGCTAAACACCATAATTCATTGTTTAGACTACATCAAAACCCTAGAAAATGAGATTAGCTCATGAAGGGGAGAAATACAACATAGAAAATGAGGAAAAGCAAGAAAATAAGAGAAAAGTGTAGATGAAAATCATTTTGCTCTTCAAATTTTCTTCTTCTTTTTTTTCTTCAAGACTAAGAATCAATTTCCCCCAAGAAAGATTTGCCTTTGGATGACACTCAAAGGGGTCTTCCCTTTTAAACTAAGATAAACCACAACAACCCTTTGAGAGAGACGGCTAATGGAGCTTGACAAAATATGGGCCACGACATCCCACGTTCTTTGTGTGGTAGATTTACGCTGCAGCGTGGAGACAATGTGGAGTTTCTAGAGAAAACAAGGCCATTTCACGCTATAGCAGGATGCACATAACGCTATAGCATGAGTATGCTCATGCTACAACCAGAAACTTCTTCTTCATTTCTCCTTTACTTCTCGATGTCGTATCTTGCTCATCTAGACTCCAAATCCCGCGATCTTAGTGTTTACAGAAAGCCCTTGGAGTCTAGAACGTGCCTATGCCAATGATGGAGCCATTGAAGGACATCATGCGAGATGAAAAGATCACATGTTTGCTATAGTTGCATGATGACTTTGCTAATTCTTTCTTTATTTGGCTCATTTCAGTAATGGTGCTTTAATCATAAAATTGAAAATAGAACACTATGACACTTATTTATCTCATAGAGATACTAAAAAATAAGCAAAACATGAGGATAAAATGAGTATTTAAGATACTCATAAGTGACATCAACAAAATATTTTTTACAGCAAAATAAAGAGTCACCATCAACAAAACCAAACAAACTCTTCCTTTTGCTCCTCTCCCTTTGGCTCATCTTTCGATGGAACTTGTAGATACAAACTTCTCAGAGATTATCTACAATGTAAGGAACTCACGTTTGTGACTAAACCATTATCATAAATAGCCGAGAGAAAATATAGACCATAGAAGGGCGCATCGAAGCTTGGCAAGGGTGGCAGAAACTGGCAAGGCTGACCTTGTCACCATTTGATAAACTAAGCGAGGATCATAATTTCAATATTACCCTTCTTAATTATAGGAAAAAATAATATACACCTAGAAAAGTGATCGTTGGAGACAAATGGAGACAAAGAAAAGAAACACAAATTCTCATTGCTTGACTACAAACCTTAAACATGAGGAGCGTGAAGGGTTGAGTCTGTGTTACCAAGTGGAATGTGACATCTATAGAACAATGACCCTCACTTGCGAGGAGCTCCATCCTATCATATTATAATTATAATGATTAACTAATAGGTAACAAAAAGTCATATAAATGATTAGTACCCAAAAAGTGCTATTTTGAGTCCTATTTAAGATAGGTTTTGAGTGCTTTTTGCGTACTAATCATATTAATTAAGCCGATTGACATGTGCAGGTCCTTTAGTACTACTGATTTTGTTTCGAGGTTGTTTTTGGTAGTTTTGCAGGTTTCGTAAACCTCCACCATCATATCAAGCTTGGCATTGAAATTTCGCTGATTTATGCCGAGTTCGGTTGAATTCTCATCGATTTCATCAAGCCTGGGATGAAGAAATAGCAGCGCGGAGAGATGAAATGCGGTGGAGGATACGAGGAAGCAACATAGAGTTAGCAGTTTACGGTTATGGCATAGCGGAGCCATCGCAATGATAGCGAAAATTTCGTAGTGATAGCGAAATTTTGGCTATGATAGCGGTACGCTATCATAGAAAATCACTATGCATAGCAGGAATTTACGCTCCCTGTTGCTGTGATCAAGCAGGCGCTGGATTTTGTTTTGAATTCCTCTTTCCTCGATGTAATCATATTATTTGAGTTGATTTAGTATTTTCACATATTTGTGTGGGGCTATATAAGCCATGTTATGGACAATTTGTAACCTAACTTCTTCCATTCCTGCTTGACTTTACATAAAGCCCTACATTTTCGGTTCCCATTTCTCTCTTCTCTCTCCTCTTTCTCTCATTTTCTAGGCTCTTGAGCACTTGGGGATGATAACTCAAAGGATCATTTGCTAAGCCTCAAAACCTTGAAGAAGAGGAGGTTGCTAAGATAGTTGATGTGGTTTACGGGTGTTCTCTGTTTTCATAAGGCAGTCTTGTGTATTTTGTGTTTCTAGCTTTCTAAACTAGGTTTTAATGCTATTTAATGTATTTTCTTTAGTCAATACTTGGCATGCTTCGAGGGTTCGAGTGTATTCTTAATGGTAGATACATGACGCTCAAGTAGATGTCATTCTGAGCCACGAAAGTAGGTTAAATGCTTTATTTTCAATTGCAGGAACATTAAATGCTCAGTAAATGCTATGGTTCAAATAGGAATGTTACTAGGTTGGTTTTTAAAGTTAAACAAAATCCCAGGTTTTGGAAATGACTATGTCATTTGCCTAATACGAAATAACCGAGACCTCTACAACCCATCATATCAAACTAGTGAGCAAAACTTCAAGGTGTTCTTTTTACATCTTATTTTAAGCGCTTCGGGTAGCTTAGTGACAACAACCACTTTTAATGCAAATCAGAAAATCCAAATGAAAACCTCTCCATTTGAATCATGATACAAGTCATTTGTAAGATGAAAACCCCATCCACGAGTTCGACCCTAGAACCGCTATCTTTGCAATAAGCTTGACTACGGCGTGGGAAATTTAGGATACAAATTTTGTTGACCGGGATCATCCTACGTAGCGCCGAATCAAATGGCGTCGTTGTCGGGGATGGTGCCAAACTACAAATGATGAGTTGATATGTACTTATTTATCATATTGCAGTATTAGTACTTTACCCCTTTTTGAATTTCATTGTGTAGAATTTCTGGTCTTTTTCGGCGATCCTTAGTGGGCTGTTTTATTTTCTGATCTTTTTTATTAACGCTAATCCTTTTAGCGAGCCCTTTGTTGTTCTTTGCTTTGCCTCTTTTTTTGTGTCTCGGTGTTTATGCATCACTGGGATAAGAATATCAGGTAGACTGCAAAGAGTTAGTGCACCAATTAGGCGAGATTGTGAAGTCGGTGTGCCACGGTGAGCAAATGGATCTACGAGAACAGCAAGTCAAGCAGCGACATCTATGAATCCGATAACATCACGAGTCGATGAGGGACCACACTTACCCTCCTAGAGTTAGTGCTCCTTCACGCATCATACCACCTGCGAGGATGTAGCGGTAAGACTATCGGTACTTTACTCCCAGCATGGTATGAAAATGAGAAATCATCGCATAGGGATTTTGAGGAAGTACCATACTTTTAAGGAGGTGTAACCGATATGGATTTGTTGAAGTTGAAGACATTCCATTAACCCTCAAGACAAAGCCAAAATATGGCTCCAATTCATTGAGGCGAGAGCATTCAGAAGTGGTGATCTTGAAGCTGAATTTTGAAGAAAATTTTGATTGCAACTAAGACCTGACAGTTGAAGAGGCAAATCTACACTTACTCAGCCTATGACAATGAGAAGTTTTACCAGTGTTAGGAGAGGTTCATGGGGCCATCGGTGCATGTCCACACCATGGTTTTGATACATGGATGCTAGTGAATCATTTCTATGATGGTATGTCTCCAGCCATGAAGCAACTGCTGGAAACCATGTGTGGAGGGGACTTTCTGAGCAAGAACCCAGATGAAGCCATGGATTTTTTAAATTATGTGGCTGAAACTTCCAAGGGATGGGATGAGCCAAACCCAAGGGAGGCAGAAAGAATGAGGCTTCGACCCACCAAAGGGAGAGCATCTATGCACTTTCGAAGACACGGAAGATAAGCAAAACCTTGACCACTTTGGCCTGAAGGTTGGAGGAGCTGGAAATGAGAAATCAACCACGAAATGCAAGCGATGCAAATGAGTTGCCTGCATCAACTAAGCTTGTTTTAATTGTCAGACATGTCGCCACCACAGGAATAGCATCGATGGTTCCTTGATGAGGACTTAATGCGAGCATGCACCCGTGTCTTAGGTCAAATCAGCCGCGCTACAAATGCTCCTTATGGTAACACCTATAACGGTGGAGGAATCAATCGAACCTATCATGAAGCAAAATCCCTTGCATATACTAGGGAATGACCTTGATTTAGCTCCACCTCGGCCTAGCAATGGTAGCAATCTCCACCTTCTTCTCTGACGAAGCCACATCTTGAATTTGAAGGCAAGGTGGTTGGAAATTTTAATAGAGGAGCGGCCATCAATGTCAAACCAATTAGAAAATTGGCGGTTGAAAGCACTCCAACAGAAATTGGGCAGTATGCATTAAAGATTTCAGTTGTCTAACGTGACGGGAGTCTGAAAAAGGAAATTTCCTTCGAGACACGACCAAAACCCTGAGAGATGCATTATGAAGCTCACTTGATGATCGAAATGCAGAATTGATGGAAGTCAAAAGGTTGTGACTTTGAGAAGTGGCAAAGAACTCAGACCAGCAATCCCAACACCAACCAAGACAGCTCCCACGGTAGTTGATCCACCAGAGGAAGAACAATCAGTAGCAAGGGAAGGTAAAGCGGTGTACCTCTTTTTCCTGACACTTGAAAAAGAAAAATTGGAGGTTAAACGACTGAAATTTTGGGGATGTAAATGAGTGAAAGTTAACATTCCCTCTTCTTGACTGATCAGCAATTCCCATGTATGAAAAATTTTGAGACTTATGTAGGTAAAGAGGCTCAATGTAGATAAAAAGGCCTTTTGATTGAGCAGTGAGTGCTATCATTGAGTGCAGACTCTTGTGAAGTATAAGGACCGAGGATGTCCTACAATTTAGGTTAATATGGGGCACTGGTGAAACGCTACCTAGGCTTGAAGGAGCTGGTGTGAGACCTGTTGCCATATTCCGTGTACAAACAACTTGGTTTGGAGAAGCTGAAGCCCACTTCCATCTGCTTGTCTCTGGCGGAGTAGGTCTATTAAAATACCCGAGGACCATTGAGGATGTTTACCTGTACAGTGGACAAATTCTATCCGGTGGATTTTGTTGGCACTTGACCACAGAGCGATTTAACGGTGAGGGCCAATCATGTACCCAGCTCATATTGGGAAGGCCATTGCGCTACTTGAATGCCATTATAAATTGCCGAAATGGGGTTATACAACTCACTTTTGGGAATATGACTGCGGAACTCCAATATCTTCCATTGAGTAAAGGCATATGCAACTGGAGGTGGAAGATGACTGTGAAGAAGTGCCATAATAGTACAATTCTTGAAAAAGGCAGGCTAATAAGCGACAAATTTTAAAGTCATGTTTCTAGGAGTTATCTGAGTGCCTTGTAGAGCAACAGGAACCTCAATGCATGAGCCTAGTGCAGGGGTGCTGGAGAAAGAAAATAGAAATTCTACCTTTGTTGACTGGTGAAGAGAAAAAGGAATCTCAACAGTTGGATCTCAAACCCCTACCTGTGGAATTAAAATATGCATTTCTGGAGGAAAACAAGCAGTGTCCAGTTGTAAATATCATCTTGACACCTCCAGAAACCGTCTGTACCTCCTCCCGAATAGAACAAGCGACTTTGGGGTGGAAAATTTCGATTTAAAATCAACCAACAATCTTCACCATCACATTATTAGGAAAGAATAGTCAAAAGGCGCTAAGCAACCCACGAGGAATTAGATCCTCACATCTGAAAGTGGATACATTGAAATACTTGAAGTTCTTGTGACCGTATAATTACATATCACGTCTTGCAGGGTAAGTCCAACCTAAGTGGTGCCAAAGTCGAGGGTGACCAACGTAAAAAATGAAAAGGCGAGAATTGTCTACTCGACTTACCACCGGTTGGAGGTATGTATATAGATTACAGGGAGGCTCGATGGTAGCAGAGAAATATCACTTCCTTTGCCCTTCATTGATCGGCTTCTTGAGAGAGTTTACAGACACCCATTCTATTGCTTTTGGATGGGTATTAGGTACTTTCAGATAGAGATCGCACGGAGGATCAAAGAAAAGACCACCTTTACTTGTCCATTTGGAACTTATCTTCTGGGAGGATGCCTTTTGGTCTTTATAGCGCCCTTATACATAAGATGTATCTTAGTATGTTGTGATATGGTGGAGCGCGCATAATGGAAGTATACATGGATGACATCAACGTATCTGGAGGTGATTTTTGAAGAATGTCGACTAATCTTGAAGTTATCTGAGAGGTGCATTGAAAATGTCCCCGGTGCTTAAGCTGGGAATGCCATTTTTATGGTAAACCCGAGAGTTGTACTAGGGCATGTTATTTCAGTAGGGAATAGAAGTTGACAAGGCAAGAATTGAACTTATTGTCAAGTGCGTCTCTCAGAACAAATGTAAAAACAATTAGGCAATTCCTTGGCCATGCGAGCTTTGAAGATTCATCAGAGGATTTTCGAAGGTGCTAAGCCCCTTTATAGGCACCCAGAGAAAGATGCTAAATTTTCTTTGGAAAGCATTTGTCAGAGCTTTGAAGAAATTTGAAGTCCCATTTGACCCTTTACTTAATGGTAAAGACACCCAGTGGCGGTTGCCTTTTGAGGGTGATGTGTGGTAAGTGATGCACTGTTAGGTTCTTGGCCAAAGAGAAAATGGAAAACCTTATGTAGTCTATTATGTAAGCAAAACCTTGAATGAAGCACAAAGGAACTATACTACTACAAAGAAAGAATTGTTGGGAGTGGTCTACGCCTTAGACAAATTTCGAGCATACTTAGTTGGGTCTGATATAGTCATTTTTACAGATCATTTCGCTTTGAAATCTCACGACCAAGCAAATGCTAAAGCCCGAGAGACTTATCCAGATGGAGTTCTTCTACTTGAATTCGCTTTTTAAAATTAAGGACAAAAAGAGGTGAGAATGTTGTGTGGACCATCTTTCGATTAACAATAGCCCATGACACTCATAGCCCTCCCATCAATGATGAATTTCCTGAAGAATCTTTAATGCAGTTCTTGAGAAACTCACTGGTATGCTCACAATTGCTAATTTCCTCGCAGCCCGGGAGAAATTCCATCTGATTAGAAAGAACAGGATATGAAGTATTTCTTGGCGAAGATCCATTCCTATTATTAGGAAGAGCCCTTCTTGTTTAAATACTGTGCAGATCAGATAATTAGGAAGTGTGTGCCTGAAGAAGAACAACAGGGAATTCTAAGGCACTACAAATTTTTGTGGTCACTTTGCTTCAGGCTGACAATGAAGGTCTTGCCGATTTGGTTTCTCTTGGCCTTCCCTTTTTAAAAGCACACCAAATGTGCTGGTATGTGATAGATGCCAAGGCTCGGAAATTGTCTCGCGATCACATGATGCCCCAGACAATTTAGTGGTCGAGCTGTTGATGTTTGGGGCATCGGTTCATGGGACCTTTCCTACGTCTTATGGTCATACATACATATTGAGGTAGACTATGTGTCCAAATGGGTTAAGGTAATCCACACATAAAATAACATGCAAATTGGTGCTCAAATTCTTGAGAAAGCAAATCTTTTCAAGTTAGAAATTGCAAAAGCCATTATTAGTGATGGGGTTCACATTCTTATGCAAACCTTTGAAAACCTACGTATTCAAAATATCTATTAAAACACAAAGTGGCTACCCTTACCATCCTCAAACAATTGGTCTAGTGACTTGCCAACGGGGAGAGATTAGACCATTCTAATAGAGGTGGTGAACAACAACGAGAAAAGATTGGTCCCTCAAATTGCTTGATTCAGCGTGGGCTGCGAGCTTGACTTTGAAACGATTCTTGGAATGTCCTTATCGGTTGAGAGATATGGAAAGGCATGTCATCTTCAGTTGATCGTGTATACTAAAGCTTGACAGTAAGAAACTGAGCATATGGATTTAAGTAGAGAAGACTCAAGATTCCTTGATCTTAATGAGTTGGAGGAAATACGAATGATGCTACTTGAATTTCGAAGATTGCAAAGAAGATCGAAAAATAGCATGATCAAATGATAACTAGCAAGAATTTCAGCAAGGGGACCAGAAGTCCTCTGTATGATTCAAACTCCATATTCAGGGCAAGCTCAGAAATGATGAGCTGGGCCCATTCATCGTTCAACAAGCACCCCAATGGGTTGTTGAACTACTAAATCCAAATGATAATAGGGTGATCAGGTTAATGAATGAAGTGACCCTATGTTGTTTTGTGAGGCCTTGATCGAGGAGAATTCTCCTTCTTGACCTCATGGGTTGATTACATTTAGGGTAAATCTGTGTTATCTGAAATATAATTTAATTGCTTAGTTTTGTTTAAGTTTTCTATTTTGTTAAAAATTTTGTAGTATCAGTTAGGTATGTTTTGCTGTGTTGGTAGGCACAGTAACATCGCCACTTCACCAACAGCACCTCGGCCTGCCCGGTAGGATGATCTCACTGCCGCATGATTGAGGTACCACTCCATCCTCTAACTTTCTCGTTCCCATGTCGGGACAGTTTGTGTTAGTAATGTTCATACTTTTGATTTTAGTTTCTGGTTTTGCATGCCCAACAAGCCCAAATTTGTTTGTTAATATAGAGAATTTCGATGTTTGCTCCTGTTTTGAAACCATTTTATTCACTTCTGTTTTTATGTTTCTGCTCTTACCTTGAGTTGAAAAATTGAAGCACTGTATGTTGCCATAATGCTAGAATAGTTGCCATGCATGATTAAGTTTTGGTTGGATTGAAAATTGCGAAGTAATCAACCTTGTCCGTCCACCTTTAGCTAATCACACCCACAGTGCACATAGTTTTCATCAATAGGTTGAAATTGTATACTGAAAATGACGTAAATTCGTTAATGACCCATAATAGGTTTATGTTACCACAAATGAAGACCGATGAAGTCTTCGAATGAAAAGAAAAAGCAAAAGAAAAGAAAGAAGAAAAAGAGAATAGAAAGTCGACACTTTACCTTGAAACTGAACACGGTCAGGGGTATATAGAATGCCTTTAAAGCGGTGCCCTAAAAGCCTTCTAGCGGTTGGGAGTCACCAACTTAGTATTCACTACGGGTGGATGGGTAGAGTTTGTAGCGAGTTGTAGGAGCTGAATTCTGAATCATTGAAGTCGAGGTGAAACCTGAAGGGACAAGTGGTCGGCCAGTCCTTTTGACTTGATGCCTTAAACCTTGGTGGTTGGGAGTCATGTCAGTGGACCCCGTTACGGACTTTGGTGAAATTGAGTCTTTAGCATTGCACCTCTGATACAATCGGCGTAAGAAATAAAGTGGCAGATCTATTTAGGTTGGTCATCAATTTAGGGTCATAATGGTAAAAAGCAGTTTGGGGAGAGGTAAGCAACATTAGTTCAAGCTGATTTTCATAAACCTTAAGTTTGAGTGGAAGTTCAGTTGACTTCCTTAGGTGATCTTGCCTGAAACTTGTTCCTATATGGCTATTGTTCTCTCATGATGGTTTTTGTGCTAGAGTCTAAATTTTCATCTTGAAGGTAAGCCTCTTTTACGATTAGAATACTCATTTGCAAAAGCATAACACATACCCTTATTATTTTAGCCCAAAGGACTGGCAATGTGTCGGTTGGGGAGTGTGATTAGTACCAAAAAAGTGCTATTTTGGTCTATTTAAAGATAGGTTTGAGTGATTTTTTCGTACTAATCATATTAATTAGTGATTGACATATGCAGGTCCTTTAATTTCTGCGATTTTGTTTCGAGTTGTTTTAGTAGTTTTGCAAGTTTAAGTAAGTATACCCATCATATCAAACAGCATCAGAAATTTGTGATTTATGCACAATTGGTTGAATTCTCATTGATTTCATAAACTGGGATGAAGAAATAGCAACCATAGAAGATAGAAATGCAAAATTTGGAGGATCTTGAGCGCCATAGAGATTGTGATTCAACTATAGCGCCAATGAGTACAGCAAATAATGCATTTCGATTGATAGCGAGAAATTTTAGGAGTGATATAAGTGCTAGCTATGGCAAATTTTCACTATCCATCGTAAGAAATCTTCCATTACGCGTATTTAACTCCCTTGTTTTTATTGATCCAACGGCTTAGTTTGTTTAATTCCTCTTTTTCCCTCAATGTAATCTATATTATTTAGTTAGTTTGGTGTTTTCTCATGTTTGTGGGGGCTATATAAGCCGTATTCATGGACAATTTGTAACCTAACTATTCAATTCCATGTGACTTACCTTTAGCCCTGTTTGCCATTTCTCTCTTCTCTCTCCTCTTTCTCTCTCTCATTTTCTAGGTACCAAACACACCATACAGGGATGACAACTCAAGGATGTTTGGTAAGCCTCAAAACCTTGAAGATGAGGGTTGCCGGGTTAGTTGATGTGGGTTTGCAAGTGTTCCTCTGTTTCATAGGCGAGTCTTTGTGTTGTATTTTCTTTCTATTGTTTTAAATGCTATTTAATGTATTTTCTTTGGTCAATACTTGGCATGCTTCGAGGAGTTCGGTGTATTATTAGGTAGGTACTTGACATCCGTCTAGATGTCATTCTGACCCTTTGAAAGTAGGTTAAATGCTTTATTTGCTTCTTGAAGACATTAAATGCTCGATGAGTATATGGTTCAAAAATAGGAATGTTACTAAGGGATGATTTTTAAAGTTAAGCAATTAGGTTTGAAATGGCCCATATGTCATTTGCCATCTTGAGGAAATAACTTGAGGACACCTCTACAACCCCATCATATCAAACTAGTGAGCCAAAACTTCAAGGTGTTCTTTTACATTTTATTTTAAACTACTACCGATTGGCTTGACAACAACAATACAGCATAATGTGATGAAATCCAGTAAGTCTCATATTTGATCATGATCTAGAGTCGTTGCAAGATGACTATCTTTGAGTTCAACCCTAGAGGCAGCTATCTTGAGTAGCTTGACTACGGCGGTGGGAGGAAAATTTAGGATAAATTTTGTTGACTTGGGAATCTACCACTACTATGGCACAGTCAATAATTATCTATCTCATATTATAATTATAATTATCATTAGTGAATAACATTTTTCATTAAGGAAAAATCAATCTCGATCTATCCACTCTCATGTAAAACAATGAATTTATTATTTTCTAGATGACAGTTTGTAATAAATATTTTAATATATTATATATTTACTTTTACAGTGCATAAACAATTAGTTTATTATTAAAGTAATTTTCTTATAAAATCATGAGGAAATTTAATTTATAAAATTCATGATGCACTATTAAAATCATCAAAAAACAAGGTCACGATAGGAATTTTAAGGTCGCTACACAAAAATAAGCTTAACACAGAAAAACAAGGTCGCGACAGACTTGCCATTGATGAACGACACACAAGGAGGAGAGAAGTCTTTGCCAAAGGCCTTGAGCGGGTGAACGCAGATGAAGCAAAGGCAAAAAGTCTTGTGCGACGGAGAAAACAGCTACAACTTTTACCGTGGTTGTATCCACTGACATCAAAATGTTGCGGCAGAAATAGGTTAAGTGGAAAATAGAGGCCACCATGCGTGGGCGCATCATAGTTGACTAGAATGTTGACAATCAGAAACATTGTTGACCAGAGACCAACGAAATCTTGTGACATCAAATACTGGGTGAGACACATTGAAGAAAGGCACCTGAAATAATGCAGCAGCAATTGTCAATAATCGCAACATAAGCATTCGATGCTTGCCACATGAGGCTAATACCATGACATAGAATGGATAGAGCGACGGACCTTGTAGACAAATGTTAAAGAGCGAAGATGCATTCAGTGGAAACTTTCATGGCCAATAAATATGCAAAGGCTCTAATTACATCAGACGTTCTGCATCTTTGCAGCAGAGACCTGTAAGGTGAAACTGCATCCTTAATCAGCACTTTCAGGTTGCGATGAGGCCTAATATGGGCCATTTTTGGGGATTTACAATGTAACCTCTAATTTAGGGCCTAAACTTCTGGGGCTCTATAAATAGAAACATTTGAGGAAAGCGGCGGGTCAATAAACGGAAAAACCGAGGCATCCCAGGGGCGAGGACTCTTTTGTATTATTTTTTTCTTTTATTTTATTTTATTTTATTTTCTTTGTAGATTAAAATTAGCGTATGATTTCAATTTATTTACTGGACTTGAAACAATGAGTTGTTCGAAGTTTGAAGTTGAGCTAATTGTTAAAGATCAATTAGATTACTGTTTGATAATGAAATTCTGAATAAAAGTTGGATTCATTTCTTTGAGTTGATTACGGTTGCATTGGAAATTTCACGATGTTGTTTGATTAATTATGATTTAGTTTTGAAATACAACTTATGTTGGGAAAAGATCTAATGTTAGTTATGGTCTTTCACACTGATAGAAAGATTTCTTGGTTGAGAATTTTGAATTTATTTGAATGATGTTGTTCATGAGGTGGTGTTCTGACATTAGTAACTTATACCCCGATTAAGGATTGTTAATACGGCTCTTATTTCTGAGAGGCCTCTTTGTGACACAAAGTTGGAGATCATGAGATCATGGATGCATTACTTAGGGGTATGCTAGACTATTATTGAAGAACTAATGAGCTGCAAAGATTACTTAGACAAATCAATTTACTCATGGTTTGAGAATTAGTTGAGTGATCTATCAATTTAATCAATTAGGGCTATCTTGATCTCTTGTGGGACAGATCTGTGATAATGTATTAGCTTAGTCGTCAGGAAGAGAGACTCTGAATCTCAGGATGAACATCATTGATCTTGTGAAATAAATGATAAACCACATCTTGAAACAGCAATCTATGATCATAAATGGTGTGATGTGGAAGAAAAATGCCCAGATCTTATAGAGAAAGTGATTACAAGTAATTGATTGAATACTATGTTTCAGAAATGAACATGAATCTCGGATACGATGAAATGTATAGTTTAAGGAGGAAGAAATCAAACTATACTACCTTGCCTCTTTGAAAAATTCAAATTCCAATTCATGATAAAATATAATTAGATTATGTTGCAGGAATTGATAATTTCACAACAGTGAAATCCTAGTGTCTACTTCCAGCAATAATTAGGTTCAATCCAGTTTTAGGTCTAGGATTTAAAATTTTCTTTTATTATAGATGTACAAATTTAGATAGTGAAATTCTTAGTTAGGTTACTGAAAAACTTTATGAAATGGAAGTTCAAATAGTGTAGAACTTGAGTAGTTGGGAGTAGATTGAACTGAATTCTCTTTAATCTACAGTGAAATGATATCAGGACTTATGATCCCTTTTATTACTTATGCATTTGTAGCAAGTTTATGATTAAACTAAATTTTTAATAAATCAGTAACTCAAAGCCATTTTTTATTATGAGCATAAAGTTCAATTTTGGTAAACAAGTTTTTGAGTGCCTTTACTAAGGATTAGGTAATAGTCTTTTGGTAATAGTAGCAGAAATTTGTATAAATAATTTTTTCTCATAGTTTTTGAATTATTAGTTGAGGATAGAGGAATTTAAATCAATGTTTATTAAAGAGAAATCTTAATTTGGACATTTTCTTTGTTTTAAAAATTTGAAAAAACAACAAAAGCAGTTTTGACAGTGAGTGGTGAGCAAGCTGCGATATTTTGGAGCCCTAAATAGATATATAATTTTATATATCATGACTCAGCTGATCTTAGTGTGTTCTTTCAGGAAAGAATTTAATGCATGCAGAAGACCCGACGGTCGCCTCTGAATCTTGAAATTGAAGACCTGTGAATCTACAGAAGAATCACTTGATGGAATCAAAAATATGGCAAATCAGAGAGAAAGATTGCAGTCTATTCTAGAAGAAAAAGAAGAAGTAGAGAGACCTCAAAGGCCTAACATTATGGAGGAATTTGACTATATCGAGAGGAGTATAATTTGTGTGGGCGATATCGATTGGAAAGCAGCTAATTTTGGCTAAACATTTTGATTACTGGTGTAACAACATCGGTTCAGACCTGCCACGAGATCCAGTGACACACAAGGGAGATTCGTGGGATGACTTTCTGATCAAGGCCCCGAATGAGTGAGACTAGATGTAGTAAGCTTAATCTGTTTCTTGAGAACATGGAATAACATGGTTTGATTCTGAGTGGGATCTGGGTGAGCATGGAAGCGGTGGGGCACTGATTTTCCTCAACTCTCATTGCTGAAATAAGAAAATATTGTCTTAGTAGAATATAAGTCTTTATGTTGCATAGGAGATTCAAAGTTGTTTGAAAGATGTCCTATGCATGGAATGAATCACGACCACTCGGATGGATATTTTCTATCATGCTATGAATTATGCCTCAAGGGTATAATTGATGCAACTAATTGTGGGCTTTTAAAGAAGAGGTACAGAGGCAAGGGAACTTGTGAGACCTTGCAGAAAGCGACTCTGAGCTCATACGAGCTTAGGGAAGGCGACGGGTTGAAAGGGAAATGGTCTTATTGGGCTTGATGAGGTGATGTGGCGGCAAGCTGGAAGCGTGTGAACAAGGGAAGCAATGAAAGAAGAATGCACACTGCACATGAAGTGGGAGCAGTAGAAGAAAGAATCAGAAGAAGTGTTGAAGGGCTAGTTGATGAAGAGCCCTACCAAGTTGAGGAGACCAAGTATGTGAATGAGCAAAGAAGTTATCACTTCAAGCCTAACTGACTTGCCAACACACTATACAAGCAGCCTTGAGAACCATAGAAACTTTTCATATCTGGTAGAAGACACAGTAAGACCCTAGACTTGGACGAATTACCGATAAGCCTAATGCTCGACCAAATTCAAGTGTATTGTGAAGGACAGTAGGGAAGTATCAAGGTCGAGGAAAAAGAACTCTGATCCTTTGAAAGTTAGATGCTTCATTCATGTCAAAAACAAGGATTTTGAATCATGAAAGAAATTTTCATTAGCTTCAACACGGTTGTTTTGAGAAAAACACTAATGCCTCTTTAAAGAATACACGGAGATACAAATAGAGACATGTGCGTATAAAAGAACTGAGGGGATTCATTTCCCAAATGACACGGGGAAGAATCAGGGACTATATGGCATTAATCTAAGAAGTGGCAAGAGCTAGATGGAAGCAGGGAGTGAAAGGGCTTGGAAGAGAAACAAGCGAAATAGGAAGAACTTGGCTTGACATAGTTCGAGAACTATTAACATAAATGCAGCCTAATTAGCGAGGAAGAAGAAAGAAGCTAAAGCTTACAATCCTCAGGTTCCATTCCACCAGTAGGAAAGCAAAAGCAAGAGGCTTGATTCTCTAGATTCTTAAACATGTTTTAAGAAGATGAAATAAACAGTCCCACTACCAGGCATTTACTCGAGATGCCTTAGTATGCAAAAATTATGAAGGTATGTTGAGCAAGAAGGTGCGAGGGAAGGTTGTAAGCCTAGCAGCAACCTACGGTCACGGTGGTGGAAGACCTTACTAAAGAAAAGCGGGGATCCCGACGGTTTTCACTATATTGCAGGGTCAGGGATGCAGTATCAAGGAAAAGCATTGCGTGATTCTGAGCTAGCATCAACTTGATGCCTTTGTCTATTCTTCAAAGGTCTTAAGTTTGGGAGCTTGCTGCATTATTTTCCTGTAGATGGCGACGGTATTGGCTTATCCCGAGGGCATCCTTGAAGATGTCTTTGATCAGTGGAAAGGTATGTCTTTCAGTGGACTTTGTGGTCGATGTGTCTTGGAAATGAAATAGAAGTCCCCTTTCTTTGTTAGAGACCTGTTCTGCTGCCTTGAGGCGGCTCGATTGATGTGAAAAAAAGGGAGGCGACTTTGGGTTGGAGATGGCTTGATTGCACTTCAATCAAATCAGGTTTGAAACAACGAACTGATAGTGTTAGTTGTGAAATTGGCAAAAACAAAATTCTGTCGATTCTGACGCCTTGCTTGTAATTTTCAAAATTCAATGAATGAAAGGAATGAGATGAATTCAGTTATCTGACATTTTGAAGTTGAAGTTACGACTCAGTTCTTGAAGGAATTTAGTATTATTGGAGAAATCAATGCGAAAGATCTGCAGTTTTGAAGAAAAAAATTGAAGAAAACAGCTCGAGGGTTTGATACTCGAAGAATTGCTGAACATTTGAAGTATGCCTTTTACATTGGAAAAGGAAAGCGGTGTCATTTTGAGCTAGTGGGTTGTGAGTCAAGCATGCCATCAGGGATATCCGGTCAGTCCTTGTAAGCCTTTTAGCACGCTTTTGTACGTATAGCTAGATAGAGCTCAGGATCCTGGTAGTCTTTCACATGTCTTCCTACCGCTTCTCTACCTGAAGCATGGAAGACACCTCGCTGGGCAGCCTCTAGCTCCGGTAAAGGCGTCGGCATCTGGGCGAGCTCGACCTCTAGCGGGTGATCACGCCTTCTAACATATCGCTTATCGTGCTTGCCAAGGTGGGCCTTAGTCGGTCGACTTCTTTGGCTTTGGAATCTCGTGATGTTGGCAAATAGCTAGGTGCGCCACAACTTTGTAGCCTAGATCCGCTCTTTGCTGCTGATTAACTGCTTGCACATCTTTGGTGCCTTTCCCCATGCTCTACTAGACTCAGCCTTGCGAGAGCTTGTCAGTGTGGTGATGAAACGTAGTGGGCATAAAGACATGGCTTCGGCATCTGTCAGACGGGACTGGAAACTCTGAATGCTGGCGGGCCATGTCAGGATCGTAGTCTGGCTTTTGCAAAAAAACACAAGAGTCGGGAAATCACAACATAAAACTACTTGATCATCTTTAAAATCCCAACACATACCAATTCGGTCTACCGATGGAAGTTATGGTTGCAGATGAGCATCCCATCATCAACCACGGGCTGGATATCTTCTTTATTCATGTGTAGGAACGGCAGATACTACTGCGAAAGTTGCCGCAGTTATCTGGAAGTAATTCGAGTGCGAGGTCAGCATGTGTACAAGCGGGAGTCTTCTTGGTTGAAAGGGCCCGCAGAGGATAGTTTTAACATGTCGATATCCGGGCCACTATATCCGTCAAAGGGTAACCTCTCGGTAAAGCGAACATATTTGTCTGCACACCAGGTGGAGCATTAGTTTTGCCTTGGCGACACCGGTGGACTTGAAGAGTCTTGAAGTGGCAATTGCCCTTGGTGGGCGCCCATTCAACCTCTTCAACATTTGAAGGGCTTGCAGCCGGAACCCCATCTTCTAGAGGTGCATCAATCTCGTTGAGACAAACTCTAGGTCGGGCGATCATAGGAAGCTGAATCTAGGAACTCCAAGAGATTATGGTAAAGTCTGTGAGCTCCTCATTTGTGAAGGGAAGCCGCCTAGGTCGCTTCTCTCCAAAACTAGAGGTGGCCTCACCCTGGGACACAGGCCGCTTACGCATCCGTGTAGCAAACCCGGCAGAGGCAACATCTAACCTATCGACGGACTCATTTGACCACCCTCGTCGATGAGCGAAACGCTGACCTGGCGCGCCTCTTTATGCGCCACCTCTTGGCTGCTTTCGCTGGGCGGGGCGGCCATTGGACTCTGAGTGGGCCTTTGGCTTGGACCTCACTAAGGGCCTTGCGCTGACTCATGGCCCCCTTAGTGAAATAGCCTTGAGAGCCACTGGGACCAAATTTAGAGATGACAATAACGAGAAATGCTCCTCCTGCCATGACCTCGAAGAGGGGCAGAGCGGGGGGAACAATGGGGATAATATAAGGGAAAGGGCCACTGCCTAACTCTCTCAAATTCTTCATTGTTAGTAGAAGCTCATGATTGCGCTCTGCCTCCATTATCTTAAGCAATGCTTCATTGGTCTCCAGCCATCCTTACAAATCCGGAGTTCACTAGGCGACCTCACTTGAGATTATCTAAGTGACATCGAGAAAGCGATGCGCCCATTCTGGCCACATCAGGAGCATGGGTTGCCTCAGCTAAGAACAAACACGGAAGCGTTAAGAGACCCAAAGGAGCAGAGAGCCTGAGTATGAGGGCCTCGACTAGGACAGCTCCTTTGCCTTGATCTTAGAGAGTCGGGAGCCGATTATAATTGAAGCTTAGTTGTGGGTGACATCGACAACTTGCTGGGTCTCCCAAGCCGGCGTATAAACAAAAAAAATCTCCACCAACGAGATATCCAGCCGATAGAGAAGGTTGAGCACAAACCATGAAGTCAGAATAGCGTTCGGATGGATAGCGCATCGGCACACAGGAAACGATGTAAGGAGCTGCTTGACCAATGATGACACGAGCGTAGTGGCCCCTTAGCGCTCTGAGTAAAGTAGATGGTGCTATCCTCTTTTCCCATAGTTAAGGCAGCTGGACCATCTGACAACTCTAAACTAATGATGTCAGGAATTTAGCAAAAGGAGCTCAACTCCTTCATGGACATAGAGGAGATGAGGCGGCTTGTAGAAACATCTCGGGCGACCCTCTCTTACACAGGCTTTGACTAGTCTCCTCTTAACCTCTCATCATTTTATAGCTTATCACGATAATAAGAAAAAAAAAAAAAAGAAAAGATCATTCAAGCATTCTTCTACCAAAGCTATAAGGACCCTAAAGCCTTGGAGTTTTTGACTGTTGAGCACGGCTTTTGGGTGCACACCTAAAGTCAAGTGCGGGTTCCGATCTAGCTAGCGTGATTTTGAAACAACGGCGTAAACACGGACCAGCCACGCAAGCGAAATCAAGAGCAAAGCGGAAATAGAACCCACGGAGTAAAAGCGTTGAGTTCTAACGACTCTATCACGAGCTTGAGTGCTTCCCAAAGCATGACGGCAAGCGAAGATTGCTAAGCGAGCCCAGGACTCAAACTGGTCTCCCTACTCTTGCAAGATGGCGCGATGGATTGCATTAATCAGTCTGATGGACAGTCTGACGTAAGGAGACATGTGTCCCCCTCGGCGTTTGGTATTCCTGGCGTTTCCCCTTAGGGCCTTGAGAAAATAAGACCCACGGGCCTAGAACTGCCCGACTGGTGGGCCCCTAGCCTGGTTTTTCAAAATGGCTCAAGCCGGTCAACCGAGTAGAGCCTAATGAGCAGTCCCAGCCAAGAAAATTAAAACCCATTCCCCAAAGCCAAATTAAGACCTCTTGAAACCTTAGTCGGCATCTGAAAGAAAAAATAAAGGTGATCTTTTAGAAGTATGCCAAGGACAAGTTTTATTCAAATATGCAAATAAGTCCAATAGTTATTGAAACCAGACAAACATATCAGTAACCTGGTGATTCTGCGAGAACATCTAGGTAAAAACTCCACCAAAAGTAGTTCACGATCTGGGGAGAATAGAAAAATTTGATCAGAAAAGGCAAAGATGAAAAAGAAGTGAGAAGAAGGCGAAGAGAAGAAGAAGAAGAAGAAGAAGAAGAAAGAAGGAAAAATCAAAATGAAAAGAATGCACGTGTATCTGGCTTGAAATTTCCCTCCCTCTCGAAACCATAAACCATCGTAACTTGAAGAGCTTGACGCGGGGGTATCTCATGCGTGAGCTCGAAAGGTGAAGTAACACATTCAAGCGCAAGTCGTAACCTACGATGCATTGATCCCCACAAGGCCCAACGAAGAGCTTTGAAAAGGGGACGTTGGCATGGTTAGGCTTCCCATCTAGGACGCTTGATGAGTCAACATAGGTGTCACCTTCAAGCACACAATATTCGTAAGAGAAAAACGGTTGTAGAGACTTTTGAGAGTTTCCAACCGCCATCATTTCACCTTTGTTGTCCCAAAGAAGAATATACGACAGGGAGATAAGCTAACGGAAAAGCAATTCGTTGGAGACTTCGCAGATCTCACTAGTTCACCATCCTTATTTATGAGGCGAGACCCAGGCGTCAAACACATCATCGAATCTTAGTATTTTATGCAGTAATATACACATAAACTTGCATTAATAGCCCCTGTTCCCACCTTGCTAATCAACAATCTCCTTTGCCCCGGAGTCCCTAAAACATAAGTATTTTCCTGGAAACTAACATAACATAATCCTATAGTCAAAGAAAAATGGGGGAATTGTGGGTACCATGGCCCATGGGCCCAAACCCATTAATTCACAGACTTGATGCTTGCCATACAACGGCTTTGCCACATAGAAGCGACCCAGGCGGCCTAGTATAACAAAACTGCAGGGAACCACCCAAATGATTGCATTCTGTAAATGATAAAGTCCTGAGTCCTAACCAGTATCTCACTTCTTGAGAGGTTGGTTCAAACTATTCACTTGAGAGAGGTGGTCTAGGATAAGAATGAGATTTTTTACTAGCATCATGAGATTATCTTTCCTAAAATCCAGAAGAATTTGTCTTCGATAAGGAAAGAGGGATTTGTTTGACAAAATCAGTGAGATTATCTTTCCTAAATCAGACAAGTTAAAGTATTGAGAAGAGCCCTCCCACCAAAAAAAAAAGGTAAACCTTGCATCATCATACTTTCATCATCCTCTCCATCTTTGTAGCAATCATCGAGCGGTCGACATATATTTGTTAGTCCCATTTCTTTCTTTTGCGAGTTCCACTTGATGAGATCAGACGATTCAATGGCTGCGCCAGTTATGCCAGCTGTGTATCCATCATGAAATACAAACTCTAACAAGAAAATGTATATTGAACCCTTAAAATTTAAGGTTGAAAATGTTTGTAAATCTTTGTTTCCTAAAAATAGTTTTCATTTTGCTCTGGAGACGTGGCTGAAGTGGTAAAGAGGTGGTATGGGTCTATGACATAATCATAATCGAATATAGAATAGAATACCATAATGTAATATGCAAAGTGAATAAATGTAAAAAAATAGTTTTCATTTTTAAATTTTTAGTACAATTGATAAAAAATAAATAAAAACTATAATTTATAATAAATATGACTAAAAGTTATATAATACACACATCATACATAATGGATATATTATTCAAAAATAATATTTTTTAGTATGGTGATATTGTATTGTTAATTTTTTGTTTTTACTACAAATTTAAAATTATAATGATAAACAATTTTTTAAAATTTTTTGACATCTATTCACTTTGCATTATATCATAATATTATATTCTTCACAAATTTTTCATCATTGAGACTCAAAAATCTTCCCTTCCCTCTTTATGTTTATCGAGCTCTTAACCACTTGAGTTAACAATAATTTTTTTATTGTTAATAAAAATAAATGAGGATTGATTTTAATTAAAAAACATATCACAACTTATATATAATAATATATAGTCTAATAAATAAGTAAAATACATATATAATGTTTTTTGAGGAATTATTTGATTTTAAATATATAATAGAGCATATTTGATTTATATTAACATTAACATTTCAGGAAACTATTTTTTATGAACTCTATTTTTTTGAGATCTTTATGGTCCTATTTTTTAAAAATTAGAAAAATACTATTAAAACATATTTTAAACCTAATTTCCCTTTGTTCATCATATCTAGCTTATATGGTAAAATGTTCAACGTTTCAAAAAAGCAGAACATACAAGTAAATGGACCCATTACCTTGATTTCGGAGTTAGCCCATTCGAGGATTCTGAGCTAAAGCAGTGGGCTAATCTTTGCGGGTTTACGATCGGTACATCTTCCGATTAATGACACGGCCTATGTGGGTTATGGGCCAAAACAGGATAAAACAGGTCAAAACCTTAAAAATGCTAAAAAAATTAATTTTACAATCATTCTTCAAATAAAAATAAATAACATATAAATATATAATAATAATTAATATAACTAATTTTACATATAAGCAATATAAATATTTAATAAACTTAAATAAAATAAATAATACTAGAACACAAAATTTTATATTCAAAATATCAAACTAATTAACTAAATAGTACTAACAAGAATATAGCTTATACTTATATTTGAAACCTCATATTACTTATAATGCTATTTATTATCCTCATTACATCCAATAATAACATGTGACTCTTAATGTTGGTTGAGCTATCATCATCTATTAATTAAAATTTTAAAACGTTAACAATATAAATTTCATTTATATTTGGAATAAAAATATATATTCTTTTCCAAAAAATGCATCTCAAACCGTAAATGAAATATCCTATTTGTTTTGAAAATTCATCTTACTATAAAATATAATCATACTAGGAAAGAAATTAGTGCATAATTTTTGTTAATTATTTTAAAAATTACAATATTTTGTTATTAACACTAGTTTAAGTAATAAAATATTTAAAATATATTGATAATTTAGTTATTAGATTAATTTAATTTATAAACTAGTACAACTTCATTTTATCAAAAACATATATGATTAAATAAAATTTAAAAGGATAAATAAAAAAATTAAATTATAAATATTCCAAAATAAGATTAATGAGATAAATGAAAATATATTCCAATATTTAATACACTATAATTTATTTAATTCCAAATGCATTAAAGTAATTTTCCATACAAGATTTTAAATATTAAATTATCATATAAATTATATTAAAAGTTATAATTAAAATTTAAAATAAAATAGTTAAAAAACAAAGTTTAATATATTAATCACATATTACTAATAATAATTATTATTTTTTTAAAAACCCTATGCTACAAAAGCAAGGATTTGACTCCAAGTCAAAAGCCAAAATATCCAAATTTTATAGATGAATTATTAAAAATCTCAATTACTAAGCTTGCTATTTAAAATTAAATAAAGATTTCGAGGTCAATCGGGCTAATTAGACGGCCAAGACAAAATCCATGGGCCCACGGGCCAAGCAGTCAAACCAATTTAGTCAAATTTTATTCGGACCTTAAATTTTACAGCCTAACCCTGCAAAAAGTCGGGCTAAAGTGGGCTGAACCCCTCATGCTCAACCCATATTGCTAGCTCACAGCTTACATAAGGAGGAGGAGTTTGAGTTTGAGTCGATAGAGATAGTTTCTTCACACATCATTACCTAAATTGTTTAACTTTAAAAAAAAAAAAAAAAACTAATGTCATTTCATTTAAAAATAAAAATAGAAAATATCTACACAAACATTACCTAATATTTATGTGCAACATGAATGTGATGATAACTAAAGTTACCTTACTGCGACTGCCTCATTCTAAGTGATATTGACTTTGTAAAGGGAAATATTATACGGACGAATTAATAGAATTTAGGTTTAGTGTCACACCCTCATTCTTTTGGACACACTCTCATATGGGAAGGATCTCTCCATGGGCACAAATGAGACCCTTAAGACCTTATCTAAGGAGAGGGGAAGAATATGAGAACTTTATAGGTATCGCCGAAGCATAGAGTTTGGAAACTTTTAGAAGGCCCCCTAGAAGTCGCACTCCTGCATTTGTGAAAGACTTGAAGGAAGATAGGAGAGTCACATTGAGTATTCTTGAAAATGCTCTTGCATGTGAACATTATGTAGGATTCTCTAGAAGGTTTCTTGACATGAGGAATCCTATGGGTTCCACACTTCCTATGATTCACATAAATGGGAGGAGGATCATGCCTTTAGCGAGCACCACCCGACTGACGAGAATGTTCTTGACTTGTAAGGAATCCTGAGGTTCACACACTTCTATGATGCCTATAAATAGGAGGAAGGCTCATTTGTCAAGGCACCACCCAGCCAACCAAGAGTTAAGAGCTTCCAGGTGTTGTAAAGAGTTCTTCCATCAATAAGAATTCTTTCCTTCCAAGTGTTCTCTTAGCATCCAAGTTGCGGGTGGCGCTTAGCATATTAAGCTAGGTAACGAGAAGGTTGAATTAGCAACATCGAAGGGGCGAGTTGTCTAAGTGTCGCACGGGAGCTTAGTAGGAAGACTAAGTCCATGATGGTCAGTATCAGAGCTTTGGTTGGTGCCATCTCAAGAGAGGAGTTGGTATCAGAGCTTGGTTGCAACGTGTGGGTGTAGCTTGGAGGAAGTAATGATGAGTTCTCATGTGGAGGATATTAGTGAGCAAGTGACACACCCCACCCCTTCGGTGGCGAGTGTCTGAAACCGCTCCACGAAATCGGCCGTTACCTCAGCGTTTAAGCTCTCTGTGAAGCGAAGCCGTGTTGCTTCTTTAAAACCTCTATAAAAATTTTCTTTTCTAAACTTATGATTTTATAATTTGGCCTGTTTGCATATAGGACTATGTCCGATACCTGTATACATCGATTTACACTATAATAAAATATAGCCTTGACATACCAACACATTCTCACAAAACTACTCTATGTACATACATATGTTCCATTATACATATTCAAAGTATTTTCTTACTTAATATTCTTACTAATACTTGTACAATGTACAAACCTATTATGCTCCAGCGTCTTGCGATACTGTGCACAGGAAAATAGTTTTAAAATGGAAAATAATGACTAAGCGACTCAGTGAGTGTATCTTTATAAAGCGTTTTGCTTTTCAGGAAAACATCTCAAAAATGTGAAACTCTCTTTTACAAATATTTTCCAGGAAAGCTTCTTTGCTTTTCAGTTTACAAACTTTTTCTTTGCTTGCTTTTGTACTTACTTGCTTTTAAAGTTTCTAAAACTTTTCTTTACTTATTACTTGCTTTGCTTTTCTTTAAGCTTATAAAACTCTTATTGTTTGCTTGCTTAGAAGTTTATAAAACTGCATAATTTCTTTAACTTGCTTTCTTTATCTTGTTTGAAAAGTTTCTTAAAACCTTTCACAAACCTTTTGCTTTAAAAGTTTCTCAAAACTTTTTCATAAAAATGGGAGCTTGAGCTCAACCACATGCTTTGAAAATAAAATACGGGAGCTTGGCTCAATGGTCGTTTTGAAATCTAAGCGGGAACTGGAATAGCGTTTGCTAAAATCTCAGGAAGCACAGGCGGCAAGGGCAAATAGTTGATTTTCAAAGCGTATATCATGCTCATAAAACATCAACCCAGCAGGAGGCCTATTTTTATGCATGCCCTAGTGAACCGGGCTTTGGGCGACAGATGCCGGTGGGGACACAGGTCATCACCTTTCCGGTGAATGTGGTGGAATTGATGCATCGCCACCCATGAATTGATTAAGAGCTCATAACCTTATATACTCCTGTACGATGCGACGGTTTACTTTACAAATGCATGATGTATGTCCCCTGGTTCTTAGGCCAGGCGAAACTAAAATGCATGTGTTCTTGACCATAGATGCCGCGTCTTGAATATCGGCAGGTTTGCTTGCTTAGAACTAGGGAAGGCTGTTTCTCGGAAACTTTCTTTGCTTGCTTGCTTACTTGCTCTTTGTAAAATGGTTTACACTTTGAAACCATTGCCGCCTACTTGCTTGAAAAATGGTTTAATTGATTCAAAACATTTCTGCTTACTTCACTTGTTGCTTGAAAAATGGTTTAACTTTAAAAACATTTACTTCCTTGCTTGCTTGCTTAAAATTGGTTTACAATTTTAAAACCAGTAACTTTCTTTTCAAAAATGGTTTAACTCAAAACCATTTGTATACTATTCATTGCTTGCTTCATGAAAATGGTTTGCATTCAAACTTTATGAAATACAGTGTAAACAATTTATAATAATAATAATAATACACTATTTTGGGAAAATGAGTTTAAACGCTCGCCTCTGCTTATTAAACTTTGAGCACGATTCCACAATTTTCCCGCCTTTGCTTTTAGCCTACACACTCGATGTGTTAGATCACACACGTCCCAGCTAATAAAGCAATTTGCATACTTAGTGCTTAAAATTAAAATTTTCGAAGAAAATGTGGAGCCCCTAGTACTGTTTCCATGAGGCGTATGGTGGGATTACAGTAAAGGGACTTTCCATGCTATAATTACCAAAAACACCGAAAATATTTAAAAGTGCAATAAATTTGTTTGAATAAAATCTGAAATTTTAACCAAGCAATCTAACTTGATCCAAAAATTAAATGGATGTCAAAAATAATCCAAATTTCCTAAAAATTCCTAAAAATTCTAAACTCAATCCCAAATTTTAGGACCCCTAAATTTGTAATTAAGAATATTTAATGGTATATAGTCTTTAGGCTCAAAAATAACACAAGTAGGAAAATTTACACCTCTTGAGATTTAATAAAAAAGTATAGAATTTTGGTGTCCCAGCGCATGCATTTCTAAATGGCGATAGAGTAAACTTCAAGCTTTGGTAGAAAAGTTCACGACCACTAGATGGCATGGTCACGAGAAAAACTAAAATTTGGGTTTTTAGCATATTTGCAATTCAGTGAAATCCTGTGTTTTTGGTACTCACGCGTAAGCATCGTCGTAGAGCACTTTAAAGTGTTTATCATTGAATCAAACCCGGTCGATTTCCATAAATATGAGAAATAAGATAAAGAAGAATAAGAAACTAAAAAATCGCCCTGCTTCTCTCTCTTGCATCTCACTCTCTCATATATTGCTTCTTTTGATTTTTAACTTCTTTTTTTTTTTTTTCTTTTTCTTTAAATGGACCCACATGTCCTTTTTCTTTCTTTCTCTGTCGTTTTTCAGCGAAACAATTTATTTTATCAGTTTCGAATTTTATTTATCCTAAATGAATATTCTTTAACTATTTGCCATTTTCAGATTTTCAATCAGTTTTCCGAGTTTATTTCTAAGCTTCGTGTCTGAAATTAAGTAAAATGTTCGATTGTCTCGAATTGAAACTTTCTAGGTGTGAATTCATGAAGACGAACTGCAGGCGCAGTTCGTTTAGATCATCAGAATCCTAGAGAATTTTGATACTTCACTGAAAAATTATGGCAATTCATTATTGTTACTATTTAAACTTCCCTTATTTGACTTTCACCTCAACTTTCCTTAATTGAATTTGTCCTCAAACATTTAAATGGCTGCAAATCCAACTTTTGAATTCTACTATATTTACATCTCTACTTAATTATGCCTTACATATCCTTTTCTTCAAATGACAATTGTACCCTTGTTTTAAGTACGAAATTAGGGTTCCAAAATTTCTGATTTTAAGTTTCATCTCAAGAGGAAATACTCTGATGTGATCTTGGTATTCTTATACACCCTAGGTATCATGTCTTTTGCTCTCGGGACGAGGGTGTTCTGAAATCCTCCATAAGCCCAGGAACATTTAGTCATAGAATGAATAAACTAAACTCGAAAGAAATGAAAGCAGAAAATACCTCATGTGGAAAATAAGTGAGAAGTCTTGTGGCCAGTAGCATCGAGCCTCTGGCTCCCAGTAATTGCCTCCCTCTCATGATTCTTCCATAAGACTTTAACTAATGGAATCACTTTGCTTCTCAACACTGTTCTTTTAGTCTACAATGCACTGCAGTGTCTCTTCATAGGTGAATTCTCCTTTAAGCTTTGCCTTGTTTGCTCTCTCAATACATGTGAAGGATCCGGGATATATTTCCTCAACATTGATACATGGAATGTATCATGAATCCTTGACAACTCTGGGGGTAACTTCAATTTGTAAGCTACTGACCCTACTTTTCTCATAATCTCATAAGGTCCTATATATCTCGGACTAAGCTTCCCTCTTTTCCCAAATCTCAACACACCTTTCCAAGGTGAAATCTTCAAAAGACTTGGTCACTATCTCGGGTGTAGTCTCGACGGTTGTCCGCCTGTAGCACTACGTCTATCTCTTCTTTATCTTCAAGTTATCACGAACAACTTTCACTTTCTGTAATCTGTACTGGTCGGGACACACTAGTTTTCTTTCACCAACCTCATCCCGACCTGTTTGGAGTTCATTTCCCTCTATACGATTACTCAAATGGTGCCATTCTATCTTGGCTTGATAAGTTGTTGTTATAAGCGAACTGCGTGGTGCCAAATGAGTATCGACTCCCTTGAATTCCATCACACAAGCTCTCGTATATCCTCCCAATGCGAATGGTCCTCTCTGTGGCCCATGCGTACGAGGATGAAATCTTTGTCTTTGAAATGGCGATACCCTAAAGTATTTTACCAAACTAGGCGAACCTGGATGTGAACCTAGGGTCTCGATATGAAACTATCGAAGCTGGAACCACAGCGAAGTCTCAGCTATCTCGTCCATACAATTGGAGCTGACTTTCCGATGAATCCTCGATATTATTAGCGGTAGAAAATGGCGGATTTCGTCAGTAGTCAGCTATCACCCATATAGCATCATGTTTTCTCTGAGTGAGTGGGGCACATTTACAAAATCCATAATGATCTTCTCCCGTTTCCATGCGGAATAGGGAATGGCATATCTTTCCCATGGGCCTCGTGCTCTGCACTTCACTGGCGCGGGTTAGACATGCGAGCCGAAGCTGCAATCCTCTTTCTTCAGTCCCATTCCACAGTGAATATTCTTTCAAAGTCTTTGTACATCTTGGTACTACACGGATACATAGCATCGCGAATGGATAATGCTTAGCATAATGTCTCTTTTTCATTTCGCCATACTGCAGCACGCACATTCTCATCCTTTCACTATCATCATAGTCATCTCTGTTTGAAACTACTGCATCTTTTCCTTTCTATCTCTTCCTTAAGCAATCATCTGGATCTGCGGCCTTACTGCCTTTAGAATACGATTAAACCAGGCGTCTCTAACATGAAGCGTGGCGACCAAGGCTCTGAATCCTCGATCTCGATATCACTTTGTGCTCTCGGATCACCAGCGGTGGAAGATAACCTGATCATGAGACAAAGAACTCTCACATTAGCCTACTCAAGGCATGCACTCGACACATTAGCTTTCACCGGATGGTACCAGTAGTGCGGTCGTAGTCATGTCTGACTCGAGCCATCTTCTTTGTCTCGGGTTTTAACTCTTTTTGGGTGAAAATATTGAAGACTTTATGATGCGTAAAAGATCCACCACAGAACACCATATAAATAATGTCTCCATATTTTAGAGCAAACCGCATTTCGCTGCGAGCTCCTAAGTCGTGTGTGAGTAATTCTCCTCATGCTTCTTTAGGTATGCGAAGGCATATGCAATCCCTTACATCATTACGCATCAAAACACAACCAAGGCCTTGCACGGAAGCATCACTATAAACCCGCAATCCATCTTTTCCATTGGGTGAAAGCTAGAAATGCGGAGCTAAAGTCAATCTACCCTTCAACTCCCTCTGAAACTCACTGTTAGCGAGCATCCACCAATCCTTATAACATCTTTCCTTGTCAGCTTGGTCGATTAGAATTTGCTATCTTGGAGAACCCCTCGACAAACTTCTGTAATACCACTGCTAAACCAAAGAAACTTAGACCTCATTTTCTTTGGTGGTTTCAATTTACCAACTGCTTCTATTTTATGAGGATCTACACTCACCATCAGTGAAATCACATGACTGGGAGTGCCACCTTGTCGAGCCAAAACTGACACTTGCTCAACTTGGCATATAAGTGTCTTTACCTTAGGGTCTGCAATACAATCCTCAGGTGCTCTAAATGTTCCTCTGAACTACCTAAATATACTAGAATATCTTCAATAAAAACTATGACGAACCTATCCAAATACGGTTGGAATACTCGGTTCATCAAATCCATAAACGCTGCTGGGGCATTAGTCAAACCAAATGGCATCACCAAAAACTCATAGTGCCGCGTAAGCGTGTCTGAATCACGATCATAGGTACATCACTCTCTGCACTCTCAGGCGATGATACCAGGCCTCCAAGTCTATCTTGGAGTATACTCGAGACCCTTGGAGTTGATCAAATAACTCATCAATTCTAGAAGTGTGAATCTTGATTGCGGATGGTAACTCTGTTCAATTGCATATAGCTCTATACCTGACCAGAACTCCATCTTTCTTTTCACGAAGAAGCTGGAGCTCCCCATTAGGATATGCTCGGTCTAATGAATCCCTTACTTAACAATTCTTCTAGCGGTATAGCTCTCGACTCTGCGGAGAGCCATCCTATAAGGAGGAATGGAAATGGGCTCAGTCCACAGGATCATCAATGGTGAACTCACTTCTCTTTAAGGAGGTAATCAGCGATATCATCAGGGAACACATCTAGGAACTCTCTGCTCATTTGGAGATCTCATCCAATATGGTCCTCCTTTACTGTGCTCACCACATACTTTGTTTACTCTGCTCCCAGCCGCAGCAGGCTACCTGCGGATCTGCGCCATCCTTATGGCTTGGCGCGATTCTGTACTCTCTATTGGCCTCCCAGTTCCTTCCATAACCTCTCTATGGTGCGGTGGAGGTTGCGTTTGCTGATGGGTCACTATGGCTGCTATACGTGTGATCTACTTACTGCTCTGCGTAAACTATCCACGGCACTTGAGCTCCTACGGTGGCCAGATGGTCGGCCGACTGTTCTTTGGAGAAGTGCAGTTCATGGGCGATAGTGGAACCAACTACGTGCTCATCTCTCACAGGTACTGTAGGACGCTCGAAAACCGCTGGAATAACTCTCCTAGGACGACCTCTACGTCCTCTACCTGACATAGTGCTGTAATTTCCAAAAATATCAACTATTTAATACTTTGAATTACTTCATATGTATGTACTTTAAGTTTGAACATGCATGGTTGCCCGATACTTATGCTGATGCCATGTTGACACACCCCACCCCCTACCAGCGGCGCGGGTGTCAGTGCCTCCCTGAAATCCCAGTAGTTACCTCACATTGTTGAAACTCTGTGAAGCGAAGCCGTATTGCTTGCTAAAACCTCCTATAAAAATTTTCTTTCCTAAACTTATGATTTTATAAAATTTCGGCAGCATAACAGCTACATATAGGACATGTCCCAAATCCTGTATACATCCAATTTACACTATATCCAAAATATGGCAGCTTGACACTTAGCCGAGTCATAGTGGCGCACGTAAACTAGGCAGCGGGAAGGGGTGACTTGTGCATCCCAGGCGAGTTATCTAAGTGCCACACGAGCTTAGTAGGAAGACTAAGTTCGTGACAGTTTGATATCAAAGCTTTTGTTGGTGCCATCTCAAGGGAGGAGTTGACATCAAAGCTTTGGTTGGTACCATCTCAAGGAGGAGTTGGTGTAAAGCTATGGTTGAGTCTTGACTGAGGAGGAAGTTATTATCATAGCTTGGGTTTCGATGTGGGTGTAGCTTAGAGGAAGCAATGGTGAGCTCTCATGTGGAGGAAGTTACTGAGCAAGACCAAGGTAGGGACCCTAGCCCTCCTACATGGGGTAGGAAGGACAAGTCTCAAGATGCCATTTCTATATTTGAAGGACGGATTGCTAAGTTAGAGTTGGGTATGGCAAACACCAAGGGGTATGTGGACCTTTTGGAGCAATGCATTGAGGAGGCCATGGGGATCTAAGGGGGCAGATCAATGACCTTTAAAAGGGGATGCAAGGTTCGTCGGTTCATGCAGTGTCACATAAGGAGTTCATGGCTCTTCAAGGCAAGGTCTTGAGTGTGCTCACTAGGTTAGAGTTAAGGGTGGATGCCTTGACAAGGCACGTAGGCTCGGGATGAGCAAATGAGGCAAGTTAGCCATCATAAGGCTCTTGTGTCATTTCCGGGTTATGGCTATTCATGAGGGGGCTTAAGAGGGATGGCCACCATGGGTGGGGAGAAGAGTTTCTCCTAGTCTACTAGGTGTGGGGGAAGGGCGAGGTGCCCCTACACTAGTGAGGGATAAGGGCAAGGGAAAACAACGAAGTTTGTGCCAAGGTTGAGATGGCTTCATATCTGATCTAGTCTACCACATTTTTCAAGGAATGTCCTAAAGGGAGCACTCAATGCCCTAAGCAAGAAAAGTGAAAATGAAGAGGGGGATGCACGCTTAGGTTCGATGCATATGTTAGGCGCCCTCCAATTCATGTCCAAGGCTAGTTTGCAAAGAAGCGAGGCAGGGGAGTATGCTAAGGTAGCCAGCTCATGCGGGGAAAGAATCCTTAAGGGCAAGGAGAAGTCAGTGGGCAAGAAGAGGGGACGACACTTTAGGCCTCGAAAAAATGAGTACTAGCAGTAGGCTGGAAGCTCATAGGAGAAGGAGGTAGAGAATATCCTAGCTGAATGGGTCACTAGGAGACATGGGGTCCGTCTTGTGCGAGAGTACTTGATTCAATGGAAGGGTCTTCCAAGGCAAAAAGCTAGTTAGGAACATGAGGATGCGTTAGGTAAGTTTTCGAATTGGATTCAACGGTTCGAGTCTGAGGTATCAACGGGGTCGTCGATGGCATGGGTGGGGGAGAGTGTCACGCCCTCATTCTCTTGGACACATCCTCATTTGGTAAGGATCCCTCCATTGGCACAAATGAGACCAAGAATACACGAGGAAGAGGGAGAAGAATCTAGAGACTAATGGAGAATTATGAAGACTTCCTTGGCTACAAGAGTTTGGAAACTTCTAGAAGGTCTTAAAGAAGTCCACGCGCCTCTACGCATGTGTGGAAGACTTGACAAACTAGGAGAGTCACCTTGAGTATTCTAGAGTATTCTTGAAAATACTTTTGTACATAAACATTATGAAGGATTCTCAAGAATGTTCTTGACTTGTTAGGAGCCCTACAAGGTTCCACACTTCCTATGATGCCTATAAATAGGAGAAGGCCTCCTTTGGCCAAAGTACCAAGCAAATGAGCTTCCAAAGAGTTGTGTCGAGCTTCTACTTCAATAAAGCATTCTTCCTTTCTTAAAGAGTTATCTTGTGAGTTCTCTTAACTTCCACCTTGAGTGTGAGTGCTTAGCAAGGCTAACTATGTAAGTGGGGAGGTTGACTTAGCAACTTGAACGAGAAAGTTGTTTAAGTACCACACAAAAGCTTAATGAAAAGGCTTAATCCATGACATTAGACAACGGGACATACATGTCATTTTCATTTATGACATTTTTCTCATGAGACGTGATTTATGGTTGATAATTTTAAAAGGAATTCTCAATGCCCCACATTTACCATTTTTCAATCTTCACGACTAGAATGGGTAATTTTTTTTTTTTTTAATTTCATGTAAGGTCGTTTTCAACATGTAGGAAGAAATCATGTGAAATAATCAAGTATTTTCATAGAAATATTTACGATATCAAGACTTATTTTGAGTTTTTTTTTTGTTTGCCTTCTTAAGGTCTCGTTTCTTATGTAGGAAGAGAAATCATGTGAAATAATCAAGTATTTTCATAGAATGTTACTATATCAAGATTTGTTTTGGAGTTTTTTTAATCCAAATGAAGAGGTGACCCCGGAAATCACTAGTTCACAAATCCAAGATTGCCTCAAGTTTTAACTCCTAAAACTCTCATTGGTCAAGAAAAACTTATATTATCCCCTCAAAATTTGTTGAAGCCTTGTAGGTGGACAATGGAGAATCTACACTTCACGATCATACTTAATAGCTTCAGTCGCTAAGAAATCCGTATCTCTATTACCTTCTCAAAACACATGTTTAACTTGCACCTCCATTTATAAGCTAACAACTAGTTATTTCAACCAAAAATATTTTCAAACACAGTCAGAGGCCTCTACCGATTTTATCCATTTAACCACCTACATAGAATCAACTTCCATGCAAACATGTTGATAACCACTTTATAGTGAGGTGCACCTCTTTGAATTTCATTTTTAAGTAGTAGTTGATTTCATACTCAAATAAAAGTAGATTTCAATCAATTCCCACGAAATATTTTTTTTTTTTTTTTTTTTTTTTTATCGGTCATCTGTCTTCAATGTAATCATAAATTCGAGCCAGGAATGGGCTGTAGAAAAATAACTATATAACTTGGCTGCATTGGGGCTCGAGCTGGCTTATTTGATTAAGTTATAAAAACCCTAACCATCTCACTTACAAACTAGTTTTAGGCCTTGGTAATTGTTTTTTAAATAAAAAATGAAAATTAATTTGGGAACTATTCATTCATATTTTGTAAAATAAGAATATGTTTGGAACCTAAAATATTTTTATTTGTTAATTTTTTAAATATATGTTATCAATAAAAAATATAAAAACCCAAAAGCTATATTTGATAAAATTTTTATATTAATAAAAATAGAGAACCCAAAAACTATATATATTTGATAAAATTTTTAAATCAGCAAAAATAAGAACCCATTTGATAATGATCCTCAGAAGTGTTTTTAGCTTCAAAATATTTTGATTCTGGGAATATTTTAGTTTTCAAAGTATGTATAAAAATATTAGGTATTTGACTAAATTCATTACTTAAAAATCTGAAAAATGACTGGAAAATAGATAATAATTAGATAAATCACTTTATAAATAAGAATTATTCTAAATTTTTTTTTAAACACCTTGAATAAAATTACTATTCAACAGTCTAAATATGTCTGTGAAATATAATAATCATATTAAATCCAAATTTTAAAATAATCAAAATCTTAAAATATTTGAGTTTCTTGGAAAGGGTGTTTAATAATGTCTAATAAAATTTTTAAGAAAGATGAATAAAATCAACTATCTATCCCTAGTTTTCTTCCCGTGACAACATTTTAATTAATTTCAACATACCTAGCCAAAAATCTGCCTAGTTTGTCTTCTTTCCAACTTCAACCACATAGTTTTCTCCAAATTAACAAAGAAAGAATATTCATTTACTTGTCTCCCTGTGGTGAAAACCATGTGATACTCGATCATTCGATAGCCAAAACCACATTAGGAACCCTTTGCTTCAGTAGATTGCGATATATATATTAAAGTCAAAAATTATCAATAAAAAATTACACAACCTATTGAAATTTTGGCCATTACGTTGGGTAATCATACTTATATTTACATGATATAAAAACTAAAATTTAAATCACAATCAAAGTCACCCTGAAAATAGTGCTAAATTGAAACTAACTACAAGCCTTAATCCTCGCCAATTTTATGGGCCCTTGTCTTCTACGTAACTCATGGCTTTTATTTAACACCCCAACTCGATATTCAACCGTTAATAGAACCTCCATTAACGGCTACTTTTATGGGTAATTACACTTTGAAATCGTATCTCCTTGAACAATTAGTTCACTATAATCTGAAATGGACCCACCTGGGTCGGAGGGTTTAATCCATCGAGAAGATTGATTCTTTTAGCAGCCCCATAACTGATTCCATGCGACATAGACTTGCTCTTGTAGAAGAAATTTTGGTCCTTTTCGCTTCTTTTTTACCATAAGCTCATTCCATTGATTGGACCTATTTATTTTGTTTAGAAATATTCGGGGTAAAAGATATCAAATAAATTTAAATTTGTGAATGTAATATTTTTCATGTTTTTCTTGAAAAATGATTTATTTTAGATAAAAATATCATTCTCAATTTCATATATATACATTATCTCTTAAAAAAAGTTATCTTTGTAAGAAAATAAGCGTCTTTTTATTAAATCATGTCAAATTTTAATTGATGCTTAAATTTAAGGTGTGTTTTCAAGGTTATTTAATATCATCCTTTTATTTATAACCTACAAAATTATAAAGAAGTTATATATTAGTATGTATTATTTGAAATTATAGACTTGACATTTTGTAAAGATTTTAAATTTGCATGTAATCTCAAGATTTAGTATACATGGTGTGGGTGCGAACTTTTATTTTGAAATCATTCACCAAATAGGCGGCATTTCACTTGAGCAAAATTCAACGGCTGCCTGTCAAGTGTGTGACATTCTGGCCCCAAAACCATACGGGAGGCCCACCTAAATGATGATCATATAAACAGTCTTGGGATCTGATCCTCTGACCGGCCACCTCTGCATGTGGGAAAATGCGCCAAGTATATATTTATCACTTTAATTCCCATAATTTTAATCGGCTGTTTGGAGGATGATATTTATGTAGGAAAACATATATTATCCCTTAAAGGATAATACTTGATAAGGAAAAATAATCTTATCGTAAAGGATAATCTTTGATAAGGAAAAACAAAATCTTATCCCATAAAGGATAATCCTTAATAAAGGAAAAAAAACAGATGTGTGCAAATAAGACGGAGATTTGAGGCAAGACCTATAAATTGGAAATATCCCCGAGAAGAGGTATGCATTCCCGATTATCTCAGCCTCCTTCTTCTTCCTCTCAGTTGCTGTAATCATCCAGGAGAGTATTTCGGCCCTGCCGTCGGATCGCCGCATTTTGCGCGGTTCACATTGCACCTGACAAATGCCGGTCAGACGAACAAGTGGTTCTTACAATTGGCACCATCTGTGGGAAATTGAACAAAAGTCTATGACGATTGTGAGAGCTTGGCTCCAACGGTACGTCGGTGGCTGTGGCTGGGGCTCGGTCGATCCCCATTTCACATCGATTCATCGAAAGGTAATTAGCCGATGTCGTACAACCGCAGCCAGTCAACGCGGAAGATAAATTCCTCCATTGGCGTCAAGGTAGGAAGGAAGAAAGAAGGAACGAGAAGGAGTTGCAAGTCATGTTCGACCGATTCGCGGACTCGGATCGAAGAAATCAAGTAAACCTAGAAGAATTAATTATCAATAAACTTCCTTTAAAATAGCCTCACATCAATCTTTGCAATAGCCCACTACTTTAAAAATCAGGATAGCAATAAATGACACATCAGGCAGGTATAGATTACATCTAACCGGTTTATATCAAAAAAAAAAAAAAAAAAAGTCCGGGTGGCATAGGAAACTGACCTGTCCGGCCCAGCATAGATCACATCTAGCTAGTCAAATTAAAAGTCCGGGTGGCGTAGTAAAGGACACTGCGGAGCCAAACTAGATAACTTTTAGTGGTCAGTTCCAGTCAGGGTGGCGTGGGAAGCCCGACACAATCGACTGACATAAGATCATCTATTTGGTCAAATTAAAAGTCGGGTGGGGCGTAGTAAAATGACTGCCCAGGCCCGGCTTAGATAACCACAGTGGTCAGTTCAAAATCGGGTGGTAGCGGGCGACTGTTCGGCCCGGCTATAGATCACATCATTTGGTCAGGGTCACGTCCAGTTGGCGTAGGAGGCCGAGCTGTCGGCCCAGTATAGATCCGCATCTAGGCGCGAATTAAAGAATGGGTGGCGTGGTAAAATGACTGCGGCCCGACTTAGATAACCAGGTCGATTCCAAAGTCAGGTAGCGCGAATGACATGTCAGGCCCGGCCTTAGATCATCTGGCGGTCAAATTAAAAGTCCAGTGGCGTGAGTAAAATGACTGCTCGGCGGCAGATAACTTCTAGTGTTCGATTCAAAGTCGGGTGGCGCAGGGAGCGACTGTCAGGCCCGGCCTCAGATCACATCAATTTGGTGAATTAAAGTCAGGAATTGGAGTAGTAAAATGACCTGCCGACACAAGCAACTAAGCTTCCATTGGTCAATTCCAAAGTCAGGGTGGCGCGGGCGATCTGTCGACCCGGTATAGATCACATCTAGATGAATTAAAGAATCGAGTGGCGCGATGAAATGACTGCTGACCCGGCAGATAACTTTTATTTGGTCAATTCAAAGTCAGTGGCGCGGGCGGCTGTCCCGGCCCGGCCATAGATCACATATCGTTGGTCAAATCCAAAGTCGGATGGTATTTAAATACCGTATCGAAGCTCGACGTAATTAATACCGGTGGCGCTCGGAAATAAAATCCGGACGGCGCTACGACTTGTCGGCTCGGCGCTAGTTAATATTCGGTCGGCTCATATTAAGCCGGAGCTACATGACTGTCAGGCCAGCATAGTTAATATCCACCCGGCTGAATGTCAGCCGGATCAGCGGTACATTCGATGACATGGATTCCAATATCGGTGAAGCTCATATTAAAGCACAGACGAGCCATGACTGTCTGCGGCATGGTTAATATCCAGCCGGCTCATATTAAAGTTCGGATGGCACTAAATGCCCTATTCGGCCCGACATGGTTAATATCAATGCTCCCCAGAATAAAGCCGGAAGGCGCTACATGACTGTTCGGCCGAACATGGTTAATATCCAGCCGGCTCATATTAAAGCCCGGACGCTACATGACCTGTCCAGCCCGGCATGGTTAATATCCAGCCGGCTCATATTAAAGCCCTGACGGCGCTACATGACCTGTCCGGCTCGGCATGGTTAATATCCAGCTAGCTCATATTAAAGCCCGGACGGTGCTACATGACATGTCCGGCTCGACATGGTTAATATCCAATCGGCTCATATTAAAGCCCGAACGGCGCTACATGACTTGTCCGGCTCGGCATGGTTAATATCCAACCGGCTCATATTAAAGTCCAGATGGCGCTAAATGCCCTATTCGGCCCGACATGGTTAATACCCTAGTGACTCAGAATAAAAGCTCGGATGGCGCTATATGACCTATCGGGCCTGACATGGTTAATATCCAGCCGGCTCATATTAAAGTCCGGATGGCGCTAAATGCCCTATCCGGCCCGGCATGGCTAATGCCCAGTCGGCTTAGATTAAAGTCCGGATGGCGCTAAATACTCAAGTCGTTTGGCACTTCCTTGTGCTAGACTGGCTGTGAAATCGACACTTCCTTAGTACTGAACACGGCTCTAGCGGTCGGCAATTCAAAGACCAAACTTGTGGCTCGAGTTGTCACAGCCTTTCTTAATCTGGGACTTCTTGTTCCCAAGCCCGGAATGCAGCACTTTCTTATCACCATACTTACGGCTACAAGCCGTCGACACTTTCTTAATGCGGACTTTTGAGAAACACAGTAATCGTTTGGCAATTTCGCTTAATGTCGAACTTAGGCTTTAAGTGCGTCGTACTTCCATATCATGGAACTTACGGCTTTAAGCGAGTATGACAATTTCTTTAATGCCAGACTTCTGGTTCTATGCCGTCTAGCACTTCCTTAGTACTAGACTTCTGGCTCTAAGCCGTCTGGCAATTCAAAAGACCAGACTTGTGGCTCCAAGTTGTCTGACACTTTCTTAATGCCAGACTTCTGGCTCCAAGTCGTCTGACACTTTCTTAATGCTAGACTTTCGGCTCTAAGCCATATGACACTTTCTTAATGGAAGACTTCTCGCTCTAAGCCGTTTGGCAATTCAAAAGACCAGACTTGTGGCTCCAAGTTGTATGACACTTTCTTAATGCCAGACTTCTGGCTCCAAGTCGTTTGGCACTTTCTTAATGCTAGACTTAAAACACAGCGATCTAACACTTTCTTAATGACCAGGACTCTGGCTCCTAAGCCAAAATGCATACTTTCAAAGACCACCACTTGTGGCTCTAAACTCTTGCACTTAAAACCGAGACTTTGGAGCTCCGCCGTTGGGCGCATGTTTCGCTCTGACAATGGCTCGACTTTGTGCATTCTTTCTCTTTACCATGAGGCAGCTTGTGAGTCTTGTTCCTTCAAGGTGATTGGTCGGTCGGATCGGCTAACTAGGCCCCTTTAGCGATCTCGGCAGGGCTCTCAGCCAGGCCACTTTGGGAAGAGCTACAGGGTCCAAACACAAGATCGGCAAAGAAATGTTCACCCCAATGACCTCTCCGGCAACGACGGGGTATGACGGGGGTATGTAAGGAAGAAATTTTGGAGACTGCTCTGTGGGTTCTTCATAGACAAAGGAGCTCATTGCACGCTCCCTCGTTGATCTGGGTGCGTGACGTGTTGAGAACATGGGACACCGTCTTTATATCGAACACGTTGATGCACGCGTGAATTCTCTAGTCCTTCAACTTTCTCACTCAGGGTTTAAAGCGTAAAATGTTTTCCCCGTGAAGAAGTCTCGGCCAGTATAAGAGAAAAAGGGGGCATTGTGGTACCATGGCTTTTTAGGCTCGGACCACTTGTTTAATAAGCCCGAACCCACATTGTTGATAGGCCGACGCCGTAACGTGCCGCTGCTGCCAGCCTCATGAAGTGGCCCAAAGGCGGCCTTGTATTAAGCATGGGAACCCACCGAGATAGAGGCGGTTCCAAAACCAGTGTAGGATCCCGTCCCCAATGAGTCACCTCACCACATATGGGAAAATACACAAAGTATATATTTATCCCTGAATTTCCTAATTTCTAAATCCTTTATTTGGAAGGATAATCCTTCATAAGGAAAATCAGATATTATCCCTTAAAGATTAATCCTTGATAAGGAAAATAGATCTTATCGCAAAAGATAATCCTTAATAAGGAAAAACAAATATTATTCTAAAATAGACGGAGATTTGGGAATAGAGACCACATAAGTTGGGAAGATCCCAGCGGAAGAAGGTATCACGATTCCATTATCAATCTCCTTTTCTCTCGAGATCTTGACTTAATCATCGGAGGCGGTAGACCCACCACGGCCGGATCGCCCTTTTCTGAGTTCACATTGCAGTGAGTATCAGAGATCAGCAGTGAAAAATTGGTTCTTACACATGGAATATTAAGAAAGAGGTTGATGGGTGAGTGGGATGTTGAATTGGTAAGTGAGTTATGAAGTGGGGTTTTAAATTGGGGGGCTTTTGGCAAAAAGATGAAAGAGGCCAAGTTAGTGGTCCATTGGTTCATTTGCTTAAAAAGGATACAATGGAAAAATTTTACTATGAATGATAAAAAAATTTGTATTTTTTGTATTTATATTTTGATGTTTCATGTAAATTACTCTTTTGTAAATGATAATAATAATATGCATTCATGACGTATAGATGTTTTTTGTTTTTGTCAAAAGGATAGGCCATTAGTCCAACTCATTTTTCCATGAGAAAATAAGACCCAAATCTCTCCCCATAGGCTTGATTTGATTTAATAGAAATTAATACAGATCGGCTTAGCAAATTTTCTCTATAAATAACCAGTCAGTTATACATCAAATGCCACCCCACCCCCACCCTCACCACAGAGTGATAACACCAAGCTTTATTTGACACTCTGTCACAGTGACCTTGCATAGCCTATTCTTCTTCATCCTCACCCATTTTCTCTTCTCATTTCCCTCGCTCTCTTTTCTCTTCTACTAAACACCACCTTCTGCTTCCATCCCAAGCTCTTCAACGTCTCCAAGCTTCAATCTGATTCCGATTGGTCCCCGGCCGGTGCAACCTGGTACGGACCGGCCAATGGTGCCGGTAGTGATGGTAATGATTGCATCTTCTCCTATACTTGCTTCTTTAAGTAATGTGAGAGACAAAAGGCTTGTTTAATTTTTGTTTTTGAAAATTATTCTTGAGAACAATTTTTGAAAATACAGAAATCATCATTTAAGGGTGTTTTGCTGGCTATTCGAATTTATTTTTTGTATTTCCCATGACAAAAAACTAGAAACCAATTGTGTTATGTTTTAGAACAAAAAAACAGTTTTCAAAAAGGGTAAATAAACGGGACCTAAGTGTTCAAAACTTACAAACATTTTTGTGTATAGGTGGAGCATGTGGATATGAGGATGCAGTAGAGAAAGCTCCATTCTCAGCAAAGGTATCAGCTGGAGGCCCATCTCTATTCCAATCAGGCAAAGGATGTGGAGCTTGTTATCAGGTGAATGCAGCAACATGTTCAAACAGTATAATTAATATCTCATTCTAATCATGTAATACTAATTAATTCAATATAAATATTTTTATTTTTATTTTCAAAATTTAGAAAATGCAAAGAAAATGCCACAGCATGTTCAAGTCTCAGTGACGGTGTGACACTAACGGACAGTGCCCCAGTTTGTGTGTCGAGTCTACTCATTTTGACCTAAGTGGTACTGCACGGAGCCATGGCTAAGTCGGCCGGAGCTAATCAACTTCATAATGCAGGTGTCTTGCAGATGCAATTATAAAGGTCTGTGTCCCTGAATCAGTGAAATCCTTTTATCAGTTAGCTTATAGTTTATCCTAATAACTAAAGCATAGGACAAAATTAATTTTTCAGGTTCATTTCTACTACAAATTAAATTAATATTCTTAATATAAAATAATATAGTAGATATGGGACAGAAGTATTTCCCGTCGCAGTGAGCCTGTGTCTAGTCTTTCTATGTTAAGTAATCATTCTCTTTTGAATCGTGTCTCATTTGCAATTCTTTATGTTTTTATTAGATGGACTTTTTCTTGTTTGACAAGACAGACATTCAGGGTATGTTTAGTTCTTAGAAAATTTGAGGAGAAAAACAAATAAAAAAAGGGGAAAAGTCAAAAGAAAAGAAAAAAATGAACCAATGAAAATAAAAATAAAACAACCATATTAATTTTATTTGCACTCTCAAACTCACATTAAGGTTAAATAATTTTAAAATATATAATTTTTGTACTAAATTTAAATTTATTTGGTTTTCATTAAAAATTTTCATAGAACAATGAAAACAGTGGGGATAAGGACATGTTGTTACATTTTTTGAAAACCGTTTTAATTTCCTTTGAAAAAACAAGTACAAGAAAAATAGAGATAACATTTTTTGTTCCCATTTTTCTATTCTGAAAAAATAAAATAAAATAAAATACTAAATTTAAATCATAAGAACAATTTTCAAGGAATACCCTATTGATATTCTCGTGTTTTAAAAACAAGAACTAAACATGCCTTAAGTTTTGCAAATAGGGAAAAAAATTTAAAGAAAATTTAAGTGATGGACACCAGTTGAATCCGACCTTGGATAAAACTTAAAAAAAAAATTGATATTTTATTTTCTTTTCTTAATACTTTTGATGATCTTGATTGTCATTTGGGTAATATGTGTAATGAGGAGTTGAGTCACGATATCGGGAACATCAGAGTGGTCTTTTCGAATTGGGTCGGGGTCGAGACCTAATTATTTTGCTTCCTTAATTGAATGAAGACGAGGAGATGGTGATCTTACGAGGGTTGATCTTCAACGGGGGTCTTGACTCGAGACCTTAGCAGGTTCCCATACACGTTCATGAGGGTGCCGTTTGGAAACGATTCTGACCGAATTCTGAGCTCCTTTCTCAATCAGGCTAACTGCACTTGAATCTGGCAACACTCTTGTAGCCAAGAATGTCATTCCGACCGGATGGCAACCTGGAAAAACTTATCGGTCCCTTGTCAATTTTGATGGCTGAGCTTATTATATATTGCTCATGGATAAGATTTGCAACTATGGTCGCCTAAGCTAGTTGACTTGCTAGATTTTCTTTAAACTATTAGATTAACTATATAATGTACAGATAAAATATTAGCAGGATATGGGTTAAATGTGTTCATTATTGGAAAATGAATGTGTGATATTGTCTTTCACACTACTTCACCTTTATTAGTATTAATGTTTAAGTTTAGTGACCCAAATTCTGTTCGATTTGACCCGAATTCTGTGGTGTGATATCAAGTTATGTGTGTTCAGTTTTATAATGTCTATAAAAATATAAAAATATTATGTACGTTTAGGGTTTGATGTATCAAAGGTATCATAAAGTTTTTTTTCTATCTATTATGAGCATTAATATAAGGTTTCAAGAATTTTTTTCTTAATTATCACAATATTCTAACATTCCAATTATGTATCTCTATCTAGGATAATAAATTTCAATTTGTTTTTGAGGTTTTTTCCTTGTTTTCATCTTAATTTTCTTGTTGTCTATTCCTATTTTTCTTTAACAAATAAATGCTTAAAAACTTTTATAATGGTTTTGTCTATATTTATATAATTCTTTGTAGAATATTTGTTTAAAATAAATCATTAGGAATTGAAAAAGGATGGGTACATTTTAATAGTAAGAGATTTAAAATCAATTTATTTTAAAAATAATTATAAATATTGTTTTGAGAGTGATTGACAAACAAATAAAATAAATAAATATGGCTTTTTTAAATATAGTCATAATATTATTTAAAGTGGCTATAAGTGTGAAGGATGGTTAGTCAAAATGGAAAGGAATAATTTTTGATTCATGTGGTGAAGTAGCTCAATATTTCCAAAACAAGTAGGAAGAGATCCGGTCCAATAGAAATAATTTGTATGTTAATATCTATGGTATTTAATTATACAAAAATATGTTTTATAAGGTAAAAAAATGTAAACAAAAACGAGGATGACTAGCTGGAGCGAAGGTATTTTGAGTAATTTACTGCTAATGTTTTAAGGAATGCATTATTCATAAAATATCTATAAATTTTATTTTTCATGTTAGTCTAAAACAACGTACCTTTACTACCTTCTCTCTAAAATTGATAAAGAGCTATTTTACATGCCAACGTATATTTGGTAATTTTTTTTTATCAAAAACTATTTTGAAAACTTTTTGGGAAATATTCTTTAAGCATATATTTTAGTTCTAGTCATTTTTAAAGCCTATGAACTATTATTCAAGGAAATCCTTTAAGTGTAAAATTTTTCTTAAAAAAAGTATTTGGTGACTTTTAAGAAATATTTTCTTAAAATGTTATTTGTAGATTCTATTTAACATTGCCTATATAAAATATTTTTAGTTTTTAAAAAAAGAGGTATTTGGTAAATTTTTAGAAAAATATTGTAAAAAAAAAAATCATTTGAATGGATTGTTTCACTAAAAATACTTGAAATTAGTTTACTTCAAAAAAAAGCCACTTTCAAAAAATGGTTTGCATATCATGGATCGAAGACCTGTAAATCGACTGGAGTGTTGTTTGACCAGTCAGACTAATTTGTATGTGCTAGTGAACTTCATGAATTTGACCCAAATTTTGAATGGGCCTTACAAACCAATTCATGGTTCCCTCCCCACCTAGTGGCCCGGATCAGAAAAGAAAATAAGAAGGGTTATAATAAATTTTTTTTTTTTTTGAGGAACTTACCTTCAAACTAATTGATCATTGATTAAAGCCCATTAAAAATATTTTTTTCTCAAAGCCCGCTGTTATGACCAGCAGCTATATAGTTTCGATGTGGGACCCATTTTTGCTATGGTAAAATAGAGTATCATTTCATTTAACAAACCAAGTAAACCTCTGCTCTGAGATACCTGCACGTTATGTTGCTATGCAATGGGAAGCAAGTGTTATGTTGTTATTTTTGTAAAGTGGTGTTTGGAAATATGGCAAGAAGTATGGGGGTATAACATGCTATAGGAAGATCAGATGTTAACACATTTCGTTGTAAGTGTTTTTCAAAAGACAGCATAAAAAAGGACCTTGTCCCCACTGTAACAGAGATATCATGGGCCAAAATAGTTTGCTACAAAACATTTGTTTTATTTTGGCTATATAAAGGCTGAGGTTTTTGGGGTTATTCAAAATCTCAAACGTTGTCATAATTTTCCGATAATTTCTTAATCGGTACTTTCCCAATAGTCATATTTTTTAATCTGACGACTATTTTTTAATTTGTTCCAAGCTTGTTGTGCTGGTTTCTATAAAGTTGAGTCTCTATTGATTGTGAAAAAGAAGAAAAATCATCATCTCCTCACTTTCTCGTCTACCTTTGTTGCCAGTTCTGGTTCAGTTCGAAGCGCTCTAAAAGTTTGTGAATCTTAGAATAAGTTCCTAAGGACAACGTTCTTAACAGTCTGAGCTATACTAGTTCCTGGAATTTTTTCATGGATTGCTCTAGGTTGAAATCTTCTTCGATTATGCGTCACTCCCTCCAGATTCTGTACCCTTGTTTTCCATGCACACCAATAATCTTTGGAATTTTATATCATAGAAAATAGTTCTTCTATCTCTGATTACATCCTCACGCCTGCACTTGTATTATGATCCACATTATTGTCACCGTCATTTGTCCCTCTTGTCGTGCCCATACTACCCGTCAGTTTCTTCCCAGGGTTGTTTGAACATACCTTATACGCTAAAACTCTTCCTGTCATCACCAAGATTGAGGTTTTTGAAATTTGAGCTTGAGAGGTGGCAAGAGGATATACATTTCACCCTAGACATGCATGGAATTGGCATGGGTCTTTATCAAAATCGTGTGTTAGCATTAGGAAGCAGTGCACGCAAATAAGGTTTTTTTTTTCATACAATTTTGACTACCTTGTCTAATGAATTATTTGATTTCTATTGTGCCTATAAGGAAGAAAATGTTATATGGGAGTCAATGGTGACTAAATACATTGCTAAAGATGTGGGTAAGCAAAAGTTTGTGTAGTTGGAAACTACTACAGAGTGGGAGATGGTAGATATAGGACATCAAGCTCCTAAATCAATAAGTACCTGGAAATTACGGGAGGGAATAAAGGGCTGAAAAGATAGGTCGACCAAACAATTTGTAAGCTAGACTATTGATTGAGAAATTGCTTGACTCGAGGTGACAACAACCACTTGGTTAAAACCTGACGGCAGGTGTGCAGATATTTCCCTCTGTCATCTATTTGAGAAACAAATCTACAAGAGCAAAAGGCAACCAAAGCAAAGCAAATGACCTCAAAAGGTGAATATGGTGCAAACAGCTTGAATACAACCATAAGTCTCAGCTTCGATAACAAACCCAAGTTGCTAACCTCAATACTTTTCAAAAGAAAGGCTCGTCTTATGTTTATGGCAAACCAAGACATCACACACCCACTCATGTAGAAAGAGTAAAAAATAAAGGGAATTGTGGAAATCCTCCTAAAACCAGCGGTCGAAGGAGATAAGCGTAATTATTGATCGTTGTTATTCGAGGAATTGGGTGAGTACTCACAGTGCGAAATGAGGAACATATTGTGAAAAAATATGCTTTTGCCTCCTACACTCGATAGGGGATGATGAAAAAAGTTGTCTACCTTAGTGACTCTCCTACTCAAGTTTTAGAAAAGGCAAGTGCGTATTGATTATGAGGAAAGATGTTATTTTGAATGAGGTATATATGTTCCCAATATTAGAGCAAGCTTGATTTATGTTCTGGGAGTATTTTTCTCAAGGGCTCTTTTGTACTGATGTTATTTGAAATTATGAGTACGTGGTTCTTCTTATAGCACTTGATTGACTCATATGATAAATGACATACTAGATTAGGACATGTTAGTAGTGGATATATTAAGAAGATGCAATTTCTAGGCCTTATAAATAATATTGGTTTCTCATGCTTAAGCAAATGTCAAATATGTGCCACATCTAAACTGACTAAAAATTCATGTGGATCTATATCTAGAGAAACTAAATTACTATAATTGATTCATACAAATCTAGAGATACTCCCGAAACAAACTATGACTATAGGAGTAAGAAATTTTATGTGAACTTTATTGATGATTTTCTAGGATTGTAAGATTTACTTGCTTACAAATAAAGATGAGGCTTTTGAGATGTTCTTAATTTATAAAATTGAAGTGAAAATTAACCCGATAGGAAAATCAAAATGATCCAAATTTGATAAGCGGTGGCGGTATATTCCACTAAATAGTTTTTATGAAAAGGAATGAATAATTCATGAAGTAACTACTCCCTATTCACCTGAATCAAATGGCGTTGTTGAAAAAAAGAATAAGACTCTTAAAGAGACGATGAATTCTCTGCTTATCAGTGCTTCCGCTCCCGATAACTTGTGGGACGAAGCTATATTATCCACATGTCATCTACATAATAGAATTTTATACAAGAAAACTGATAAGACATCTTATGAGTTATGAAAAGGTCATGCACCTAACATGAAATATTTAAAAGTGTGTGGGTGTCTTGCCGAGATTATGTTACTTGATCCTAAAAAAAGAAAAATAGGATCAAAGATTTATGATTGCATTTATTAGTTATGCTAAGTAATAATGTTGCATATAGATTTCTTGTTTTGAAAATTGATGTTCTAGAGTGCAATACTATTATTTAAGACAAAAAATGTTGAGTTTTTTAGTACCTTTCCCCTTTACGTGAAATTTCTCATTACACCTCAATAAAGAATAGTGAAAACTTATATGATGAGTATGTGCCCACTACTGTGGATGATATGCAAAACTCAAATAGTGAATTGAGGAGTAAGAGACAAAAAATAATTTTCTTTTGGAGATGATTTCTATACTTATTTGAGTTAGTAAGTGATCTTCCTTGTTCTAAAGCTATTTCTTTATTTGGGAGGCATTTGCTTTGGAAAGAAGCTATTAAAGTTGAGTTTGATTCTATTTAAAAAAAAAAAAAAAAATCAAACTTGGGAGTTAGTCGATTTACCTTTAGGAGCAAAAATTATTGGTTACAAATGGATTTTCAAAATATTTTCAAATGGTTTATTGAAAAGTATAAAGTTAGGTTAGTAGCCAAGTTTTGCAAAACAAAATATTGACTGTTCGATACTTTTGCTCATATTCTTAGGGTTTCTTCCAAATTCGTATATTGTTTGTTTTGATTTATCATAAAACTTTTATCCAGTCAAAATAGATGTTAAAAGCGAGTTTCTAAATGGGAGAAACTTAAAGGGAAGAGAGTAACATGTACAACTGAAAAGTGTATTATACAAGGATAAAGAACATAAAGTTTACAAATTAAGTCTTTATATGGGAAACAAGCTTACCCTAAAGCCGTTAGCATGAAAAATTTGATAATGCTTTGTTGAATAATGAGTTTTTATCTGTTGAAGTGGATAAATGTATGTATACAAAGCGTATAGATAGACAATATATAATCATTGCATTGTATGTGGATGATATGTTGATTTTTTGCACTAGTCTAGATATGGTACATAGTACCAAGAGAAATATAGTTTCATAGTTCAACATGAAGGATATGGGTGAAGCTAATGTAATTTTGGATGCCAAAATCATAAGGATGAGTCATAGTATAATCTTGCCTCATACAGAACATTATGTTGAAAATATAAAGAGATTTGGTTGTTTCGATGCCAAGCGTGTGAGGTACTCCTTATGATGCTAACACGCATTTAATGAAAAATGAAGTGATCCTTGTGATTATGTAGTACCTTTCAATTATTGAAAAGTTTGATGCATTTGATGAACTTTTCTAAACTAGACATAGGCATTATGTAGTCGTAGTTTGACGGATACATAATGCAATAATGATCACTCAGATGCATTAGCTAGACTAATGAAATATTTGAGATGTACCATGAACTATATTTATCCTATATATTATGGATTTTTGTTGTATTGGAGGATTAATGATGATAATTGAATCTCAGATTCAGATGAGATCAAATTTACAAGTGGTTATATTTTTACTTTAGGAGGTGCATTTGTTGGTTGGAATCATCTAAACAAGCTCTTATGTGCTAAGTGCAGGTCGAGTTTATAAGCTCTTAAATCCGTTGGTAAAGAAGTTGTTAGTTAAGAACACTCTGTCGGTTAGCACGTGAAGTCAACACATTTAATATCTATGCATTGTGATTTCTAACTAACAATATCGATTGCAAGAATAAAAAAATTTAGTGGGAGAAATAAAACATTCATCTAAACCATGAGGTTGTAAATCATTTGTTGAAGATGAGTATTTCCATTGACTATCGCGCGCGCGTCATAAGTGAATTATCTGGATCTCATTAAGCCCTTGGAAGAAAGGAATTGATTTTAAAATCGAGTAGAATAGAACTTAAGCCAATTAAATTAGTAGTGATGAAGTATGACCTTTGTGATTGGAAATCCCATGAAGAAGGTTCATATGGGTAATAACAAATTGCTTACAATCCTGCTGGCATAATAAAATTATAGCTTCTTATGGTATTGTGCATGGTGCTGTTTACATATGTCCCTTTCTCTTAACATTTTTGAACCAAACATGGCCTAACTAAATTATTGAAATGATCAAGCGCTAATCACTTAAATGGTTGTATAAAATTAGATTTTACTTTGAATTCTGGCATGTGGGTTTAGAATCCTAATCCAAAAATTTTTCCCAAAATTTAAATGGGGCCATGGAGCCTCTTTGTGGAATCCGCCTCTCTACTTATGGGTGGTACATATCCATCAGTATATATGATGAAATCATACCTGTAAGTGTGGAATGGAGCCCACTTCCATGAAAAATTTTAACTGAATTTACCGAGCATTTGGAACTGTCCTGACACATTGCATGATATTTGCTTTTTGTGTTCAAATAACATGATTATGATGTGTTTAGTGATGATAGTAAGATCTATTGATAAGTACCAGGTTTCATAAAGCTAAAAGATTATGATGTACCTTGATTAGTAACATTATCGTCTGATGTTTATTTGAACATATTCTTGATGACCTTGTCCCTTAGGAAAAGTTTAAGAATTTTTATGTTTATATACTAACACCTTCATGAAACATGTGAGCAGGAGAGGGGAGGCCTTGTGCGCCTGAGAAAAGGTCAAAATCCGTTTCGGTGAGTTTCAATGGATTCCCCACACCACACCCCTCCTTGCCGAAAAACCTAGGTTTTTGGCTATTCAAAATGGCAAATGTTAAAATCATAATTTTCCATTAAATTTCTTTGTATTTACTTTCCCAACACCATATTTTATTTGATACGGAGTTCTATTTTTAAATTTACATTAAGTATTATACTTTAGTTTTCCTATAAATTCAGTCTTCTGCTGATTGTGAAAAAATGAAGAAAAATCATTATGTCCTCTTCGATCTCATTGTCCTATGTTGTTCCTGTTCCAGAGACACTCTCTAAAGGGTTATTTGTTGAATCCACGAGAATAAAATTCCCTAAGAATGGGGTATTCTCCTGTATAAATTATATGGTTTCTTTCGATTTTTCTTGTAGTTTTGCTTTGGTTCCGGCTGTGATTGTCATCGCTCCTCTAGTCCCCATGGGTACCCTATTTTTCCCATGCACCCAATAGTAGTATGGGTGTAATCAGTCAGTCGATATAGGTCAATCTCGAAGCTCTGAGAGCTCGAGCTGAGCTTGATTAAAACTGAAGGATCCGGCTTGATGACTTTAGGATGTTCAAGAACTTAGCTAATATAATAGTTGAGTTATGGAACTTGTCTTAACTGACTCGAATCAATTAATAATTATATTCAAGAAGCTCGACTCGAAATTATTCGATTAATAAAATAGTAAGTTCGATTAAGCTAAGCTAAACTCAAGTTGCTATTGTGATACTTGAACTCGATTAAACAAGATACTTAAGTTGGGCTCCCTATTGATTAACTTGAATTGATTAAATATTTTATGAGTCGAGTTCGAATAGCTCACAAATAACTTGACTCATTTACATCCCTAGTTGTAAGAAGTGAATAAGATTAGTGACGAAGTCAAGACTTTATTTTAATGGGGGGAACCTCTAACAGGAATATGTTTACAACATTTGGTTGCATATATATATATACATATATACATATACACTTTTGATATATATATATATATATATATATATATATATATATATATATATATATATATATATATATATATATATATATTATGAGGATTTAAGAATTATAATGGTGATACCGTCATTGTAAAAAATATTTTCCAAAATTCAGTATGAAATGATAGCCCCATAGCTCCCATGCTCAAAATTATACTTGAATAAGATCATCTATTCCATGATTGCTTAGTGAAGAAAGACTAAAAAATTGAGCGAAAATATGAAAGGTCTAAATCGAAGTCCGATAAAGTTGTTTACATACAAGCTAAGTTATTTCGGAGGTTCATGGGATGTTTTTTATAAGTATTATGGAGGACAAAGGGAAAGCGTGATGATGAATGAGTAGCTTGGTCAAACATTTAAAACACAAGAAATACAATGAAAGCTTTTGTTAAACATGAGGATGGAATTCAGAAATTTCTTTTCTGAATTATGGTATATTGTATATAGAGACTAAAGCGCACATTATATACTTAGCGAGCTCTTGTGACCTCCTTTATATCCTCCTTGTGAAAATCATACCTACATTGCCTTGAATTTGAGGCACCCAGGGATGATCAGGTGGGTACAGACTCGGGGAGGGAAATGACAATCGTGTTCTTACCCATCAGGATAGTGATAGTTAAAACATAAGATGAGAAAAAGAATTAGCTTAAGTAAAGGTTGGTTGGCAGTTTGCTTAGCATGAATCTTAATGGATAGCCTCATCATTATGTTCTTACCCATCAGAACCACAAAATGTCCTCGAAGACACTTGCGAATGATAAGAAACTGGGTGGGTCCAACATTGTTAGTGAAGTAGAAGAGAATACTACTATACTCGTCCAAAAGCTGACTCAGATGCTAATCGAAGGCTATCTTCCTCTCTTCCTTGGACAGTATTTTGCTACTTAGGCCATATGGAGCAAGAAAAAGGGAGAATAGGGTTTCTTGCCATATGGAAGCCAAAAGGAGAATGGGTTCTCAGGTAACATCAACCACTCTCCATTTTCAACTCCATCTCCATATATTGAATTTACCAAAATATCTACTCCATTGTTCTGGTTTCATCTCCATATTTATAGATGTGAATATCTACCAACCAATTGATGCTCTTTGCTAGCTCCATTTGTAATTTCCAACATCTATCTATTGTCTCTTCATCAGCTCGTCTCATACGAAATCTGGTGCATTTTGTGGCTCGAGAAACCCTCTCGCTATAGAAACCAAGCCTTATGACATAAAACCCTCTCTTAGCCTGTTGGAGTTCACTTGAATATATATTTATGATACTAATTCTTTCTTCTATACTATATATATATAAATAATATTTTTAATTAATTTGTATCATGCCATTTTTTTATATCTATTTACTTTGCATTACATCATAATATTATGTTATGTTTCTCAAAAATTTGTCTCCACTAGGACTTGAACCCTGTACAATATCATAATATTATTATAAAAAAACTATGATATATGCATAATATATTTTATTTTAAATATTTATAAATTTATAAATATTTATATTTAATAATTCATTAAACACTACTTAAAAAAATTACATTAAATGCATGATAATTAAAGTTAATCAATATATGTATAGACACACACATACATATTACAAGTAACAAAGCAAGCTAAGTGGCAAAACTGTTTCCTTCCATACATGAGGTTATGAGTTTGATTCTTGAAGCAGGATAATTCTGATTTAATTTTAGGCAGAAAGATATAAGATCAAAGGCTAAAGAACTGCTTACCTACAATATAAGAAAACCTGAGATTCTTTTCAAAGTTAGTCGCTTCCAGAAATCCATAGCGGCGTTTTGAATCCATCGAATAGTTAGTAAGCTAAAAGTTTTTACATTCACGAAGGAAAAGTTTACGTCACCAAGACTTTTGCGACACCTCCCCGAAATATGGGCAGAAATATCTATTGCCCTAAATATTTTACATGTCAGGTATATATTAGTTGGGGAAAGTTAAATTTCTTGTAGTGGATGATGATGTTGTCAAATAGACCAAGAGAGCTACAAGTTTATCACAATGGCCTTTGTGAATGAAACAAATGATGCTTTGAATTTGGTGAAACCTTGGTGAATTATATGGAGCATGTTTTCCAAGTCCCATGCACAAGCCGGTGGTGATTACATTAAAAATAAAGAGGAAATGCCTCATAAAAATAGTTTAATGGGATTTGAACTAAGACCTCTAGTTTAAATTAAATTCCTTAACATTGTGCTAATTACCCCCTAAATATTTTATACCCCCTAACTGTTCCCAGTTCCGTCCTACATGCAAGTGTCCATCTTGAATGATAACCCGAGGGGCGAGTCTATATAAACTTCCTCGAATAAGTCACCATTAGGAAGCGTTATTGATGTCGAGTTGTGTTAACAGCAATTTTGGGGAAGCTAAAGCCAGTGTATTTTATGTTTGTAACCAACTAAGTTTAAGAGAAGAATATCTGAGGGAAAATCAATGTCTTCTTGTTGGTTAAATCCTTTTGCCACTAGTGCCCTTTTATGCGAAAGCGTTATCGTATTGTACTTGTTTTGAAGATCCATATGGTGATGGACTTCTTGCCTGACGATAATGGAACAATTGACCAAGTGTCATTACTTTGAGGCTCATGAGTCAATGAAATCAAAAGGGCAAATGATTGATGAGTTGGTGATAATGAGTCATGAGAGAGAACTCGGGAAATAGCATGCGGTAAGGTGCTTGGGACTGTTGTGGAGGTATGAACAAGGCTGCAGTGGAAATATTAAAGATATGTTGGCCTTTTGGTGACCCGAGTGGACATGGTATTATGTATAGAAATTTGGTTCATTCGGTGAGTGTATGGCCTAAGTCATTTGGGTGAGCACTTCGAGTCATGGTTTGTCGTTTGCGGCTACATGATGTAAATCTCCATGTTAGTGGGAGCATGTAGATTGAGTTGAAGAAATATTTTCTAGCTTGGTTTGTCGTACACGGCGCGTACGATGAGGCGGCATGCAGTGTGGATTCGCTAATCTCACTTCCATGTAAATGAGGAAGAGAGATTGGAAAATGGATCAACGTGGATTCTGATGTCACATAATGAAGAGAACACCACTGCTCATGGAATACCACATCCACGAGGATAAATGTTTCTTTTGGTTGATAGATGATATAAACAATATCCCGGTCCACGGTGGATATCCATGAAAATACGCAGCTCTAGTACGTGGTTGGAATTTGTCAGTATGCGGCCAAGGGTTGATGCAAAGTCCAAGCAACCAAATACCCGTAACTCACATTAATCAACATTTCTTTGCAAATAGGATTTCATACGGTGATTGATATTGCAACAATAGAGTTGGTGTTGATCGATCAAATTAGTTTTACGTCAATATACATTGACAAAGAGATAGGGAACAAAGGGTGGAAAAGGAAATGCTTGTGGATAAACTAGGAGATGTTGATGTTTCCGCTCAACTACCGAATTTTGTTCAAGAGACTCTACACATGAAAATTGATGTATAGTGCCTCTGTTAGAGAATAAATCTTCGAAGGCCAATTCTTTGGCATTTTCCTTTGATCTTGGCATCAAATTATTACTTAACCATATTGTTAAACATCACTCTTGGCAAACATCACTCTTGGCTTTCATCATATATATACCCATGTAAACCTCGTGCAACTTGTAATTTGCATGTGATGTTTGATGAAATGGTCCCCATATATCACAACGCACAATATCAATTTGCTACCAAATTGTTATGGGAAACAAATGGTAGTCATTTTTGCATAGTTGTGAATAGGATTGAACAGCAACTAAAGCGGCTATAATTGTGAATGCGAGTTGAGCTGCAGCTAAAAGTATCTACATGGTTGTGAAGTTGAGCGCGACTAAAAGTGACTTTATAGTTGAGGATAAGAGCCGCAATTATAAATAATTTATAGCTACATAAAATATTGGGCTGCTACCATATATAGCCCAATAGCCACAAAATGACATTTCCTACAACCAATGACCCATTGTTTGACCAAATCCTTCTCATGTCTACGCCTGACTCTCCTAAGACTGTTCTTCTTCGCTCTATTTAGCTTTGTATCTGCCTCTCTCACACCTTAGAAATTTCGAGCCCATTTCTCTCCATTGCTTTTGATTGGTGAGTGTCTTTTCCATAATTTTTATCATATGCGTGTTTGTTTTTTCTTTGTTTTTCTTGACCGTTTTGGTTGTGGATTATGCCCCGGTCGTCTTCATCTTCCACACTCGGGAATGCATTGTGTGTTTGGCAAGTTCTACTTTGGCTTGCATCTTATTTTTTTGTATGGTGCTCTGACTATATTCTCTTATATTTTCATTTAGTTTTTGCTACTAATTTGTACGGATTTCAATATTCTCTTGATTACTGTGTTTTCTTGAGTTTTTGTTTGAGATTTAGGTTCAAGTAGTAGAAAATATTAGATTTCTACTGCCGCAGTGAATTCTTGGTATCTGGGTTATATAATTGAGAAACTGGTCATGTGCTCCTTAGTATCTTAAGGTCATTTTTCTTCGGATCTGAACTTTAGATTTTTGATTGATTTAGTGAATTAAAATCTATTAGTATTAATCCAAAACCATACAAGAAAATGGTTAATGAAATACAAAAACAGGTAGTCCTTGAAAGTGTATGATAGAATGTTTGAGAGAGACATAGAACATAGGATGGAATAGAGGAGTGTGAACTTGTAAGTGTTCCAGTCCAAGGAATGACCATTGGATATGTTTATTATTTATGAATATTTTTAATCATTGAACACAAATGTAGTTTGATTACCATTGGCAATTTGAGAGTTGTATAATCCTACAAACTTCGTGTTATCAATATGGATTTCATCAGTGTTGGGCTGAGGTTTGGGGAAGAAATTGATAGTTTTCTATTAGTACTCCTTCACAGCCATCAAATTTCATGTGGAATTGAGGGTTGTTTTGAATTCTCAAGCTACTGACCACTAGATTGGAGCTCATGAAGAACCTAATTAACTAAAAAGAGAGTGAAAAAGCCAATTAAGATGGGAAATCCAATGACTTAATGAATGATTAACATAGTGGGCATTGGATAGTTGGATGCTTTTACTTACAGCAAGGCTGTCACATGGACTAGGCAAGGTTGAGCCATTGGGACCTTGAAATACAATTATAGTATCATTTAGTAGCCATCATTTTCTAGGAAATGCATAAGATAAAAAGATCGTATATAAAAAGGTACGTAAAATACCTTGTGGGGTTTGCATGGAAGTTCCCACCGATCTCCTCCATTTCCTTCAATGGTTCTGCTTCCTATGAAGGTCATCTAATCAAGTCTATAGGAGACAAGCCATTGCTTCCTGCTATCTAATTTCGGCCAGCAATTTGGGCCATCAAGTGGCATTAGGACTCCATCAATCTATCCACATATTCAAGCTTAGCTTTGGATTCATAGGAATATGATATGGAACGAGAAAAAAAAAAGATATTCATGAATACATGGTTGGAGGCTTTTGAAGGGCCTTAGGAGGTTGGTTCTCCGTCACAATTTTGGCAGAAAGTTGTTTGTATTTAAGGATTGAGGATATGATTAATTTGTAGAGGACATGCTCCTTTGAGTTGAATTAGAAAGATGAGTCTTCAAGGCCAGAAGCCTGGAAGGCAAGGCAACAATTGATATAAGCATAAAAGTAAGCTTTCTCAAGACATTAGAAATTTGTTTGGACCACAATATTCATGGCTAGTCATTATAAATGGCTACCCAACTAATATTTACTTATGTAATGTAATCCAAGTTTTAAGTTGATTAACCTTTGTGTGGCTGGTTATTCTTTTAGCATGCCTTCATTTGATTTAAAAAGAATATTTTGCTAGCTTAGAGAAATCTAAATATCTAATTCAAATTTCATTCTCTTTTTTGAATTGCCTTTCTTTTTCATAGAACAATTTCCATTAATTTCATAGAGAGAAAGTATAGTTCTTCTAGCTACTTTTGCAATGCAATTGGCTTTAGCCTAGATTGAATCCCATAAACAAACCCACCATGGCGGGCATTCCATAAAGCCTGCTAAACACACATGGTTCACCATAGTTCTTTGGTAGAAGCTAATAATTAGGCGAAACATAATTGCTAGGAAACCATTGGCAGTACTTATTTGTAGAGTTAGGCTAAAATCCTTTTTTTGGAACAAGTTTTTCTTGGATTGAGTGTTGTTATTAATGAGTGTAAAACTCAACTATATTTTGAGTTCATTTCACATGCTATTTTGAGCATTTTATATCCATATTCATGTAAAACTCATAAAATTTCCTCCAAACTTGGTTTTGTAGGATTATTGATGAAAAACAAGTGATATGGCAAGAAATGAGCGATATATCAACCAGGTGTCTCACAGCGCGCCATCGGGAAAATGAATTTTTCTGTACCATATGGAACATCAAATAGTTCAAATTCCCACAAGGTTGTAATCTTCATTTAAAGAGCTTTCCAACGACACCTCACACGCCCAAATCCGAGTTCAAACAGAGGGTATGTCGTGTCAGCGAGTTGGAAAAGAAGAAAACAAATAAAGCATGATTTTGTGCAGCAATAATGGAGTGAAAAGCTTTCTTACGACAAAACCCAGATTTTGTTGCAACAGAGTTAGAAACAAACTTTGTCGCGACAAAAAAACTAGATTTTGTCGCGACAAAGCCAATGACAAAGCTTTCTTGCGACAAAACCAGATTTTGTCGCGATAGAGCTTAAGACAAAATGTTGGGCCTTTTTTTAAGGTCCAAAAAGCGTTTGAATTTGTTTTGAGCCCCGTTTAAGTACCCCGAGTATAAATCTTTTCATTTCTTAGGTTTTTAGGGCAACGGGGAGGTGGGAGAACACCTACCGTAGGTTTAACTATACAAATTGCCTATTTTTTTAGTTTTGCTGCATATTTTGATTTTTAGTAGATCCTAGAGTAATTTTAGAGTAGATTTTATTTGTATTGAAGAGATTTTGGTCTTTGTACATGGATATTGAGGATTCAGTGCTGTTCAATAAAGATTGAAACTAAAATGCAGGATTTTCTCTCACTCCTTGTCTCTTGATTTCTTTTTTCATTTTCTTACTTTTGTTTGATTGGTTGATGATTAGAATCCCGTGTGGAGACATTGCAAACACCAGGGGTGGGGTTAATTGTTTCGGTTATTTTATGGGTTTGAATGCGAGATTTATATAATTGGTACTATTCATATAGCGTATTTGGAATATTAGTGGCTTATACCGGAAAAGGGTGTATCTTTACTTTGATTTCCAAAGGCCCTTTGAGTGACAGGAGATGGAATTCTAGAGTAAGGAAACGATAACTTGGGGGTGTTGGAGACTAATATTGTAAAAACTGAACTCTGAAAAATTACTTTGATAGATCACTAATTTACTCATGGTGTGAGATTAATTAGATGATGTATCGATTTAATGTTAGAGTTTTATTCAATCGATAGAATGACCTTAATCCCGTGTTAGCATAGATCTAACCAAGGAAATAGAGAACTTTATTAGATTTGATGGCTGAGATACCAATTACATTGGAGAAGGCTTGCATTATCATGTCTATGGGGGCAAGCAGTCTTCAGTCCTAAGAAAAGGGTGTGAAATACTAGAAAGGAAAAATATTAATTCTTAGAAAGAGGATTATATCCTACAAGTAGCTATTTAGACCCATTTATCCTAAAAAGGAATATGGTGTGTTAATTAGTGAAATGTATAGTGTGGAGGGTCAAGTAATACATTGCTCTTGAACAAATCTACTTGGCTTCAGCTCAAATATTCGCTTTTAATGAAATGCAAACTGTTTTGTAAATAATTATCCCCATCCCTAGTGCCTCTCTTCATACCTTTTAAAATTAAGTAGTTGTTTATTTGGTAGATTTTCGGATTAGTTTTAAATCAGTTTTTGTTTCAATAAATTGATTTTATTCCACATCCTATTTGGTCGCCTAAATAGTGAAGAGCCCTTGTAATCGGGGTGATCAAATTCGATTAGAGAACCTCGATCCTGCGTGGAGTCCTGATATCAGGACTTTTAGAGTCCACTTTATTATTGTATGGCGGAATTACTTGCGGAAAGGGGTTGAGTGTTGGTAATACTTTTCATTTCAGTTTTTGAGTACACTTACTTTTGTTTCAAATCAGTTTTTTGAGTATTTACCACATTCACTCTCTTTGCCATATTTTCATATATACATAATTCGGTCTTTACAAGTTTTTGGCGTTATTCTTTAGGGACTTTAGTGGTCTTTGGCGGTAGGTGTCGAAAACTTGGTCAACAGATTTTAGTATTGTTGCCTAGGATTAGTGATGAGTCTTAAACTCATCTATTTTTAATCCATTTTTTTGGATTATTTTTAGTATATTCAGATCAGTTTTAAAGCCAAATTATGGATTATTCACCAACTTTGTGTTTTGCAAGTTTTAGTTCAAAAATGAGAAAATTTCAGCAAGAAAGAAGAGAAAAAGAGCAATTACATAAGTCTATGTCTCAACAGAGTTTTGTGTGTCGCAACAAACATCTGAGCAAATGGCTAAGGAAATCTGTCACGACACTATTTCCTTTGTCGTAACACAAGGGACTGAATATAGAAGAAGAGCTACGTTGCGACAGAAGATAGTGTGTCGCGACAGAATAGAGGAAGAATGTAACAAGTTAGTTGAGACAAGAAAAGTTAATGTTGGGAGGTTTGTGAAATTGGATGTCGGCACCAGGAAAACTTTGTCTCTCGTAAAGCTCTTGTCACGACCTTTGAAACGAAAAGAAAGCAAGAATTTTGTGCATGACAAGACATCTTATGTGTAACAAGAAATCAAAAAGAACAATACGGGGAAGAATCTTGTGACCAGATCAGTTTATGTTTCGACATAATAAAAAAATAGAAGGAAGAATCTATGTCGCGACAGAATCTTTTAATGTTGCGACACTGACTTTTGCAACTTGGAAAAGCCTGTTGAGATAGAAAGAATAAGCAGAAGAAAGACTTATGTCGCAACAAGCAATCTATGTCGCAACACTGTATGAAGAAGTTCTGTCGCGACTAGGTAATGAATGTCGCGACACTAAAAGATAAGATTTATGGTCCTAACAGAGAAGCAAAGTCAAACAGTAATCTTGACTTAGTGAGTGACTGGTGGAAACAAAGAGTTCAATGTTGCAACATGCTTTGGAAAGCTTAAGAAAAGTTTTGATGTCGTGACATGGATATTAAGGTCGCGACACAAAAATAAGCTGAACACAGATGTACAAGGTCACGACAAACTTTTCCATATCGCGACAAAGATTTCAACACAAGGAAGAGAAGTTTTATCGTGACATAATAGAACTGGGTTGCAACACAAAGATGAGCTGAAGGCAAAAAGTCATGTCGACATAAAGAAAACTTAGATCCAGGCAAAAAGACATCTACTACGCTGATAGACTTTGTCCCAGCGACATCGAATGAAGGCGCGAAAGCGAGGTTTGGTAGCGACGAGACTGTCGACGAGGAATGCGGACAATGCAAGAACATTTGTTTGCAGCAAAGACCACGAAATCTTTGTCGACATAAAAGCGGGTGACACTGTTTGAAGAAGGCGCACGAGCAATGCATGGTAACACAATTGTCAATGTCGCAACAAAAATGTTCGAGTAACCATATATGAGAACGTCGTGACATAGAATGGATAGAATGACAGACCTTGCAGAGCAAAGTGTTAAAGGGCCAAAGAAAAGATCTACCATTGACGAATAAAATCTTGAAGAAACAAATCTTGTCGCGGCATCTTTGTTCCATCTTTTAGCAGCTATGACAAAAGAATTAAAACTGCAATGCGACCCGAGAATCTGTCTGGGCGAATTTTGAGTATCCTGATAGTAGCCTTGAATTTAGGGTCCAAATACAGAACTCTATAATGAAACATTTGAGAAGCGAGGCGGTCGATCGGCGGAAAACCAGAACATGTTGGGGGGGGCGAGGACTCTTTTGTATTATATTTTTCTTTTAACTTTCTTTGTCGATTAAATTAGCGTAAGTTTCAATTTGTTTACTGGATTTGAAACGGTGAATTGTTCATAAGTTGCGAAGTTGTGCTATTTTGTTGAAGATCAATTCCGATTACCATTTGAATCTAATGAAGTCCAGAGAAAAGCTGAAATTTATTTCTTTTAGTTGATTACAGTTGCATTGGAAATTTCCTGATCAGTATTTCAGTGTTTACTCTGATTCGAGTTTAAAAATCTGACTTATGTTGGGAAAGATCGTGTTAGTTATGGTCTTTCTGCCGCGATTAGAAAGATTTCTTGAATTGAGAATTTTAGATTTATTTGAATGATATTGTTTGTAAATTAGATTGTTCCTGACATTAGTAACTTATATGATTAGAATGATGTTGCATACAAGCTTCACGATTTCGGAGGCCTCTGAGTGACACGAGTTGGAGATTCTTTGAGCATGGACACATTACTAAGGGTATCTTCGTATTTTGAAGAACTAATGAGCTCTAAAAAATTATTTAGATAAATCATCAATTTACTCATGGTTTGAGAATTAGTTGAGTGATCTATCAATTTAATCAATTAGGGATTTCTCCTTGGTCTTGTGGAATGATCTTGATCCTGTGTTAGCTTAGATCTAATCAAGGAAAGGGAGAACTCTGTAAGATCTCAAGGATGAGACATCATTCATCTTATAGAGATCTGGCAAATGGCCATGTCTTGGGAAGCAAGAGATTTGCAGTCATAAGAAATGGGTATGAAGTATTGGAAAAGAAAACTCCCCATATCTTATAAGAAAATCTTATTCTAGTAATTTGTTAGACGGATATTTCGAAATGAACGCGATTATCTAATAAGTGAAATGTATGGTTAGGGAGAAATTCGACTATATTACTTTGCCTCTTGACATTTTCAAATTAATTCATGAAAGAATAGAATTGGGTATGTTGCGAGGAATTGATAATTTCCGCAGTAGTGAAATCTCGTGTCTACTTCTTGATAATCTGGTTCATGTCAGTTTGAGTCTAAGTTTTAAATTTTCCTTTTATTATAGATGTGGAAATTTAAACAGTAGAATTCTAGTTAGGTTACTGAAAATTATATGAAATGGAAGTTCAAATAGTGTGGAACTTGAGTAGTTAGGGTAGTTGAACTTTAAATTCTTTTTGATCTTTGTGGGAATGATATCAGGACTTATAGGTCCACTTTTATTACTTGTACGACCTGTGCACTTGCAGCATTTTGACCAAACTAAATCTTCATTGAATTCAATGACAAATCATTTTTATTATGAGCATACATGTTTTATTCTGGTCAACAAGTTTTTGATGTCTTTACTGGGGATTAGATAATAGTCATTTGGTAAGAGTACTAGAAATTTGATATATATATATATATATATATAGATAATGGTCAACAATTAGATAATTGTCCTTTGGTAAGCGAGTGTCATAAATTTGTATATATAATAGGTCTAACAGTTATCAATGCTTTTAATATAAGTGATAATAATCAAATTATGGACTAACGAAACCTTAATATCCAGTAGAAGCTCCGTCCAATCAATCTCATTTCAAATGTTCTCTAATCCGATAAAGTTCTTAATTCTTTTTTTGTTGCCTATATAACCTTTTTCTATGTTTTCTTTTTAATATATACTCCTTGTATGAAAGTGAGAAAATATGAAAACAATGTTGAATGACATGAGAAATGATTGATAGGTTTACTAAGGAGATTCATAAGGTGGTATTCTATTTATGTACTTCTGGCATTTGTATATGCTTTGTCTATTTCGTATGCTGAAATTATTCTCAGGCGTAGGAACTAAGGTCGTCAAGCATTATATTACTGTGGGAGTCCATAGGTCATTTCCATGGGGAGTGGTTTCCTAGGTGATCCTTGAGTTTCTCTCCAAGAATGTGTAGTTCAAAGAAGTAAGTCTGGGTTGTGATTGATTGATTGGTGTAGATTAAATTAACCTATTTTAAACAAAAGGAGGCGAATGATAAAGGTCCTTAGGTTTTCCTCCTTGTCGATCGGAGTAACACCCACCTCTTATTCACAATCTCATCTAGAGGCCATTGATGAATGGTCTTCGAGCGGAAGATGTAACATTAAAGGCTCATTTTAAGACAAAGAACGATTAATTGATGTGAACACTTATTCAAGCGATTTGCTTAGACTCTTGCTTTGCATTTGTGATCAATCACAACGTGTCTGGAGTAGTCTCTCGTTCACACACGTTGTCCAGAAGATGCCAAACTAAGGTTTTATAAGATTTTCATAAGTGCTTAGCATCGTACAATCCCGTTGAAGCACAAAAGAGGAATTGAAATTGGTTACCTTGTGAGAGTGAGTTTCCACCATTAGGAGCCTATCTTGGTTTGAACCATTGTGGCGAAAGATCGATTCATGTTTGATAAGAAACATGTAAATGTGACTTGAGAAATAACACGTCGATTGCAGGAACTGGGATATCAAAGCACGAATCATTAAGAAAATCTTGAGTTATATGAACCAGCTGAAGATTACAGTGGTGAAACTCAGAATCTCTTTCTGAAGAAAAACTAAGTACTCTACTCTATAACCTTAGCAAAAATATGAGAGAAAACTCCAACTGTCTAAAACCAAACCCTAGAATTCAAAACTGCTCTTCTCTGGCCTTCATTGGGCTTAAATACCATTCTCCTTAGTGAATCTCAGTGGTGGTGAAAGGCAGGCGTATACCTGCTGGGTGGAGTGCAGCTCAAGTCCATGAGTGTGCATCTTTGGTCTTTGGTACCAGTAAGAATTAATTACCCGGTACCAAAAGTGTGCGGTACTCCAACGCTGGGGGTACAGGGTACTAGTATGTTGAATACCGAGCCTGCCAACTGCCTCCTTTGCATGTGAAGTATGGTGCCGGTGTGTGACAGGTACCCTTTACCGTGACTACTCCTCTTCTTTTGTGCTTCTTACTCGGGAGCCACTCGGCAGTGGTTGTCATCAGCCGGCCGATGATCTACATTTGTTCTCTAGAATTTACCCCTACAAAAAATTGTACCTGGGACTCGAAAAAACACATACGCATAAAAACACTAGAGCTTGATCAAAGCACCTATTCTACACAAAATGAGAGCAAAACATATGAGATGGGGTATAAAAATCCTCTATAAGTATTTACTTTATCTGTCAACACACCCCTAACCCTCTGACTTGCTAGTCCCTAGCAAGATTTGAACTAATGCGCCATAGTATGAGTTTCAACAAAATGCGCTAGAGTGTGAGTTAGGCGACCTGGGTTTCCCAAAGGGGAAAAAAATGAACACGGTGCTATCTTTTACAGCCAGTATGCAACCCAGTAGACTTAATTGGATACAGTCTCAAGTAATGGACAAAATAACAAGCTGTTACCATGAAGAGATATATATAGGGAACATGAGATAAGAGAAGAAAAATTTGTAATGAGATCACCAGGGAAATAAACTTATATTATCATGACATTTTACCATAACCAAGCAAACCTACGTGCATAAAAGTGAGGAACATCGACATAACTAAAATCAAAGATTCTTTCAAACATAACTGACCATAGGCTGCTAAACAGGGATTATAGAAACAACTATGGGTGTTTGGCATGGCGTGGTGAGGTCTCACCCAGTGCAACACTGCCTATTCTAACCCACAGAAGCCCTACTCTCTACATCTCCCATCATCAGTCGAAGAGAATGCGTCTTCATCTACACATTCATCTAGCTCATCAAAATCCCCTTCTAAGTCAGGAGGAGAATTATCTCCAATAGTGGTATCTCCTCGTAGGATGTGACTCTCAAGCCTGGAGAGCCTATGATCAAATTGCTTCTGTTTTCCTAAGATGCACTTGAACCATCCCTTGATTCTACGCTCCATCCTTTTCAAGGAGGATGTATAATGGACTAAGTGAAACTGACGATGAAGCAGAAATAGCCAGAAGGGGATGTGATGACGTGGCCTTATTAGAGCGGCTCAGCTTTTTGTATATGGTTAGTGATGGGCCTAACCTAGGAGAACTCTTTTTTTCTCACGGGCCCCTTGTCCCTTGCTTCCACAGTTGTAACTAAAGTTGGGAATGGAATATGCTATTTTCGAGTTGGGGACCTCGAAGTCCTCGTAATACACCATATTACCAAGGCATAATCAATAATTTTTCTAGTGATTACCTCATACAGAAAGTAAGTTTCTTCCTTGCTAGAGCATCTTCTCTTTTCCTTCGACTGATCATATTGTGAATGACTTTGTTCATCGATGCATACTCAGCCTTTAATTTCCTGGGATGAACTCCTTGCGCCTGAAACCTCCCATGGGTATCAGGTTAGTGCATGGCATTCGAAACAATTATTCAAACTCACGTAATGACTCTACGAGAGAATGAGGTGGGTGTGTGTGAAGCGGACATAATTCCGCGATTGAGCTATGGTGGCCCGACCATTAAGCTTGTTTCCCAGTGCCTGGTCTCAGCGGGAGTGTCTACATTATATTTCTCCTCAAGTTGAGGTAGAATTCATGACCATGGTGGTAAATAACCTTTACCTCTTCACTAACAAAGTAGATTTTCTCACGAATAACTAAAGCTCGGATAGGTGGGTGAGCAAAACGATGTCAATTTTATCCCAGCTCACAATGAACCCTTGCACAAATTGATTGGACTACTTTTCCCGCTCGGTCGAAGACTCGTAGTATGGCCTCAATTTCTTCATCTTCGCTCTCACTTGCTACCTACGCTCTCGGATAGAGGAATCTCAGCTTCCCCTTTCTTTACAATGCCAAATAATATTCCTTTTTCACGACTAAATCATAGAAAGAGCTAGTGAAAGGAGCCTTTCATACTCTCAGTGTTCTTCCAGTCTTGCCATAGATATGGCCCACGATGGCGAATGGCGAAAATGGCCATACACATGGTCTCATGAAACCTCTCAAAACAATATCGGGATTACCCCTTCGGATCAGTCAAATCTGCTCCCGTGCTGTACGTTGCTGGATGCCCAAAAACAACTAAGAACCTGAACCACCAACGAAAGCCATGACAAAATCCATGTTGACACAAAGAGCATCCATTCAAATAGCTCTCAAATGGTGAGGGCACTTACCACGTCGGTATAGTACTTCGAGTCTGCGTCGAGAAGGCTGAGAAGGCCTCGGGTAAGAGTAATGGAACCTTTGGGGAGGAATGTTTGACCTAGGGTTTGCTTTACTGGTGAGAAAATCAGGTTAGGGTTTCCTTATATAGAAGTTAGGAATTGGGGATGAAGGGTTCAAACTTTGGGAGAAAAAGCCTAAATGGCCATTCACGCAGATACATTGATGATGTGGTACCACTCGCAGTACCAATTTATATAACTTTCGAGAATACTTCCCATCTTGGATTCACTGGATGCTCCATGATTCTATAGCCCCTTTACTCCATTGACTTATGTTCGCGGATTGTGTACTATTGTCTTGACACCTTCAACACCTTGGGGTCCATTTGTACTTCTCGCGATCACGATTCACGAGTTAGAGCAGAATTAGTAATTCAAGGCTCAAGATGGGTGCAAAGGGTTGACTCAATGGGATTTAGAAGTGTAACACGAAATGATGGCCTAAAATCATCTTTCGGCTACGCATGAGTGTTCCTGGAGAATCGATGCCATACTGTTCCACGAATACTAAAACAGCTGAGTGACGACCATGAACCTAAATGAAGCTAAGAAAAGAGCCAGAAAATCAGTGACTTGTGTAGTGCATAAATGAGAGGGATGCAATCGGGTGGCTAGGAATAGACGATCAAGGGTGGGATTATGATTTGAATATAAAAAAAGTTTGTGCATGCTTGTGTGTGAGTGTAGTGAGGCAGTATGGGTGTATGGAGTCACGCGATTTGCATACCTCTAGTCAGTACCGTACGAAAGAGTTGCAATTCGAAAATTTTGCATGCACTTGACATGCACTTAATTGGCTCCAACTAGTGTATGCCCACCCCCACCACAGAAGTGGGCATTGCCCTCAATGCACACAGGAAACACCCAAGAGAAGAAGAGAACATATGGGGTTCATTTTCGTGTTTCAATTTTTTGTTTTTGTTTTTGTTTTTTTTTTTGTATTTTGTTTTTTGTTTTTTGATATATCTGTGGGTAGAATGTAGAAAGGAAAAGCATATACAAGAGGTAGGATAGAGATTCTGTTTGAAGGAACATCCCGGGTGGCGGGGATCCTACTAGTTCCTCCTATGCTCAGTGATCAGTTCTCAGAGAAATGGCTTTAAGCGCTGGCCATTGACTTTGAAGGTTTTCCCATTTTCAGGATTCTCAATCTCCACTGCGCCATATGAGTAAACTACCTTGACGATGAAGGGGCCAGTCCACCTAGAACGGAGTTTACCTGGAAACATGTGCAAGCGTGGTGTCTGACAACACCTTTTGGTCGAGTTCAAGATCTTTCCTAACAATGTTCTTATCATGGAATAGCTTGGGCCTCTCTTTATTAGAATTCATGAGCTCTCATCACGATTAACGCGCAATTCATCAAGCTCATTCATCTGCCCGTGATCGTTGTTTACTGCACAGGCCAAATCAAAATTGAGGTTTTAATGGCCCGATATGCCTGTGTTCCATTTCTGCGTGGATGACAAGCCTTACCATAAACAAGCCGATAAGGAGACATACCAAGAATGGTCTTAAAAGCAATACGGTAAGCCCAAAGAGCGTCGGTTAGTCGCAGCGACCAATCCTTGCGATTTGGGTCGATAGATTTTTCCAAAATATGTTTGATCTCCCTATTGGCTAATTCGGCCTGACCATTGATCTTTGGGTGGTACGCCGTGGAAACTTTGTGGGTGACTCTATACTTTTTCAACAAGTTTTCAAAGGATTGATTACAAAAACGGAGCCCACCATCACTAATGATTGCACGAGGCACTCCAAAACGAGAAAAAATGTGTTCTCTTAAAAATTTCAAAACAACCTTGTGGTCATTAGTTCTTGTTGGAATGGCCTCCACCAGCCAGAAACATAATCAGCGCAATAAAATGTATGGGGTACCCACAAGAAGGGGGAAAAGGCCCCATGAAGTCTAAACCCCAGCAATCGAAAATTTCAATGATTAAAATAGAAGTAAGAGGCATCATGTTCCTCTTTGTGACCCCTCCTAATTGTTGGCACCGAGCGTAAGTTTTTAAAAATTCAAAGCAGTCTTTAAAAAGAGTGGGCCAGTAAAAACCAGCTTACAGGATTTATGCTGTAGTTTTCTTCAACGGAGGAAATGCCTACAAGCTTAAGTGGCGAAGGTGAGCACCCCATTTGATCGTCATTAGATACACACCTTCTCATCAATTGGTTTGGACAGTATTTAAACAAATATGGGTCATCAAAATAGTATTTCTTAATGTCAACCAAAAATTTCCTCCTCTTTTGTTGAGAGGTCCATTGGGGATTGGGTTACGTCACGTCATGATAGTTTTATGTCAGCATACCATGGGCAATGGGCCAAAGTAAAAGGCGCTCATCGAAACTATCGCCTATGGGTAGGCCGTTAGAAGTGGATTCCGGAACTAACCGAGACAGGTGGTCAGCTACCACATTCTCAACTCCCTTTTTATCCTTAATAGTCAGGTTAAATTCTTGGCACAGTAGGATCCACCTAGTCAAACGAGGCTTAGTATCCTGCTTAGATAGCAAGTACTTCAGCGCTGCATGATCCGTGAAAATGGTTACAGGAGACCCTACAATGTACGACCTGAACTTTTCTAGTGCAAAGACGACAGCCAAAAACTCTTTCTCCGTAGTTGTGTAATTGGATTGAGCGGAATCTAGAGTCTTGTTGGCATAGTAGATCACAAAAGCCTTTTTATTTTCCCTTTGCCCTAAAACAGCCCCTATTGCATAATCACTAGCGTCACACATGATCTCAAACTGGAGTTCCCAATTGGGAGATCGCATGATAGGAGGGGACACTAACATAGTTTTTAATTTATCAAAGGCGTCCTCTGAAGCACAGCTGACCATGCGAAGGGTAATCACTTTGCAAGCAAATTGCATAAGGGATGGGCTATGGCACTGAAATCTCTTATGAATCTCCTATAAAATCACCATGACCTAGAAACATTCGTATCATCTTTGCCAAGGGTGATGGGTTGGAATCAACTTCGACTTTGGCTTTGTCCACCCTCGATTCCTTTTTTCGATACTATGTGACCTAGCACAATCCCTTGTGTCACCATGAAGTGACACTTCTCCCAATTCAGCACTAAATTCTTCTCCTGACACCTCTCCAATACCTTCCGTAGATTCTCCAGACATCCCTCATACGAATCTCCAAAAATAGAGAAGTCATCCATGAATATCTCGAGAAATAGGTTCTATCATATCGCGAAAATCCCATCATGCACGCATTGTGGAAAGTTTCCTAGGGCATTATAATCAAAGGGCATTTTCCTGAAGGCAAATGTGCCAAAGGGCAGGTGAACGTGGTTTTTCTCTTGATCTTCTAGGCTATCTCAATTTGATTGTACCACAGAAGTACCCGTCGAAAACAATAGAATTATGCCTAGAGCTCTCTCCATTTGATCCACAAAAGGTGAGGAAATGATCTTCCTAGTACCCGCATTGAGTTTCCTATAGTCTATGCACACCCTCCAACCTGAGGTGACCCGAGTAGGAATTAGCACGTTGTGTTCATTTGCTACTACAGTGACCATAGATTTTTTTTGGAACTACTTGGGTTGGACTGACCCACTTGCTATTTGCAATGGGGTAAATAGCACCTACGTCCAGCAGTTTTAAGACCTCTTTCTTGACCACTTCTTTCATGATTGGGTTCAGTCGTCGCTGTGGTTGTCTAGAGGGTTTAACATCCTCTTCCAAGTGAATCCTTGTATTGTGCGAGATCAAGGGGCTAATTCCTTTAATATGCAGAATTTCCATCCTGAGCGGTTTGTGTGTTCTCAGTATCTCCAAAGTTTATTTTCTTAGTCTGACTCTAAAGAGGAAGATATGATTATCAAGAAAGTTTCTTCTACCCCTAGGAATGCATATTTGAGATGTGATAGTAAGGGTTTCAACTCAAGTTTAGGTGGTTTCTCTTAGGAGTAACACTACATCTCTAGTAATTGGCAATGTTTCAAATTTAGGTGCTACCCATTTACTTCAATACCTCGCGTAGTATTGGAGTCTTGAACTCGTTCGGATGTGAGTTACCTTCGACCCTGACTTAGGCTTACCATGAAGACATGAGAGGATCATCATATGAAACATTATCACGTAATTACAGCAACATGGTCTATCATGTTTACCTCACGGATGCCCTCATCGTCCTCTATCTCCTTGATAACATTGAAGATATTCAAATTAACGAGTCATGTTACCCAGATAGTGTCATTAGTCCTCTCGCAATGTATGATGGCATTAACGTGTGAATATTACCAAGAATCACTAGGAACTGAGTCCCTTGATTCACCATAGATTGAGTGTCAAGAACAACAAAGTCCATAGGAAAGTAGAACTTGTCTACTTGCACCAATACATCCTTCACTATCCCTCTAGGAATCTTCACACTACGGTCCCCGATGGCGGAGGGTGATATTAGTCGGTTCTAACTCTCCTTCTTTCGACATATAAAGTATGAAAACGAATTGCCACTTCCAAATCATTAGAGTAATCTAATTTTGAATTCCCTTGCCACTATGGCGATAGTGGGGCTGTAGGTCTTTTTTTATTTTTGGGGCCAGTTATTCGGGATCGGAGGTGGATTGTTGAGTCATAAATGCCTCGCTTGTTGACACTAGTTTTCTTTTCACGATTGCACAAATCTTTCAAAAACTTGTATATATGGCCAGGATTTGCTTAATGACATCTAATAAAGGAATGTTCAACTTAACCTATTTGAACAACTCATAAATTTCTGAATGATTGTTCACTTTCTTAGGAGCTCTCAACCTATGAGGGTATGGAGCAGGAAGGACATGGGAGGCCTTGTCTTTTTCTGGCTCACCATCAACAACATCTTCCCTGGGAACATGAGGCTTGTCAGACATCTCAACATCCCTGACTGGTTCATCATGCAAATCTTGTATCGATTCCTTGGGCTGAATAGTTTTGTCAATTACTTTTCCACTTCGAAGAGTGGTGATAGCCTTGCAATGTTCGAAGGTGCCATCACTTGGTCCTGAGACTCCAACACTATTTTGACCTTGGGGTTTTGGATAGTTTGAGAAGGGTTTCCACTTTCTTGTTGAAAATTTCCCATATAAGAGGTGAACTTAGTGATTTGGGATCTCACATCATTCAAGGCGGTGCGAAATTCAGTGTTGGTGGATTGTTGGGTCTGGACAAACTGTGTCACAATATCTTCCAAGCTTTTCTTATGTGGAGGTTGATAAGGCTGTGGGTTTGAATTCCCTTGAGACGAGGGGTGGAAACCTTGGTTAGGGTTCACAGGAAATCCTTAAGGACCTTGATTTTGGAACGGAGGGGCTTGATTTGAAAGGCCTTGGTTTGGGTAATTGTGGCCTTGGTTGTTTAGCAGGTTGTGTGGGCCTCCCTCATTCCTCCAACTAAAATTCGGGTGCTTACCCTACCTTGGATTATAAGTTTCGGAGTATGGAGAATTGAAGGGCTTCCTTTGGTAATTAAGAGCATTAACACTTTCTATTTGAATTGCTCACCCGGCTTGAGGAAGGTTGGGCGGTTAATAGTTGAGTGAATTGGGTCATCTTAAAATTATCATGGCTCCTCCACTCCTAGATCCCATAGGCACTGAAGGTCTTTGGAGGCACAATGGTTACCTCGTTCCACTTTTCAATTCTATAGCCTCAACTTCCTCAAATTAAGTTGTTTATTAACTACGGGTCATCATTCTCTCTTAAGTGATGGATTCCTCCCCCACTATAGGGTGTACTATGCACTTTAGCGGTATCTAAGGAGGTGTTAGTCTCCCAAGTTCGAGCATTTTCTGCTATTGTATCGAAAAATTGAATTGCCTCCCTGGTACTTTTCTCATAGAACTCCCTCGCACACATCATTTGGATGTATTGTTTGTTATTCAAGGATAGTCCTTGGTGAAAATAAACATGAATTTATCAACATCAAACCATGATGAGGATAGGATGGAGATCCTTATATCTTTCCCATACAACAACAAAGGTTCACGGTTTTGAGAAAAGTTTTGGATTGCTTTCGCGCAGGAGTGCGCGTTGGAAATGCGTGCGGGAGGAAGAATTTATTCGAATTCATTTCACATGTCCTCCCAGTAAAAATTGAATTGGCCCATGGCAAGGTAAGCCACTCTTTGGCCTTTTCCTTCGAAAATGGGAATAAAACCATCTAATTATATGGAGGGCGTCCGGTGGAGAGGAAAGCAGCGCAAACATCCTCAAATCTCTCATGAAGAGTAGAGGTTCTCGAGAATCCAACCCCTTGATAAGCGAGAGAAAATGATCATCTCAGGCTTCATAAGGAGTGGGAAGCCTCTTAGGTGAACCAAATGAATTGTTGTGGTTCTTTGAGGTTGTAGAATCTCTCTGGAGGGTCCTTTCATTAAAATTACAAAGGGGTAGGGGGCTCGATATTTATTTATTTGGAAATTAACATTTCCCCTCCTAGCAGCTAGAGGTTCTGCGGGTGGTGACACCATCTCCTTGTTGTGGAGGTTCATGGAGTCTTTGTGGGTCAACAGGTAACCCTTGGGCATTTGGATTAAAAAGCGTTTGCTGACTCCCGGGGTGGTCCATTTGAGGTGTTGGATTCTCTTGAAACAAATGTCTTACTATGGACTCTGATTTGTCTTGGTATAATTCTTACAAGTAGGCTTGTTGCTCGTTGCGAGCTGGCCAGGCGCATGCACCAATCTTACTGATAAGCGATTATCCACTTAGACTATTCAGGCAATTAAAGGAGAAAACGTGCAGGTTGCAATGCGGTACAGAGTACCGCAACTCTCTTTGGATCAACTAGATTGCTCGCCACTCCCGACAACGACGCAAAAATGCTTAAATGTTTAGTATGCTGAAATTGTTCAACGCCAGACTAAGATTAGATCAAGCATTGTATTCTGCTGTAGACATTCGAGTAGGTTCATGAAATTGCTTGAATGTGATTTGTTTGCCATGCATGTGCACTTAGGTGGAGAGTAACCCATGTAGGAAATTATCTCTACTGGGCTTTGCTCACCCTGTCGAGGGATCACCATTTAAGTACAAGATTATTTTACGAAGGACGGCGCTCGCTAAGTGTTCGCATTTTAGAAGAAACTTGATTGTGGCTTTGGGTATTCGTTTTTGTATAACATGTAAAATTGTTAAACTTTTGATATATGTTTGGTAAAGTGATTTATTAACTGTTGAAACTATTGTATATAGTTGGGATATATTTGTGGTGTTGATGTGAGGGCGTGGTAGGTGTTTCTCTTCGCATGTGGACCGAGTGAGGTCATTTTGATTGTTAGGACGGGTTATGTACCTTGGTAGGAACTCCCATACAAAAGGAGACTTTGCTCGATTTTCGTGAGTGGTGTGGATTTTGAGCCTCCTGTGGCTATTCATGAGTTGTGGTTGTCAACGGACACATCGGATTTGGGCGTCACGGCTTGGTATCGAGCAGGTAAGCGATTACTGGGGCGGGGTTTGGGTATCCATAAGTTTAGTCTGATGCCGGCTTCACGGCTTGGTGCTCGGTAGGCTGCTTGATACCTTGGGAGCTCGGTGGGTATAGGTGTGGGTAAATGAAAAACCTAGGGATTGGGCTTAGGCCATGGTCATTGAGGTATAAGAACATCATAGCTTAGTATAGCTCGATGTTAGGGTTTAGGTATGTGATTACCTAGGAAGTCACGGGACAAGATTAGAACACTGCATGCATGGTGTTTTGTGTGTGAATGGTGTGCATAACATGAATTGTTGTGTATGATTTGTGTGTGGTATGTTGTGTGAAATGTGTGCATAGTGAATAGTACATAGGAAAAATGTTGAACACTAGGGTTTAGTGTGAGAACAAATTGTTGAGAAATTTTGGGCAAATAGTCCAGAATTAATGAAAAAGAAAAAAATGTGTTGAGGATTTTTTTTTAATGTTTTACAGTGTGTAAAATTGGAATTGAATAAAATAAATAAATAAATAAAAAAATATTTGTTTTAGGTGATTTTCCAGTAGCTAGAATGAGGAGAAAAAAAAAAAAAATATATATATATATATATACTTAGAGGCATGACGAAACTAAGTAGACCCTTTGCCCATTTGAGTCACGATACAATGGATTGTATCATGACACTGGGCTGGGGAGGTATGGCCTGGGCGCAGGCTGGGGGCCACGACACGGCCGGGTTGGCGTGCAGCAAGGTCTGCGATACGACCACAGCAGGGCCATGAGACGGCCAACATGGCCTGCGACACGGCCCGACCCGCACGTGAGGGGTGAGCGGCGCGCCTTGAGGGCGGCTTCTTTGGGGGCTGTCATGATACACATGGCATAGCGTGGCGAGCCGCAGCGGCAGCTGTGGATTGTGTGCGATACGGCCGGGAAGCGCCGCGCCCGCGGCGGGAAGGCTGCGCTATTGCGTCTTGACGCATTCGCGGCCGGCGTGCGGCAGGAAACCTGTATGCGCATGGCCCGGCCCGACCTGCGACACGGCGTAACCGCGATCGACGCGAAGCCGCAACCGCGGCGCCGTTAATGCGTTACTGAAGCGCGATGTCTGTGACTTTGTCGTGCAGCCTGGGTAGAATTATTACTTTGGTACTAACCCGATTTGGACTCAATGCGCGCATTTATGAGTCCTTTGTTCATGAGCAACATTCCTGAAATTTTTCAAAAAAAAAAATAAAATAAATTTTTTGAAATAAAATAAATAAAATATTTTAAAAAATAAATTAAAATCAAATCAAATGAAATAAAATCTTTTACAAGGAAATTTTCTAAAATAAAATTTTTGTTGTTGATTTTGATTTGATATATGAAATTATGGCCTTGCATTACCATAGAATGCATGGATTAACATATAGAAATATTTTCGATATTTGAATAGTGTCTCGAAGGCTATAGTTAATAGAATCTTGTATTAGAATTTAACGTCGTTTGACATGTGTAGATGGCTAGTCGGGAGAGGGACGTAGAGGTAGTCGCGAGTCTTTTGGTCATGCACCACTAGCTTTTTGCCGACGGACCTTTGCGAGGCGTAGGATGCGGTTGCGTATCGCTACGGGCATGTGCAATAGTGAGTTAGGGCGGGTCAAACGACCTACAGCGCTTAGAAGCACATCGTCCTCCAATGGTTAAAGGAGGAGTGGGCTCTAGGGTCAGGACGACTATGACCACAGAGGGGGAAGTAGATGTTATGCGAGGCATCCAGGATATGGGTGTTGGTACTAAGAGGAAGGGAGATCAACCTTTTTCTAGTTCGGGAAAGAAGCATAAGGCTTCGGGTTCGCAGGGATCCCAGGCCCGGTTATGGACGAGGGACGAGCTAAGTTGCCCAGACGGGCCAGGACGGATGTTATCTTTCCCATATGACACGGACATATGAGGAGGAGTTGCCCCAGAGGCAGGATCCGGTTTTGGGACAACTCAGTCCGGTTAAGCGGTAGAGACGGGAGAGGACCACGGTTTGTTCTCCGCCTAATATGGGTCGGGACGGTGTCGGTTCGGGGTGCCACGGCCACCTGGTGCCGTAGGCAGTCGCATAGGCGGGGCCCGGGCGTAAGTCGAGTCGAGCACGGGGGTTCTTGGTAGGGTTGGTGGTATTTGGGGCGGAGGGCGATGTTTCATTCTTTGCCCGGCTGGGCATATGAGGCGAGATTGTCCCAGGAGGCGAGATCATGGTACCGCAGTTGAGCGTTGGTGGCCGGATAGCGAGGAGTACGTTCTACCCTTGCACTTGTTACAGTGCGTTTGAATTGGATGCATCGGGTTCATTCATTAGCCATCTTGTGTGATAGGTTTGAAATTTGAAAGGTTGGGGCGCTTTAGAATATGATGGAAATTCTTCCGCATGATGTAGGGTGAGAGTTGATCGGATGTGTCGAGATCATTAGTCGGATCGATGATTACGCTCATGGTGGACCATAGGGTGGTAGACATATTGGGTGTTGATGTCATTCTTGACATGGATGAGTTGGCTTGACCAGCCAGTTTGTCCATTAATTGGGACTTTAGTCGAGTTGTCATACCCGACACGGTCTTGGAGTTGGGTGAGGTTACACATGCACGTGGTTGGATGCGTATGTGCGTGGCATTTCGGGATGAAATTCTTTTTAAGGAGGGGAGAATGTAAGACCTGAGAAAATTCCAATTTTTTTAAAAATGGAAAAATTGTAATTTTGGTAAAAATCCAAAATTTTTCTAGATCTCAGATGACGAAACGGATTTCACCATTGGAATCGTCTCGCGAAATCTAGCTACCACGTCGAATTTCGTCGAATCAGAGGCAGTGGGAAGTACGTTTTTCAAGGCAGTATGCGATTAGTAAGGCGACAAGTGATGTGACAAAGTCACCTCGTGTACTCATGTGACCTGTGTTGCATGGTAGAGATGATGGAAATGGATGGCCTGAATGGTGCGAAGTGTAAAAAATCTAGACTTGAGAGGACATGGATGGTATTATTTAGATTATTGTGAGGAAAAGACAAAAAGTGCAATAGTGTTGTCTTCTACATTTGAAGACAAATTGGCGGTAAAGGCTTAGCGATCTGATGGTACGGAGATGAGTTTTTAGAGAGAGAGGGAGTGACTTATCTCTAGGATTATTGCGTCGGATAGTCGGTTACCGGCGAATGAGTAAATTCTTTCTGCAGCGTGAAATTTCTGGCGTGAATCTGGAGTTGGTGGGTAGACGGCTCGAAGGCGGGATGTTTTCTACTGCGTTATTCTTGGTAGGCGGGTGTAAATAGTTAAGAATGTTAGGGCTTGTTTGGCAAAATGGCTTCGATCTCAAAAGCTTTGAGCAAGTGGAAAATTCTATTTGTGTGGCCTTGAGCAGTAACAGGGTTTCATTTGTTCATGTGAATAGTGACGTGAATATTTTTGTATGAATTTTTATGATGTTGAGTGATTAGTGAATTCTTTGTGTTTGTTAATTAGCCCACATGTGAGCTAATTTTGGTGTAATTGATTGTGAATTTGTATAACACATGTTTTATGTGATTTAATTATGTTAATATATATGCATGTGAATATATTAGCATGAATGTGTGGAATTGGCATCATGCATTCCATATGCCCAACTGAAGCGACTAGAATATTAGGTGTGAGTGCATGACATGAGATTGAAAGAAAAACGAACATGGTTGCGAAAGGAATTTCAATGGATGATTTTTCGGAGAATTGTGTTGGGAGATGGTCCAACAATTACACGTCGGAGGAGCCCATGAATTGTTTAGGAAGGTTCTCTAACACATTCGCCTCGGAGGGTAGTTCGATACTTTTACCGAAATTTGGTAGTGTGTTTTCGAGAACAACAAGTTTTGTTTTGAAAACTGTGATTTACTCGCACTGCCTAGGCATATGTGAGGGAGTCGGTGAGGACTCGAGACATGGGTTGGTCATGTAGACATTCGAGTAGGTTCATGAAATTGCTTGAATGTGATTTGTTTGCCATGCATATGCATTTAGGTGGAGAGTAACCCATGTAGGAAATTATCTCTACTGGGCTTTGCTCACCCTGTCGAGGGATCACCATTTCAGGTACAAGGAGTGTGCACGAGGACGGCGCTCGCTAGAGGCCGCATTTTAGAAGAAAGCCAGATTGTGGCTTTGGGTATTCGTTTTGTATAACATGTATTAAAATTGTAAACTTTTGATATATGTTCGGTAAGAGTGATTTATTAACTCAAGAAACTATTGTATATAGTTAGGATATTTTGTGAGTGTTTATGCAGCCTCAAGTGGCCGCTTATTTTACCCACATGGACCTGAGGTCATTTTGATTGTTGGGACAGGTTATGTACCTTAGGTGTGGCTCCGTACAAAAGAGACATTTTTCGGGTCGGGCTGGTGCTCAAGCTACCCAACATTCACTAGTATTCCGCGGGTTGACGGGTTATCAACGGACACATCAGATCTGGGGCGTCACAAGAAGGAAATACTATGAACCTCTAGGTGAAAATACTTAAACGTTAGTGTCGTCCTTTGAACAACCACCCAAGATGGAGAAAAAGCCACTTCCTAGTCATTTAAAGTATGCTTATTCAAATGCCTCCACCTTACCGCACTGTCAACCAATAGCAAATGTAAAAGAAGATAAGCTATTGAGAGTACTCAGAGATCACAAGAATGCGCTTGGTTGGTCTTTAGCTGATTTAAAGGGGATTCGCCTCTCTATGTGCATGCATCGAATTCTGCTAGAAGAAGGTCATAAGCCTTCAATGGAAGCATAGAGGAGACTGAATCCGACCATGAAAGAAGTGCTAGTCTCATATGAAGCACAAAGCGATCGATGCCGTGTGGTTATATATCTTATTTAACAAAGGTATGGGGTGAGTTCGGCATGTGTAGTGCTCTAAAAGGGAGGAACAATAGTGATAAAGACGAGAATAATACATTGCCGCCTTCTGTAACGCTTATAAAGCCGGAGGATTGGTGATCGACTATCGGAAATTGAATAAGGCTACCAGAAGACCATTTCCCACTCCGCCGCTTTCTCGGATCAAAATGCTTGATAGGCTTCAGACATGAATACTACTCGCTTCGGGATGTGGGCATTCGGGTATAATCAAATCGCTATAGCCCTAGAGGATCAGGAGAAGACGACATTCACATGCCCTTATGGTACATTCGCATTCAAAGTGATGTCTCTTCGCCGTGCAACGCACTCAAGCACATCTCCAAATACAGATGATGGCCATATTCAACATGGTTGAATAGACAATCGAGGGTTCATGGATGACTTTTCAAAGGTTGGGGAACCCTTGACAATTGTCCGAAAACTTGAGATCGGTGCCACTAGATGAGTGAAACCAATTCAGGCGACCGGGAGAAGTGCATTTTATGGTACAAGAAGGCATAAATTGGGCACCTGATTTCCAAAGAGGAATAGAGGTAGACAAAGCAAAATCAAGGCACAAGAAACTATACCCTCCATCATTGGTAAGGCATAAGAAGCTCAGACACGGTCCCATAGCGTTTATAAAGGATCTTTCGACCGCTCTTCCTTGTTTCAGGGCTTGTCGGTTCAAGGGACACCATATTTGATTTGATGAGGTGTTGTGTGCAAGGATTCTCACCCCGAAAGATAGATCGATATCAGCCCTCTCAGTAGTAACATCAGATTGAACCTCCCGTCAGCCCACGCGCGATGCTGACTATGCACCTGGCAATGGATTAAAAGAGAAAGGATATTTGTGTTATCTACATGTTATTTTACTTTGAATGATGCCCACTTGAATCCATGCTGGCTATTGAAAAGGAACTTTTGCCATTGTTTTCCTGTTTTGACAATTTAGTTCTATTTGATTGCCAATAAGGTAATAGTGCACATTGACCACTCAACCATAAAGTACCTAATGACTAAATAGGACGTGAAACCGAGATTTACATGGTAGTACTCATCACTTATCGAAACAGAATAGAGAACTAGTCGCAGCATCATCTTTCAAGTCAAGGGCCTAGAGATGAGGTGCAAGCACGATGATTTGCATGAGTTAATTTAGCAATTAGCACACAAGCCGACTCCATGAGTTCTGTCGACTCATGAATTACTTAGTGGCCAAGGTGATCCTCCAGAGTTTAGCTAATGCCAATGTACAAGAGGTTCAGACAAATGGGGTTAATTACTATTGGGAAGAACCTATTCTATAGCATTGTAAGGATCAAGTATATACATGTAATAGAAGATGAAAGTCAGCATTTTGAATCACTGCCACACTTTGCTATGTGGGGGGCATTTCGGAGGCCAAAGGACAACGACAAAGGTACTTCAATCAGGTTTCTATTGGCCCAGCTTATTAAAGGATTCTCACTTGTTTGTATTTACTTGTGATAAATGCCAAAGAACGGAAGCATTTCACTAGCTGACGAATCACCCATGAGCTGAACCCAGATAATTATTGCTTTGATTATGGGATGACTATGAGCCAATTTCCCCCTCATTTAGTCATCCACAGCATCTGTCTACATGGGACTATGTCTCTAAATGGGTAGAAGCAATACCGACCCGCACTAATGACGCCAGTGTGATAGCTAAGTTCCTTCGCAGCCAAATATTTACACGATTCGGCACCCCACGAGCACTGATCACAAATGGAGGTACTCATTTCTATAATAAGTTCGTTGATAAGGTCTTGCAAAAATACCGTGTGCGGCATCGCACATCACTAGCATACCACATACAGGCAAATGGACAAGCAGAGGTGTCAAACCGAGAGATAAAGTCCATTCTAGAAAACAAATTAATAATTCATGAAGAACAAAAACTGATGATGACTGGTATACAGATGTTATTCAAAAACCATTGTGTCGCTATTCCGACTAGTTTATGGGAAAGTCATCAACTGTGGAATTGGAAACATAGGAGCCTAATGTGGGCAACTCGGATGCCGAACATGACAATAAAGGCTGGAGAGAAGCCATTATAGTCAATAGTTTTGATGAATGTCAACAGAGGCTGCCACGAGAATGCTTTAACACATAAGAACAGCTAAAAGTCTGCATGATAGTCATATTTATAAGGAAAGAGTTCGAGGCGGGTCACAACCTTATTCAACTTCCGACTAAGAACTTTTCCGTGAAAATTAAAGTCAATGGATGGTCGGGACCATTTACTATGACCCGTGCTTCCACATATTATTCGAAATTATGCCCCCCTAGAAAGGAACATTCAAAGTTAACACCCAACGGTTGAAGTCATACTTCGGGGGCGAGATCCATGCGAATAAGCAAACCATTCAGCTAAGCATACCAGAAGTAGTGTTGTAGGGAGTCCGACAGTCCCGGAACCTCGGGATTATTAAGATGTAGGGCAGTCGACCTAACGACATTAAACAAAGTGCTACTTGGGAGGCAACCCAGGCTTCTTTGATATCCTTCTTTTCGTAGTATAGTTTTGAGTGTTTTTAGTTTTTAGCATATTTTTTTGTCTCTCTCTTTCCGTAATCGGGCTTTTCTCTTGATTATCTGTTTTCAGGACCCGAGACAAACAAATGAAGTGGGAGATAGGGGCCACAGGTGGGTCCCATCCAAGAGTAATGGCGTCGAATCTCACCAAGGGATTTTCAAACTTAGACACTTTTGAAAAAAAATTTCATTTTTGACCTTCTTCACACGTCGATGTTAAGAATCTCAACATCGCGACGCTAGTAACCCGTGAAAATCAAGATACGCCACGCCGCGACGTTGATCTCAACGCCATGACGCCGCTATCCCTTCGGGACCCTCTCGTATCGTCGCTGACGGTTAACCCCAATCGCCACGACATCCCGCTATGCATCTACTTCCGGAACCCCCATGTTCGCATCTTCGCTTCTCTCAGAGGATACAGAGACCCTGCACGCTCAATGTAAACAACAACAACAAATGTGTGGTCACAAAGGTGAATATAGGCAGCAAGAGAGAGACGCTTCGATCTCAATGTGTCACCGTTGTAATAAACTCCGGACCCACGTCGTCTCATTTTGGGGAGAACATAACCCTTCTTCTTCCCCACGCGATTCCTGGGCCCCCGAGCCTCACATCTCTCCTCCCGGCTCCACATCCAAACACACCTATCTACATTTGTCCCAAATCCACTCTAGGACACTCCCACAGCCCTCGCGACCATCTCTAAAAGCTCCAGTCCTCCCATCCTCAACCAAGGCCCATGCAAAACAACCTTAATCCACTATTTACGAGGTCCACAAATGGCTCATATTCCTTCCATTAGAGTCAAATGTCATCCTTCTGCTCTTGGGTCTTGTTAGGTTAGAAGGGACCTTAGGTGTTTAGGGTTATTGTAAGTCCAAAGAAACCGTCGAAGCCCTCATCCATCATAGTAATACTCAGTGTTCGATCATCCGCCCATACTGGGGTGGGCTCTATTTGAGCCATTCGATTCCACCGCTCCCCTGGTTAGAGGTCTAGAGACCACGTATAGCTACAACCTTGGCCACTATCTCAAATTTCACCCATACGCACTAAATGTCGAGAAGCGCAAAGATGACCGCAGCAGAGGTCACGTTGAGGCCAGCTCAATGTCAGTCCACCCGCCAAGCTCAAAAGAAGAAAGCACTAAAAAGTTTGGCCTCATCCCCAAAAATAGGTCATTCATTAAGGAAAAGGGGTTTCATCACCCCGAGGACTTCTTTCTCAAAAAAATTGCGAACAAGGGGTGGCGAGCACTATGTCAACCACCTAAGCCGACTGCCACTATGATAGTCTGAGAATTCTACGCCAATTGAGTCGCTAAAATGAACAAATGGGTTAGAGTGCGTGGATTTGGGTAGACTGGGTAAGAAGTCCATCAACGGCGCCTCTATTAACTGAACCACGACAATGGGCGTTTCTGACAAATTTCTATGAGGTTCCCGAATCAATTCCTTTAAGTCAACAGCGGTATCACTAACTAAAAGGTGAGCCGAAGATAAATATGGCGCGCGTGACACCGCCAACATTCCACTCATCCCAACGTATGGCATCACTTCATCACATCGCGTCTCATCTCGACGACTAATGTGTGTGAAGTGACGACTAAGCGTGCTCTTCTCAATTATGCCATCATCCAGGACATACCTTTTGGCTGTCCACAGGACAGGATGCCGTCCTCCATAACAAGGATGCTAAGATGAACTTAGGGGCATCCGCCCACGGCCTATGCAAGCAAGTCAGTGCTCTTAGAAGATTAGAACAGGTTTGGATACACCAATTAAGGCAATCACAATAAGCGTGACGTCGTACTTGGCATCCATAATCGCTGAAGATCCAACAAACCTCTGACTTGAGGTTATTATTTCAGAGCACACCCGGTCCCCTCAGATCCCAGGTGACGTCCACGCCCACCCATCCCCCACCACCGCTGCACTCCACCAACTCTAATTACCAGCTATCCCCTGAGGAGGATCACCAGCCCTTCCCATATCCTGACGACTCCGCCGACCTCGTCAGCTTGAGGCTTACTAGATATGTCCAAGAGCACTAAGCTCATCAACTAAGATGAAGAGGCCTCTGACGACATGAGAACCGTCTTGGCCAACAAGGCGACCATCCTCCGCAATCAACAGTCCATCCAGGACCAGCTAGCGCAACTCCTCGCCTTCCACTAGCCACCTTCGCCGCCACCTCAGTGATCTAGCCGATCACTTGGGAAGTTTCCAGCCGTTTCTTTCATCGACATTTGACAACCGGCCCACACTTGTTTAGGTGGGGGGTGCGGGTGATCGCAAGTATGTTTCAGGTTGGTTTTCTTATGCTCAGATAGTTAGTGTTTTTGTGTTTTGTAAGTGTTCCTAGGCCATTTCTGTGACTTTTCTATTCTAAGATATTCTAGTCATATGTGTCATGTTTAGGGTTTGTTTGGTGTTATCTTAACCATCGTCTATGATGTGCCTATTCGTAGGTTCTTTTCCTGTTTATGTTTACTGTGTGGTTCCTGCTTTAGTTTGTTTCGGCTTTGGATTGTTTTTGTGTAGTGTGTGTGATGCACATGAATGCTAATCGAGGATCACTTTCACCACTTCGAATCTTATTGAAAACACAAGATAATCAAGAAAGGATCCTCAGAGGTTGTTAGGATGCTTGGGAACCACAAATGATAGGTAGGAAGATGAGCGACCATCTGGCGGGTAGATTTCATGAACCAATTCTCAACTATTCTATCGCACCCACACACAGATGATCTCTAGGGTAGGCCTAGGCTTCGAACCCGACTTACTAAGGCTCAAAAAACCTTGGGGGTTTCTAAACACCAAAGTGATGAGACACCCTAGAAAAAGAGGATTTCCTTCGAGCCCCAATTGAAAAAAAAAAGCGAAGAAAAGTATGAATAGAATAAGTGGGAGCTTCTAATCGGAATCCCGAGCACAGTCCGAGGGGCTTTTCAAAGCCTAATGCCCTGAGCTAACTGGCCGAAAGCCATTGACTCAACAGCCTGCTATGGGATGCAGGATGGAATTTTCCATAACCTAGGGCCCTAGGGTTCATTGAAAGTGTTCAGGTGTCTGAGCGGAACTAAATGCCCAAAGAACCATCCAACTGTGGGGAGTCATCATCCAATCCTCATATAGAACACTAACATAAACTTACGAAACGCTTTTCACATGAGCAGTAGGGTTGTCAACAAAAAGGGTGCCTTATCCTTTCGTGGTTGGGACTCTTCCAAGCAGTGAGTCGAGTCTGTTCGGGGTGTTTGAACCTAGTTAGGTGTTAGAGATCTCGACCACACGATAGTCATCGAAAGGGCTATTGAAACTAGAGAATAGTCATCTATTAACCGAATCATGTCTCATCGAATTCTTTCGAAAGTCAAACAACCTTATGGATTCTCTGACATTTGAATAAAAGGGCAAGATTTATGCATCGGTCCATTTCGATCCTTCCCTTGGCAACATGTGCATCATAATCATGGCGTTGAGTTTTAGTATGTTAGGTTGTTGTGTTTGCTTAGATATCCGTTTTGCTAGTGAGTCAAGCAAGAAGCTAAGTTCAGCGTGGATGTAGTGCCTAAACACTTTATGTCATACCCGCTCCGTCTACGCTTTTAGTTCGATTTTATATTTAAATAAGTTTTATTATAGTTTAACATTCATTTCTAGATTCGTGTGCACATGTGAAGCCGTGGTTTTCGTGGGATCATTTTGGGAGCCGAAAAGAAGAAAAGAAGAAAACAGATGTTAACGTTACGAGATCGCGTCTCCAACGCCTGTCGAATGCCTGGTTTGATCAAGAAGAAAAGTCAACGAACATCTCAACGTCGCGACGTCATCGCGATTTCTGCCTTAGAATCATAAAAAGCAAAGGAGACCTAATTTCGTGAGGATCGAAGAACGTACGAAGGAAAGCACGGCAACAGAAGCTAATAGGGTGGTCTGGAGCTGTTGAAGATGTTCATTTTATTTTTTTTTCTCATAAACTGTTGATGATTATATAATTATGGGTGCAGTCAATTCTAATATGTTCTAGATATGTTTCTAAGGTTTTGTTGAACCCTGTCACAATTGAATGGATTAATGCTTAAACTTATATTATTCAGTTTATTTATGATTTAACATCCATCGCCTCTATATTCATGTTTATATTCATGGTGATGTCTCGCCAATATTATTCCATGAACATCTGCTGGTATCCGATATCAGAATAGATATGACTCCTAGATCTAACAGCCATCCTCGATTAAATCGTAATAGAGATATCTCATCCCGAGAGTGGCGATTAGGTTCGAATATTTGTGGCATTTAAAGATTGGTTTATAGAGATGCACCCAACTCCACTCGGGCGAGATGCTTGATATACTTGAGAAATATGATAGCCTCGTAGGGCACCGTTAACTCGCCAACGATAATTCACAATAGACCGAATAAGAATTTTCTAGATAATATATCCATCAAAGGTAAGTGTGGGGAGACAAATCTCAGTCTTTACAAGGAAAGTAATTTCAAGTTAATTTAATTTTTAGTTTAATCCCATATATCGCTTAGATAGCCATTCGTAGTTTAAGTTCGATAATATTATAAGGCCAATTTTAGTAATCAACGCACTTCCGCTTGATCAATTTGCATTTAGGTACATTATCAACCATCGATATCGCGCAATTCGTGCACATAGGCGTATTACATCATATTATCACTCTTCTGACTCCATCAAGTTTTAGCGTTACCAGGGAAAATTTTTAGTGTTGATATTGACAAGAGTGCAATTAAATATTACTCTGGAATTTCCTTTTTTGTTTTGTTTTTTTTTTTTGCTTATACAAGTGCTTGTGGCATTTGGTCTTCGTGATTTTGTGTGTGATTGTGTTTGTGGTTTTCTTGACTTTAAATTATGTTGAGAAAATATGAAATGATTATGATTTCCATAGTTTTATAAAGCATGATTTATGGTTTCCATATTAAATGAAATGTTTATGAACATATTATATATATATATATATGTATGTTTATATGAAAATGTTTGACCACGGTCACTCCCAGAGCAGCCAGTCATGATGCATTCTTAAATATCATTTTATCCTCTATGCTTAGTTGTTTTTTCTAGTGTTTTTATGTTAGTTATGCCTTATCGTTTCTAAAATTACTTAGGCATCAAAGTCATTCATTTGCTCAGTAAATTGGTGGAAAAATCGTTACAAAGGTCGAGAGGGGTTACACTTTGACACAGACATCATATTTATTTCTATTGCATCATCCATATATGTATGGGATTCTCTACACTTCGCTGCTTTCTGTAGCTGAACAGACACCGTCTGGAAAGTTCGAACAAAGAAGGAGCGTAAAACAAATCTCGAAGAAAATCATAAATATTGCAGCATTTTTCAGCAGGCAGTGCTATTGTGATGACGTTTTTACAAATCATACTGTCTCAGACACCAGTCATAGTATGGATAGATTCTACACTTCGTTATTTCAACTGCAATACAAATCATCCCAAATGCAAAGCCTGCATATCGGGCCAGGCCCTGAGTGAGCCGGCTTAAAAACAGGACCGCAGCAACGTCGCGACAGAATTCAACGTCTGTGTAAAATGTAGCATGTCGCGATGAAAGGCTCGCACGACGTCGCTGAGCTGCTCAAGCGTGCGGATTTAGCCTACTTTTAGCTCATAATGGAGTGGTTTTTAAAGCCTCAAATCCTGCATATATTGTGGGAGAGAGTGTTGTGCTTCTCGGAGAAGGGTATTCTCGTCCACATTTTCGTATCGGCATGAGGCGCTGTATCGCTGGCACTGCATTTGCAGTAGTACCCAGACTCACCATCACATCACAGCAAGCCTTTTTCTTCCCTCTTTTCTCATGTTTTATCCTGTTTATGATGTATCAAACTCCACATGCTTTTAAATTGCAGATCTAGTTTGCTGTGTTGAACATGAGTTTTTATATTCATTTACATCGTTCTCGTTTTCTTATTGCATTTTCTGTGAATGCATTCCTATCGACATTCATACTTCGTTCTATTTACATATTGATCTTCTCTCGGCTGTTCAATGTGGTGAGTGGTTTTTTCATAGCATTTATAAAGGGAGCAGCATATCCAGACATAGATGAATCGTTTGAGCCAGCTCGTATGTAGAATTATTTGCATTAGAGAAAAGTGAACATTTTGACTTTGTGCTACCCTAATGCTGCTGAGCCAGAAGCAAAAGACCTAGTGTTAGTTGGTAGGTTATTCACTCTAGAGAGGCTTTATACTAAATTAGACAAGAGTCGCCATTTTCATGAACAATATATAGAATTTTTTGACTTGCATCTACAGGTATTGTTCGATCACACAGTACTTAGAATTTATAATTCTTTCGTGCCTTCTTAAAGGCGGCCATTAGTTAGATTTGTAGCTCTCATTGTTTAGTTTAGATTTTGTTTACTATCACAATTGTGCTAGTTTGGATAGATAGATAGTATTATGTTCTTTGAATACTATATTCCTTTATTTTTTCGGTGAGATATTCAAGATAAAGTAATACTTTATTGACAAAGCTTAGAGTTACATGAGTTAGGTACTTCTTTTTGTATGCTTTGCATACTACTTATAATACTTAAACGCTTATCAAAGCGTATACAAAGCAATAGGAAAATCGGTGTTTTATGCTAATATATCAATGTTTTGCTTCTTTAATACTTCCAAACATTTTTTATGTGCATATATTTGTGTGGTTTTCAGTTTTAGAGATTTTTTTGATTTTTCTATTTTTTTAATTTTTTGTTTACAATGGTTCCTCTCAATTCATTGTTGAAGTGAATGTACTTATCCACCTCGAATTTGGGATCGCCTTTCTCATTTTTCAATTTTTCATGCATCTCTACTCCTATAAAGTCATCTCCGAAAGTCTCTACAACCTCTCTTTTACGATTATAAGATTTCGAGAAATTGACTCTTTTCCTCCTTTAACTAAGCCCGGTTTCGCATCATCCTTCACTTTTTGAAGCTTCTCAAGTTCTTCATTACCTCTTGAAGTGATTTCTTCATTGTAGCCCAGCTTTCTTCTTCTCAGATTCACCCCAAGAGTGATGGCGAACTCATGTTGTCCTTCAAAGGACATTGTAGCCATATTCTTTTCATTCATATTTTGCCACTAGTTCTTCTATACTATACTCTCCTCTTTCTTAGGTTGTTCTTCTCAAATGTAAGTTGAGGCTCGCAGGCCATTGAGCCATCTCTTCTTTCAAGCTATCGAATGGTGTGTATACGAATTTGAACATTAAATTCTGTCAATTCCATGAATTGAAACTTGAGATGTCACACATTCAGCATGAATCATCCAATTAATGTCGCCTTCTAATCTTTGTCATTCTTCTCATGTGGAGTTGACTATTCATTTGATAAAAATCCGAGGCAACCCAACTTGAGAGTAGTCCATTTCATCCATTGATCTTGAAAATTCAGGTTGTGCCATGGTAAATGCAAATTAGTTCTTCTTAATTCATCCATAGCTTCTTCTAGGGCTTGATCTTTGACTCAGGAGATTGGAAGAGTGTTAGATAAACAGCCTGATATATCCTATGAGGTAATGGGGTGGTGGCCATCCATAAATTATGATTGCTCAAGTATGGGGTACCTCCATATTGAGCATAATCCATTGATGCATATGGTTTCCACACTTGACTCCGCACTTGAGTTGTCACTCTTCTTGATGCCTCACGCCCAATTTCCGCATTCTTAGTTGTCGAGCCAAGGAGCTAATGCATTTGTCAACTCAATGATAGGATCCATTGTGATTTTAACCTAAAAATTTATGCAAAAATGAAAACAAAAAAGTATCAAAACTCAAAACCACACAAATATAAACATAAAAAAATGTTTGAAGTATTAAAGAATCACTTAGTATTGATATTAGCATAAACACCGATTTTCACTTCAAGAACGCGCCAAAACTTGATAGGCGTTTAGTGAGTGTGTGTATATAAATTATGCAGAAAAATATAAAAAGAGGGGTTTATTCGCGCGAAGTATACGCTTTTTGTCAAGTAATAAAGTGTACCTGGGCACGGATATCGCATCCACAAAGGAAATGAAGATGTTAAGACAAAATTATATTTCTAATATCCAAACTAACAATTGTGATAGTAAAACAAAATTTAAACTAAACTAAGAAAATTTCTAAATCTAATCATGAAGTTCGCAACTAAGGGAAACCAAGAGATTATAAATTCCTGTGGTACTTGGTGCAATCGGACAATCCTCTTAGGGATCTAAGTCAAAATTCTACTCTATTGTTTCCAAGGAAAATGCTTTCCAAGGCGACTCTGTCTAATTTAATTATAGTTTCTCGAGGTCGACAACCTACCAACTAACACTAGGTCTTTTTGCTTCTCACCAACCCCAAGCATTAGAGATGCTTTAAGATCCAAAAGTCTCACACGCTCCTAATTACCGATAATTTCTACACTACCAGCTAATTAAAGTCTGATTCATCTATGTCTAGTTCTTTACTCCTTCTCAGATTCCTGCAAAGAACCACTACCACATTGATTAGCCAGAAATCAATATGTAAATAGAACCAAGTATGAATCAATAGAGGTGCATTCACAAGAAACAATAGAAAACGGAACACAACAAACAGATATAAACCCACGTCCAATACACAACCAAAACCCAGGATCTACGAATTTAAAAAATGATAGAGGTTTGATACATTATAAACTTAGGATAAAACATAAGAAAAGAGGAAGAAGAAACTATAATGATCAAATGATGGTGAGTCTTGGATTTTCTTCCACAAATCTCATGATCTTCTCCCAAATCTTCAAAAACAGCCCCAACCTCCTCCTGTCCCAAAGTGACAAGTCCCCTTCTCCGAGCGCCCTAGCGCCTCCCTCGTCTCCTGGGCTTGAGCTTTAAAACCCATTATGCGGGCTCGTTACAAAATGGGCTGTAATCCACCCAAAACCGACCTCGAACGTCGCGACGTAAACAAAGAACGTCGCGACGTCGGGATGCTCTCTGCTTCGCAACGTCGCGACGTTGCTGCAGTCCCCGCTTTTTGCTCCATCCGCACAGCCAGGCCAACAGCAATGAACTCCGATTTGGGTGTTCTTGGTACTGTTGGAAAGATCTTGAAGTGTAGAATACATCCAAATATGTCTTGATGAAATAGGAGCTCATATGATTTTTGAAAACGTCAAAATTAAGTAGCCTCTCCTGCTGAAGGTGCTGCAATGTTTGCTGATTTTCTTCAAGGCTTGGAACTTGCATAACTTTTTGTTCGAATCTAATTTTGGTGTTCTTGTATCCCTAGAAAGTTTGAAGTGTAGAATCCATACATATATGGATTGATGCAATAGGAGCTTCTGGTATGATGTCTGAAAATGTCAAAATTCAGTAGCCTCTCCTGTTTCTTTTGTAGCAGTTTTTCCACCAATTTTGCACAATTCCACCAAATGGATGACCTGATCATAGAGTGAACTTAGAGCATTAGGCACTTATTTACTAAAACACTAGAAAACTAACTAAAGATAGGATAAAACAGTATTTAAAGTATACTCAGATCACATCCGCTAAATTCGCTGTCCTTCAACAACAGACCTAACCTAAAACAAAACAAAAATCAAACGACATTGACGAAAATATATTTGTGATGAAGCATGATAACATGATTCCAAATAATGAGATGACTAAAAATTAAATTCTCTAGTCACTCTCACCACCACCTTGAGTCAATCTCATCGCCACCATGAGTCATTCTCACCGCCACCATGACTTTTTTCTCTAGCTCACTCTCTCCATTCACCTCACTCTCACCATTCATTATCTTCATCTTCTTCTACCTTATTTGAAAATCCTATTTCCTATCACATGCACAGAGAAACAACATTTTCTGCTTGATTCTATGGACAAGAGCTTATGCTCGAGATTCTTCAAGAATGTGGTAGAATGTGAAGCAACTAGATTAACATTTTCTATTGTAGACAGATCATAAAGTTCAAGTATTAAGCTGATTTTGGTACTAATCTTCTCCATCCAGATCTGGTGGCTACCTCACTGAAACCTTCTTCTTCAGTCTGATTTTCTTCCATCTTTTTTTCTCCACTCCAAGCCCTTTCTAATGCTTGTAAATTATAGCCTTTAGTTCCTCTCTTCAGAGATCGCTCCCTTCTCGGGTTTTCACCTCTCGTAGAAGAGTACCGCTACTAGTCCCAATTCACCCCAACAAAAAAGGTTTGCTTTAATGTACGCTTGGTTTTTTTTTTTTTTTTTTTTTTTTTGGAATTTTGATGTTGGTTGTTAACTAAAATATTAAATTTTTTAATGACATCTTGCCCTCACTACTTAAAACTGTAAATGAATTTTTCTTTGCTTACAGGGGCTTCTAATCGCTTTTTTGCCTCCTAATTGTCTCCGTTATTTAATCGTAATATTTACTTATTTTATGAACCGAGATTTTACTTTATTTGTATCTGCTTCTTCCTGTTATCTTCAAAGTCTAACAACATTCTAGTTTCCCAATTTATTTGGAACAAAGAAACTTGGCTATTAAAATCTTTCCTTTGAACTAATATACATGGGCATTCATGTTGACAGAGCAGAATAAGACAAATGAGACAACACAAACCCTTTCTTCCCAGCCTTGTTATCCTGATATCACACAAGGTGTTTGTGGTTAGTAAAAAAGGAGATGAAAACTGGTACTTCAGGTCAAAAGTAGAAACATAAGGGGATGGCTTGTTCACAAAAGTCCCATGATGGGTGCAATGAATTTCTTCTTTGTTCGTCTCGCAAGAGCTCCTATCTCCGTCTTATTCTAGAATTCTATAATCAACATAAAATTTTCCCTTCCTTGTTCGGAGTGTTTTTGGATTTCTTCTCAACTTGATTAATTATAGATTACCCTGCGTTTCACATTAATCCGTTTTTTTTTTTTATTTGTTTGCCTTAGGTTAGATTTTATCTCTTCACTATAAAGCTTTTTTCTTTTCCAGCCAAGTGTACTTCTTGTCCATTTGGATAATCTCATGTTGGTTTTTTTTATCTTGGTATCTTTAAAAGATGACATTTTTGTTTGGTTTTTATATTGCTTTTTTGGATTGTTGAGTGTATGATAATCACATCCTCTTTTTCTTGGTTTTAACGTTGATTCTCGATTTTGGCCCATTGGTCATTCTTGATCGCCAAAGCTTTTTGCGGTGTTAAATGAATTTACGTGAATAAGTCATCATAAATACTATTAATCGATAATAAAATGACTCTAATTTAATGTGTAATTCATATTTGTTAATAAATTTAAGTCTTTCTTTAGTTGCAACATTTGACGAGTACTGTTTGGTTTCTATTGTTATTGTTAAAATAGAGTTGTTTATGAGAAAAACATTAATAGTATTTATTTATTTATTTGAGAACAATAGTTATTTATTTATTTATTTAATAATTTTGTTTTAGTAAAACTTAAAAAAATGAATTAAAATAAAAGGGATCAATTTTATTCCGGCATAAGGCAACACCTTTGAAAAATAAGTTAAATAAGATGTAGTAATTTAATTAAAATTTAGTAGCAGATATATATATGTAGTAATAAATTCATTTTTATATTTTTAATTTGTATTAGGCGTAAAGCCCGAGAAAAGTCGATTTTCTTGAAAAGGGCAAAAGCAGGTAAGTACCGCAAAAGACCGGTGGGAAAGGTTGGGCCACACAGATGCGAATGATGAAGCTTGACTTGGATTGGAATCGTCCGCGAAATCTAGCTACCTGGTGAGTTTCGTTAGAGATTAGAGATTGTCGGGATTCGGTTTTTGGTATCGGTTGGGTGCCGCGGCATGATCAAGGGCTGCCACGGCTGCAGGTTATTGAGGGCTACACATGACATGAAACCCGCGCCGGCAAGTGTGCAAGTGACGCAGCAAGATTCAAGCACACATGATATAAGTTTGAGAGACAAGTCAAGTGTGAGGGTAAAATGGAGAAAAAGAGGAAAGAAGACATCATCTTCTTCATTTTTTTCTGCACGGTTTTTCGAAGCGGGATGGGTGTGGAGAAGTGATTTTAGAGAGAGAAAGTCTAACTTCTCTCTAATATCTACAGCGTTCGGACCATCGGTTCTCGTCGGAGCAAGAGGAAAAGTTGCTCTACTCGTCAAGGGCTTCGTGTGGGTACCAGAATCAAAGGGTTTCTGATAAACTCCACCGGTAAGGGCCTTCTCCTACCCTTGTTATGTCACACCCGAGTCGGTCCGACACGGTGGCGGATCGAGCGAGTTCGAGGAGTGCGAAGACTATAAGCGGGACTCTTTTTATTTATTTTTATTTTTATTTTTGCATAACATAATCAAAATATCATATACATATCAAAAGAACACCACTTGGGAGTGGTGTTCATCAAATCTACACATATCTTAGAGTCCTATTTACAAATACAAAAGCTGACACTTTTACATTTACAAATCAGCGCCGGAACCTACGTAGTGAACCCTACTAGTGTGCGCTAGCATTATGCGGAAGTTTTCGGCGTCTTCTCTGTGCCTACACGGATTAAAAACCGTTCTAAGCTTTGCGCAGTGGGGAAGCGTATCTTATAGCAAGCGGTACACATGCATTTATACTCACTACGATGCGTTTAACATTGGCACAAATATCAAATTTTCAAGAACTCATATAACAGACTAATACATATACTTGTTATCATATAACAATTTTACATACATACTTATCCCTATAACAAGCTTATGCTTGCTCAAATCTCTCGTATGCGGTATTGAACTTATACTTATAGCAAACTTATTCTTATTCGGATATCTTGTAGGACACATATTTATAATTATCTTCTGGATGACACATACTTATACTTATCTCCCGTATGACATATACTTATACATATTCCTCATATGCGATACTGAGCTTATACCTATATGGAGGTACTTATACACGTACTAGTACTTATATCTATCTCGAATCTCAGAGTAGGAGTTCCACGAGAACTTATGCCTCTGTGGAGTGCTCTGATGATATACCATTGGGCTTATACTTATCTACGAATTACACTTGTTTGGAGGTACCCGTAGGTACTACGAGAAGATATTACGAATGGCTTATGCGTATTGCGAGACATCCTTACTCACGGTACAGTAAGTACTACAAAACTTATGCGGTGCCATTATCTTATACTTGTACTAAGAAGCATATCCTGGTCTTCTGAGACATACCTTGATGCCGAACTTATTCTTGTATTTCAGATCTTATACTTGTATTACGGATCTTATACGGAGTGTGGCGCACTGCAGAGCCAGACCCGTTTGGGAGGATCAGTACGGATTCGAGGATGCCACTAAATCACTCAAAATCATATCTTTCGGGAAGCGTTTCAAAACTGAACTAAGCCATAAACATTTATATTTCACAAAAAATACATTTAATGAAGGCATTCAAGCCTTTTTCAAAAATGATTTACAAAAATAGATGTTCAGAGTTCAAATTGTTTTTATAATATCAATATCGAAGCATGAAATGAATCTGCACATGTCGAGCATACTCAGAAATTTCCTTCTTTATGACTTCCGGCTCCTCGATCTTGGGTCGCTTACGATCACTATCTATCACTGAATACTACAGCGCATTGGTAAAACAACTCACGCTAACATTTTCATGCTTAGTGGTTCTATCTGAAAATCCATTCCTCGAGTTCGACTTGAAATCGATTCATGCAATTTAATAATTCGAGAACTTTCAATCTTTTGGATGATCAATATAAATACAATACATATACTTTGTTATATATATACAATAAACTATAGTTCATTGATCATCCCATAAATACATTTTCATAATCAATATTTCGCACTCTCAAATCAATTCAATTATGCTCACATTCAGTTCGGTTACGCAAATCAATTCGGTTAAAGTGTTGGTTGTGCGAGTCGAATCGATTATGCGAATCAGTAGGTTATTATAAATCATTCAGTTATGCCAATCAGACCGATTATGCCATAATTTAACCTATGTCTTCGATATACGAAGTATATCAGAGTCCTTTGCACGGTCCCGTTGGTACGGGCGGTATCACATGAGTTTTATAACACGATCACGGTCCGTGGCTGTGACGGTTATAAACAATCAAATAGTGAACACTACCGATACGGTCGTTGAGTACGGCGATCGGATGACACATCAATAGTTCTTGATAACTATTTGACCCTATTGGTATACCAATCTATCCTTATCTGCGAATTAAACGGTTAACATTCTATTAAGGCGTTGAATCCTTTATAGCAAAAATATAGGACAATATGTACGCTTGTATAAACAATTTATTTTCAATAATCTCGTGCAATTTTTATATGCAAACATTTCACAATCACTTTCTCAAATCAATTAAATCAATTCAATATGCTTTTAGAACAAACATGCAAAAACTTGGCAGGAATAGGGAGTCGACGAGCCGAAAATCTTTGCACTTTTGATTCCAATCCTGGAATCACCGATCTCGGTTGCCTTTTTCCTCCCTTAAGTCGGTCCTATTCAAAACCATTAAAGAACAATATTATTAGGTGCGTATGGCTTAGTTTTGGTTAGGATTGATTCTCAGAGATTATATGATTTCCAAATTTGACAAGCTATATATAGATGGTCTTGACTCAATGGGCTTTCAGTCCCGAGAACACCCCCGCTGGGGTTCGGAAGGAGTTATAACCTTCAGAAGTTGGAGGGGTCATACGCGATCAAATCTGGCCTGAAACTGACCTGACCGCAGACGGCTTCGATCTATCACCTCCGGTCAAGCAACTTCTATCCTCCTCGGAACCATGAGATAACATTATTGACTCAATGGGATTTCCATAGAGTCGAGGAATACCCGAATCGGAAGTTCGGGCGAAGGATATGACCTTACCCGAAGTTGGAGGTAGATGCGTAGTCAACCCGAGACGGCGAGCTGGCTGACGAAGCTTTGACTGGACGAGCTCGATACAACACCTGGTCTGACATCTAATACTCCTCAGGAATATGAATGTGTTCTTGACTCCAGCGGAAACTTTCCATAGAGTCCAAGAACATAATCCGAAGTTCCAGCAGAAGGGAGATATGACCTTAAGTTGGAGGTCATCTTGAGTCATTGACGGCGAGCATGGGCGACGAAACTGCACTGGTGACGAAACTCAATCTAACACCTCGGTCTGACATCTAATATGTGGCCAGGCACGCGGATGGATTCTTGACTCAATGGGCTTTCCATAGAGGTCCAAGAACACCTCGAATCGGAGTTCAGGCAGTTATGATACTTCAGTTGGAGGTCATCTTGTGATCGGTCTTGACAGGCGGCCTGACCCGACGAGCTGCACTGAAGTGACGAGCTCAGTCTAACACCTCAGTCTGACATCCTAGTATTCCTCCAGGCATATGGATAGATTCTTGACTCAATGGGATTTCCATAGAGTCTGAAACACTTCGAATCGGAGTTCGAGGCGAAGAAGTTATGACCTTAAAGTTGGGCTCATGCGCGGTCGGTCTTGGCTTGGCGACTGACCGACGAGCTGCACTGAAGTGACGAGCTCAGTATAACACTGTGGTCTAACATCTAATATCTTCCTCAGGCATGGATGGATTCTTGACTCAATGAACCATAGAGTCCCGAAGCACTTCGAATCGGAGTTGAGCCGAAGAAGTTATGACTTCCAGTTGGAGGGTCATGCGCCGGTCGATCTTGACGGCTGACACGGACGGCGGTGAAGTGACGGTGAGCTCTACGGGGCGGCTGAGATCTTCGGGACGACTAAGCTACATGACAGTTGAGCTACGCATGGCGAGTTAAGCTCTTCGGGACGAGGTCTGTGGCCCGACCTCGTAATTTCACCCATTTATTTGTTCGAGTAAAAAGACCATAACTTGGTCCTACGGGGTCAGAATTGAGAAATTCAAAATCCTAACATCCAATTTCACGGGACATTTGTTCACACTTTCCCGAAGGACTTACTTCCAAATTCCTTTATTTATTACTCAAAAACCGTTCTAGGTCCGAGGCCCAGTTGACAGGAGTGGCGGGCCCGACTTGGAGCCAGTTATTTAGGGCGACCTCGGTAAAAGGACCTGCAGTCTATAGTGGTTAAATTGAGAGATTCAAGCCTAACATCAAGTTCGTGTGAGAAACCAGACTCACTTTACTAGATTTTTCTTTATTTCTTACCCTAGTCAGCTCTAAGGTCTAAGGCTAATCTTGTATTATCTGTAATGGCGACTTAGGGTAGAAATGATGACCAAAGTAGGGGAAGACCTGCCTCTTGGAGTTTGTCGAGAAACTCTCCGTTCAGTCTCTGCAGCTCTTGTCACTAGGAAGGACTTTCCTCTTTGCTTCACCGGAGGGTCCCATGATTAAGATCGTCTAAAAATCTAGAGAAGGTAGAGCCTCTCTCTCTAACTCTCACTTTCTACGTTTTCCTTTCTTATGGATAACTCCTAATCGTACTTTTAAACGAGGAGGAAGCTTCCTCCCTCTTTCCTACATGTCCTTTCCTTGATTTTTCTTCTTTTTCTTTATTTTATTTTTATTTTATTTTTTTATATTTAGGTCCCTCCATTTCTCTATTATTCTTCATTTGAGGTCTCCTATTTTTTCGCTTGAACATATAAACTTATTTACAATTGACCCTTGGGTCCCCATTTTTACAATTTCCATATTTTCTCTTTTCACTTGGGTTTGACTACGGAATCAATAATCATTTAATCAATATTCATCTAAAAATTTTCGAGAAAAAATACGAGTTGGCTCAATATACCCAGAATATAATAATTTTTATTATAAAAATTCTGGGGGTATTTTGAGTACACGAACTGACCGGTGCAAGAAATACGCAGATGCTACTGCAGATTCATTATACGAAGGCACAGTGGGGCCGCTGCTAGGACTTATATCTCTTTGAGAAGGGCACATATATTTGTACTTATGTCAGATTCATACTTATACGAGGAATAACCTTACACGGTACTTGTCCTTATCACGAGACATATATATCAAATCTCTTATAGAGATTATAGGGTTCTATGTGTGCGGAGGTGCAGGTAAGGTCTTTATAAAGTCGAACGAATCGAGGTCATAATACATCTGAGGTCGAGATCAGACTATGCGAGATACATATCGAGATGTGGACTTGTGGTCCATAGCGGTATAGATCTGCTGGGCTCCACCTCTGGGTTCTACGATTTAGAACATATCCAAGCAAGCAGATTTATTGGTTTCATCATAATCATATTCGAGTTACGCGTTTCGGTACCCGTAGGTACTACAAAACCTATCCTTATACGAGAGGAGGTACTCGTAGGTACTACAGAACTTATACTTATTCTTGTATTTCGGATCTTACTCGTTATGATACGAACTTATACTTGTATTGAGCTTGTGCCATATTCGGATACGGAAGTACACACGTGTGGTACCTAAAACATTTACCCAGTACAAGGTACCCATAGGTACTATAGAACAGATACAGAGGTACCCATAGATACATTCAGATCTTTATCATATTCATTCTTTATTCAGAGTCTTATCATATATCTGTTTGACTACCCAAACCAATCATAAGAAATGAGTAGGATGCAGCCTGATAAGTACCCAGAAGATCTTTGTACGATTATAAAGTCTTAGTAGCATAAAGCGAGGAAGTGCGAGCGCGAACATGATGTCATTAGCACATATCGAGTCTCTGCGGAAGTGCGACGGAGATGTCATATTAGCACTAATCGGGAGTACGAGTACTGAATGGGAGTGTCGTAGCACTAATCGGAATACGAAATATTGAGCGGAGTCTTAGGTATCACTAATCAAAGTCTTAGGAGTGCTTGAATAGGGTGTCGTAGCACTAATCGGGTTCCAAAGTGCGAACGGGACGTGCTTGCCCGCATCTTGAGTGTCGAGCCGTCCAGGCGATCCACTCATTCATTTTTCGGTCCTAAGTGGTCATACTATCATATGTCTTTCAGAACTCATAACCTATCTTTATCACATTCTGTGTTCATGCCATATTGCTTTTCATGTTCATGTTCATGTTTCAGTTCGTTTTCATATTTCATATCATATTCATGTTTCATGAACACAACTATACATATTGCATTTCCTATATTTTTCCTGTTACTATTACATATGACATTTCATATACTTGTACAGTATGATGCCTATGTATTCACACATCATTCATATATTCTTGTCCCTCTATGAATCTATTTTACTTAGAAATTGAAATCATTCCAATTGGATCATCCAAACTAAAGTTATGGCATTTTCATGCCAAACTAGTCAATTTACCGATATTACACTAGGGACAATTTGTAATACTCATTTTTCTGGGGTCTTAACTCCATACCTGACACTGGTTCTTTGTATTCATTTGAAGCTAAGGTGCTAAGGGTTCTCCTCCTACTGGAATCACCCAAATCAGACAGATACTCATGTTATGTCCTAAGCAACTGGACTACTCTATGTTAAACGGAGCAAATTGGCTTGAACATAGCCCCACTTTGAGTGAATTTTTGGGCCACATAGAATCAGAATTGGAAGGTATCTATTTCAGGATGTTTGGTTCTCCTTGAAGTCTAGTTCCCTTCTTGGCGGTCCTCAAGCGGATCGAAATGACAAGTTATGGCCCAAAATCTGAGCCGCTGAGTCAAAATGAAAAGCAGAACACTTATGAATCACCCAAGTACCTCTTTTGATCTCGGTACCGCCCCTTGAAAATTGCTCAGAGAATGTGTGCTTTTCTTCCCTTTTTCCATATAGTTCCACACAAACCAACCCAATACTCAATACATACATTAAAACCACTCCTTATTCATCTTGTAATGGTGGTTTAGAACTTCACATACCCAAACCCTAGGTAAAAGTCCAAGAACCCATACCAAAGTCCATCATCTTTATACAAAAATATAGAATTAAGGGGATTCACATGTATATTAACCAAGCTAGAGTTTTTCAACTCAATTTCATTCAAATCTAGGGTTAGGATCAATTCCTAACTAAACCCTAGGTTTGAAACCCATAAAAATCCCTACCAAAGTCCAAAATACACATAATCCATATTCACAGTAAAAAAATCATGGAAATCCTTACTAGAATCCATACCTTTCTTGGCTCCTTCCTCTTCTTCCTCTTCCCTTCTCTTCTTCTCTTGGCCTTCACGGTTTGTTCCCCCCCAAAATAAGACCAAATTTTGGTCTTAAATCAAAGATTTCCCTTAAGCCATGTTTGGCTCTCAAAACCCGATTTTTTTTTGGGTTAAGTTTCCTCCTTAGCTCACTGATCCTCCAGCTTTCCTTATTTTGCAAATCAACATATTTGTATTCTAATTTAGCCCACACTCTTCTTCTCTTATGTCTTTCCTTATCCTTTTTCAATTTACAATTTGCCTTTGTATCTTATACAAAATTAGAGAGTTTCACCGATTTCCATGTTTACTTGTTTAAATTCTGAAAATTTGATTTATGCTACAAAATACCCTAAACATGTAAAGCATTTAGGGTATATTTAAGTACATGTTAAATCGTCAGAGCCATTCCATGGCTGTTTTGGGTGGAGTTCTCAGAAGGAGAGTTGTTCCCAACACAGTTCGGAACGAACCGTGAAAGACCTTCGATTATTTTTTGGTCTTCTTCAACCAAAAATGTTGTTTTGGGTTGGGTGTGATTCAGTTGGGTGAAGGCTGTTTTTAAGCTTGAATTGAAGTAGTAAAGTCTTGAACCAAGAATAGTCCAAGGCTGAAAAATGGACAGTTTTATACCCAGAATGGTGGATTTTTAATTTTTTTTTGTATCATTTCTTGTTTTTTTTGGGCGGTATCTTTTGGAATTTGTGGGAATTTGATTTTTAAGCTTGAATTGAGTAATGATCTGAGACAAGAATAGTCCAAGGCTGAAAAAGGGACAGTTTTGTACCCAGAATGGTGGATTTTTATTTTTTTTTGTATCATTTCTTGTTTAGACGGTATGCTGGAATTTGTGGGCTGTTTTTAAGCTTGAATTGAAGTAATGAAGTCTTGAACGAGAATAGTCAAGTGAAGGACAGTTTGTACTGGTGTTGTGGATCCGAAATCTTTGGATTTTTGTGTATCATTTCTTGTTTAGGTGGTATCAATTTGTGGGTTGTTTTAGCTTGAATTAGTAATGAAGTCTTGAACCCGAGAATAGTCGAAATTTAAAGTGGCGATTTTGTACCGTGTGGATCGAAATCTTTGGATTTTTGTATATCATTTCTTGTTTGGGTGGTATGCTGGAATTTGTGGGCTGTTTTTAAGCTTGGTTTGAAGAAATGAAGTCTTGAACCAAGAATAGGCAAATTCGGAAAAAGTGACAGTTTTGTATCTGGTTATTGTTATGAAGCAAGGAAAATTAGAATTCACGAAAAATGGTAAAATGGTAATTCCCGATCGAAACCGAAATTTTCTATATCTCGGATGATGTGTTCACGTTGGAATCGTCTCATGAAATCTAGCTACCACGTCAAATGTAATTGAGATTAGAGACATTCGAAATTTCATGTTTTCAAGGCCTGGGTTTGTCGGGTCTTGAGTAAAGCGACTTGTGAAGGTATGTGATGTGACAAAAGTCACCCACTACATGTACTCATGTGACACATGTTGCATGATTAGTGAAATGATGGAGATGAATGGCTTAGATTAAGCCATGTGTCAAATAGTTAAATGAAGGGACAAGGATGAAATTTTTGAAAAGTTTAAAGTGTATAAGACAAAAGAAGGAATAGTTTTCTTCTCCAAAAACAAGAGAAAACGTGCAGTAAGAGTTGAAATCAGATTCTAGAGAGAGAAAGTGTGACTTCTCTCTAGATTTCCCGCCGTTCGGACCTTTGGTTCTCGATGGAGCAAGAAGCAAAGTCGATCTATGCGGCGAGGGCCACGCGTGGACATCGATTTGGTGGGTTAAAATGACACCGAGGGTAGGATCTTTTCCTACTTGTGTTATTCTTTGGTAAGAGCCATGTAGATGGTTAGGGATGTTACGAGGACTTGGTTGGCAGTAATTTCGGTTCGAACATTTGGTAGAAGTGGAGAAAAATCTCTATTGTGTGGCGTGAGGCGGTCTTGAGCCAGGGGTTTCAGCCCATTCACGTGATTTTGTTGTGTGATTTTGTGTGGTTTAGGAGATTCAAAATGAATTACTTGATTGGTTAATTATCCTATGTGAGCTAATTTTGGTGTTATTGTTGTAATTTGAATAACATGAATTATGTGAATTTAGTTATGTTAATATACATGAAAGTAGCATAGATATTTTGGAATTAGCGTAATCAATTAAAGTATCTTGTTTGAGAATACTAGGAATATTAGGTGTGAGTGCATGACGCGAAGAAAACAAAAGCGAAAATGTTTGTGAAGGAATTTCAACGGAAGATTTTAGGAGAGTGTGTTGAGAGATTGACAACAATTCACGTTGGAGAGACTTATGAATTACATTTAGAGGGTTATCGACATATTTGCCTCGGAGGTTGTCGATAAATTTTCTTGGCTTCGGTAGTAAGTTTTGAGAACAAAAGCTTTTGTTTTGAAACTATATTTTTTACTCGCATTTGGCCTAGGCATGTGAAGTCGGTGAGGATTTCGAGACATGGGATTGGGCATCGCGGACATTCAAGTAGGATCATGTATTTACTTGAGTGTGATTGTTTCCATGACATATGCGCACTTAGGTGGGGAGTAGCCCATGTAGGAAATTATCTCTCGGGCATTGCCTTTGTCGGATCATGACCCCCGGTATGGGGGTGTACGGGGACGGCTCACTAGAGACGTTTAGAAGAAAGCAGTTGTGGCTTTGGCATTTCATTTGTATAACATGTATTAAAACTTTAAATTTTGATATATGTTTTGGTTAAGAGGATTGTAATAACTCTTGAACTATTGGTATATAGTTGATGTATTTTGATGAGTATTGATGTTTAGGCTCAAGTGGCCATTTTTACTCATTTTAATTGTATATGGACCCGATGTGGTCTTGGTAAAATATTGGGACAGGTTGCCATGTGATTGGGACAGGTTGAATTTTGGGTAGAGCTCCCCGTACAAAGGAGACTCTGCCCAATTTTCATGAATGGTGTCGGGTTACCCGACATCCTGAATATTAACGAGGTTGGGTTGTCGCGGACCAGAAATGGGGTGTGAAGCTTGGTATCGAGCTTGGGTGCGATTTACCTAGGGGCTCGGGTTTGGGTATCCATAAGTTTAGTCTGATGCCAACTTCCGGCTTGGTATTCAGGCTGGAGGTGCGATTGCCTTGGGGGCTCGATGGGTGTGTCTATAAGTATAGTCCTGATACCAGCTTCACAGCTTGGAATTAGTATCGGTAAGTTAGGTATGTGATTTACCTAGGACTTGATGGGAAACGGGTTAGATCATGCATCCTTGTGCATTTTGGTGAATGAAATGTGATGTGTGATTTGATTTTGTGTTGTGTGAAATTGTGTGCTTGGTGAATAGCACATGGGAAAAAAAAAGTGTGTTGAGAAATTTTTTCTGAGATTTTACAGTGTGAAACTGGAAAAAAAATAAAAAATAAAGAAAATAAATTTTAATAAATTTATTGGTCATACTGGAAAAAGAAATATATATATATATATATATATATATATATATATATATATATATATATATATATATATATATATATTATTTTTATTTTATGGTCTTCGATTAGATTGGAGATGGAAATGAAAAAAAGCGAGTGAAAAAAATATGCTCAAGGCGGGTTGGATGGGCTCAGCATTTGCCTATGTTGAGTCACGATACAATGGAGTCATATCGTGACCACGAGATAGTGGGGCAGCCGCGGCATCGCGTAGTAGCGAAGGGAGCGATGCCGCGATATGGTGAACGCAGTACGATCACGATCCGAGGCGGTACGACCACGTTTGTATCGCAGCGGGCGTGCGCATCGCCTTGCGCCGCGCGTGCTTTGTGGTGTATGTTGCGATACAATAAATTGTATCATGACGAAGACGATCGCTGGGGTGTCCGCGATATAAGCGATTGTATGCCGTGGCGGGAGGCGGACGGTGTCGCGTCTGTACGCCCGGCTGCGATACGGCGCGGCGCCTGCGACACGGCTGGTTTGCGACATGACGAAGCGGCTGACTACATGGTCGCGTGACACGGTAGCCAGCGGCGACACATGAAGTGGCGACCTGGCCCGCGCGCGACCGCGACTGCGACCTGCCGGGCCTTCACGTACGGCGGAGCTTCTTGGCATGCGACATGGCCCGACCACGGCCTTTGGTGCGCCACGTCTGGCCGGCCCGGTAGAGTGGGAGCCTGACACAGGTTCGGGGTGTGCACCTATCTTGACCCGGTCTTGACTCGATTCTGCCTTGTTCTGAGTCAGCCCATTTTGGATCTTGTTCATGAACACTTTTCATTAGCACTGTTAACGAGGTTTTAAAAAAAATAAAATTTAATAAAATAAAATATTTTGAAATGAAACAAAATAAAATAATTTTTTTTTGTTAAATATGATTTAATATATGAACTTATTGTCTTGCATTACCTATGAATGCATGGACACAGTGTATGAAATTTTTCGGTATGTGAATAGTGTCTCGTGGCTGTGTTTACACCTTAGAGATGCTGCATCAGTTGTGATAGAGTTGGGTTTAGAGGTTTAGGCCTTGGAGGAGCCCCTGTATGTGAGTTCTCCCCTAGGGATTAGGGCGATGATAAGGATGATATGTCGTGGTTGCGAGTTAGAGATCTCGGGGACTTTACTCACGCGGTGGACTGAGGATCATGGGCGCATGTCGAGTTCGACGTCATCTGAGAGGATGGATGGTGGCTTGGTGTCTGGTCGTTATCGGTGTGAGTGTAGGAGGGTTACCGCCTACACGCAGGACGGTACTCGTGTTGTATTTCAGGGGGACAAGCATGATATTTTGCCCCAGACAGTGTACGAGTCCAGTGTCGAGGACGCACTTGGCGGGTTATTCGCGAGCCTTACAGAAGACGAGGAATTGAGGCCGGGACTTAGATCACCTCGAGTAGTCTCACAGTATGAGGATGCTTTCGGATGAATACGGGATTGCCTCTGCAAAGGGTTGTAGACTTCAGTGTCGAGTTACACCACGGTATGCCATCTCTATGACTCCGCATAGGATGACACGATTGAGTTCTGCGGAACTTTCGAGTTTAGCTACATGATTCACCGGACAAAGGGAGTTCGTGGAAGCAAAGAGCATACCATAGGGCGCTCGGTTCTGTTTGCGAAGAAGGACAAGACCCTTATTTGTGCATTGATTCTGAGCAGTTGAACGGGGTTCTGGTCGAGAATCGGTACCCGTTCAAGGATTGATGACTTGTTTGACCAATTGAGGGCGCGGGAGTCTACTCTAAGATGACCTTCAACTGGTTGCAGTGGCGGGGGTTAGGGGCGGATATCTAAGGCCCATTTAGGACACGATATGGGCACTTTGAGTTTACGGTGATGCCCTTTGGATTGACGAATGCGACAGCGGCATTCATGGAAGTCATGCATAGGGTATTCCAATCCTATTTGGATCAGTTTGTCGTAGTCTTCATGGATGACATTTTGATCTACTCGATGGTGGGAGCATGGTATCATACGAGGATTGTTTCACGATTCTTTGAGATCATTAGCTATACTCAAGTTTAGTAGTGCGAGTTTTGGCTTATTGAGGTGAGATTTTTGGGACCACGTGATGTCATCAGCGTGTCGATGGACGAGAAGGTGGGGCCATGATGAGTTGGGAGAGGTGAAGTTAGTCTTCGAGTCGTAGTTTTGGGATTGGCTAGGTACTACGGAGATTCATTGATTTCTCACGATTAGCGGCACACATGACGAGATTAACAGCACGGAAGGAGGTCAAGTTTGATTAGGACGACCCGATGCGAGGGGCATTCCCGGGGAATTGAAGAGGAGGCTTACTACAGCTCCTATCTTGATAGTCGGACGGAGGACGGGGTGGGGAACACGATTGTATTGTGATGCCTCGAGGTGAATTTGGATGAGTTTGATGCGTCCGGGAGGTAGTGGCTTATGGTTCCGTCAGTTGAAGAATCATGAGCGAATTACCCCACACGATATGGAGTTGGCGGCGTAGTCTTACGCCTTGAAGATTTAGGCGCCACTACCTATATGGCGAAAACGATTCGAGGTGTACTCCCGGACCACAAAGTCCCGAGTATATTTTTCATCTTGTGAGACCTTAATATGAGGCAACACGGATGGATTGAGTTCCTAGAAGGATTATGACTTCACTTTGCATTACCATCCTGAGTAAAGCGAATGTAGTGGCGTGCGCTGATCTCGGAAGTCATAGGGGGCGTGGCTAGTATAGCTTCGGGAATGGCGGATGCTTGAATTGTGGGACGGTTGGGCTACGATGCAGCGGCGAGCCACGAGTACGTTGGGGAGTTTAGTAGCTACATCGTCTCTGTTGAGCATAGTGATTGAGTCCTAGGGACAGGACGAGGAGATAGTGTTCATAAGGGACAGGGTACAGTTAAGTATAGGTGACGAGAATTTGGGCTGGGTCTCTTGCAGATGGTAGTCTTGATATAGAGGACGGGTGTGATTCCCTAGTTGGCCAAATTGAGAGAGAGATTCTAAGTGAGTTTCAACTTTGCTCTTGATTTCCGTGCATCAGTGCGCGAAGATGTGCAGGGATCTTAAATCATGATACTCTTTAGGTGGGATGAAGACACGTAAAGGGGACTTTGTTTAACGATGTCTCATGTGTCGGTAAGTTAAAAATTTTGAGAACCCGAGAAGCCCGACGGGGGCTACTTCGACCATTGGAGGTGCGAGTGGAAGTGGGAGCATGTCGATGGATTTGTACTTGCCATAGGACACCACGAGGACATGATGATGAGGTATGGGTTATAGTGGGCCAGGCTCGCGTGGCACATTTCTAGCCGTGCGGATGACCTTCACCTTTGGAGAGATTACGCCGGTTGTATATTCGAAGATTGTCCCTTCATGGAGTACGATTATCCATAGTGTCGAATAGGGCGAGGTTGTGGCGCACTTTTGGAAGAGTTTCAATTTGTAAGGCACCTGGTTGACCATGAATACAACTTTCCACCCACGAGACCAGGATGGTGTTGGAGGACCATACAGATTTGTTAGAGGACATGTGAGCATGCGTTTTGGATCATAAGAATTGCATTTGGGAAGAGCATTTGCCCTTAGTGGTCGCCCGCAACAACGAGTTATCGGGCGGTATCACAGGATGGTACCATATGAGGCATTGTATGGGAGGCCCGTGTAGATCATGGAAGTATGTTGGGCTAGAGGTGGGAGAGAGCTTTATCACTAGTCTAATATGATTAGAGACGCCAGGAAGGTGAGCTTGATCACGACGGCGTCTTCTCATGGCTCGAGAGCCAGGGTAGAAAGAGCTATGCGTGTACGTCGACCCTTAGAGTTAGGGTTGGGAATCACATCTTCTTGGTGATGCCCTAGAGAGAAGTGGTCGAGGTTCGACAAGCGAGCTATCGTTGAGGTTTAGTGGGCCCTTAAGCTGGGCACTGCTAGTGTACCCAGTTGGCTTCTGACCCGGCATGTCGGTGTCCACGGGTGTTCCACGTCTCCATGCTCGGTACACTCCCGGATCGAGCTCATGTAGTGGATTGGGGAGAGATTGAGGTTGACACGGATGAGACCTTCGAGGAGGGACAAGTGTGCATTATAGATAGCCGGGATCAGGTTTTGCGATGCAAGACCATGAGGCTAGTGAGGGTGCTATGGCAGCACCGTGGAGTGGAGGAGTCAACGTGGGAGCGAGGACACGATACGGGCCACCTATCCCTTCTTGTTTAGGGATGAAGGTACGTGGTTTAGTCGTTTAATACTTAAATAGCTAGTTTACATGCATGGCATAGTGCATGTTGCATATGCATGTGATTGTACAGAATTTCGGGACGAAATTCCTTTTAAGGAGGGGAGAATGTAAAACCCGGGAAAATTCTAATTTTCTGACAAATGGTAAAATGGTAATTTTGGTCAATACCCCGAAATTTTTCTAGATCTCGGATGACGAAACAGACTTTACCGTTGGAATCGTCTCGCCGAAATCCTATGTCTCACGTCAATTTCGTCAAATTCCGGGACGGTCGAAATTTCATGTTTCGAGGCCTTAGATTGGCCGGAGTCGCGAGTAAAACAACTGTGAAGGAACATGCGATGTGAAAAAAGTCACCCAGTACATGTACTCATGTGACACATGTTGCATGATTAGGGAAATGATGGAGATGAATGGCTTCGATTAAGCCATGTGTCAAACAGTTAAATGAAGGGATAAGGATGAAATTTTTGAAAAGTTTAAAGTGTATAAGACAAAAAGAATAGTTTCTTCTCGAACAAGAAAACGTGCGATGAAATTTGAAATCAAATTCTAGAGAGAGAAAGTGTGACTTCTCTCTAGATTTCCCGCCGTTCAGACCGTCGGTTCTCGATGGAGCAAGAAGCATAGTCGATCTATGCGGCGAGGGCTACGTGTGGACACCGATTTGGTGGAGTTCCGACAACTTCAAGAGGTAGGGATCTTTTCCTACTTGTGTTATTCTTTGGCTAAGAGCCATGTGAATGGTTAAAGATATTCGAGGCCCAGTTGTGTAATTTCGGTCTCAAAACATTTGAACCAAGTGGAGAAAATCTCTATTGTGGCCATGAGCGGTGCCGATTCGAGTTTCAACATTCCGCGTGGTCTGTTATTAATGATTTTGTGTGGTTTAGGTGATTCAAAATGAATTACTTGATTGGTTAATTAGCCCATGTGAGCTAATTTTGGTGTTATTGTTGTAATTTGAATAAGATGAATTATGTGAATTTAGTTATGTTAATATACACATGAAAAATATATTAGCATGAATATTTTGGAATTGGCATAATGCATTTCATATGCACTAGGGCACCTTAGAATATTAGTTGTGAGTGCATGACATGAAAGAAAACAAAAACGAAAATGTTTGTGAAAGGAATTTCGACGGAAGATTTTCAGGAGAATTGTGTTGGGAGATTGTCCAACAATTCACGTCGGAGGGGCCCATGAATTGTTTCTGAGGGTTATCCAACATATTCGCCTCGGAGGGTTGTCCAATAAATTTTATCGAAACTCGATAGTAAGTTTTTGAGAACAAAAAGCTTTTTTTTTTAAAAACTGTATTTTTACTCGCATTTGGCCTAGGCATGTGTGAGGGAGTTGGTGAGGACTCGAGACATGGGATTGGGCATGTAGACATTCAAGTAGGATCATGTATTTACTTGAGTGTGATTGTTTGCCATGGCAGTGTGCCCTTAGGTGGGGAGTAACCCATGTAGGAAATTATCTCTATTGGGCATTGCTGACCCTGTCGAGGGATCACTATTTCAGGTATAGGGAGTGTACAGGAGGACGGCGCCTACTAGAGGCCGTGTTTAGAAGAAAACCGGATTGTGGCTTTGGCATTTTCATTTTATGTAACATGTATTAAAACTTTAAATTTTGATATATGTTTTGGTTAAGAGTATTGTAAAAACTCTTGAACTATTGGTATATAGTTGATGTATTTTGAAGAGTATTGATGTTTGGGCTCAAGTGGCCATTTTTACTCATTTTAATTGTATATGGACCCGATGTTGTCTTGGTAAAATATTGGGACAGGTTGCCATGTGATTGGGACATGTTGTATTTTGGTTAGAGCTCCCCATACAAAGGAGACTTTGCCCGATTTTCATGAATGGTGTCGGGTTACCCGACATCCACGAATATTCCGCAGGTTGACGAGTTGTTAACGGACCCTCGGGAAATGGGGCGTCACATTGTAGATCCGAAATCTTTGGATTTTATTATGTATTCTTTGCTTGTTTGAGTGACATGCTAGAATTGTGTGAGGAATTGATGTAATTATTGACTACTAGGAGTATAAACATGCATGGTATGATTAAATTGGAATTTATGTGTTTGTTGATATAAATTGCCAATTGAGGCATGGGTTGAAATGCATGAGTGAATATGCACATATAGTATTCTTCACGTATGTAGCATGTAATAGGCAATGACATGTGCATTTGCATTTTGTGCACTAGAACATTGCATGAGAATGGGTGTGAGTCAGATGATGGCGTTAGGTCGGTCTAAGGACCAGAGTCCTAAAGGTCCACGGAAAATTTGGAGGCTGCTTTGTGAAATCAGATTTTCTAATACTTGTGAATGCAAAAGTAGTTTGTAGGAGAATGTCAATAGCTATAAATAAAACTATTTGTCTAAGTATACAATAGTTTTGAATTGCAAAAGCAAAACCTTTGTTTTGAAAACGTTTTTCGCATACATGGCACACTTCATGGTGAAGTATAGGGGCCCAGGTCGCGGGGATCATGAGGTAGCATTGCATCCAAGACATTTAGATTCCATTCTAGGATTAACATAATCATGATTGGAATGTTTGCATCTTTGCACGACCATTGCATGTGCACTTAGGTGGGGAGTAACCCTGGTAGGAGTTTACTTCACTGGGCTTTGCTCACCCCGTTGTGGGATCTCCCTTTTATGTACAAGGAGAGTACAGGGAGATAGCGCTCACTAGAGGCCGCGTTTGAGAAGAAAGCCGAGATGCCCATTCAGTGATCTCCTTACTAAATAGTAAGATTTCACTGAACTGTCCCAGTGGATAGCTTGGAAATACATTGTGCATATTTGTTAATTGCAAAGACACGTATTGAATTATATATATGTAGGAAGTCGGTGCTTTCTTTATATGTTCTCTGATTTCTTATAGAAAAATATGAATGTTCATATGATAGCCTTGTACAAGTGAACATATCATATGCATGTTCCGAGTGGGTTAGGGCCATACCCTTCAATTTAATGAAGGAGATATAAGGATGATGTTAGAATTAGTTGTATAAAATTTTAGAAATTAGGTAACCAATAAAAAATAAATTACCTTTAAATCATTTGAACAAATTAATTATGTTTGACATGTAATTTAAACTTTATTATTATTCACATTCCAAATAAATATAAATATGAGTTCGGATAGGCAATAGATTTATGCTAGATTGGATAATGGATGGATAAAGCCTGAATTTATATTAGGGGTTGAGCAATTTATGGAATTTGCAAAAATGCATCCAGAATGTATGGACGATGAAAAGATAAAGTGTCCATGTAATCATCGCAAGTGCCAAAATATGAATTATTTAGATGAGGATACTGTTAAAGTGCATCTTGGAAGAAATGGATTTGTATCAGATTATTATCGTTGGTATCATCATGGAGAAACCTATGTGCCTCAGCGAATAGAACAAAATGTTGGCCGAATTGATGCTTTTGTACATATAGAGCATGGTGAGACATTCAATGCAATGCAGTCTATGGTGTATGATGTTGTTGGTCCCTCTTTTAATTCGATTGAAATAGAAGAGAGCCAGAATCCCACAACACAACATCTTTTTTATATGCTCAAAGCATCATAGCAAGAGGTGTGGAATGGGAACCCTTATGGCCATTCTCAATTATCTGCAGTGTTCAGATTGTTGAATATTAAGGCTGAACACCATATCTCTAAAAGGTGCTATGATAAAATTTGTACATTGATGAAAGAATTGCTTCAGAGAAATGAGTAATCTAATGAGATAACATAGCACAAAGTTAGATGCGAGTTTAGGTTTGCTAGTTCAGAAGATTGATTGTTGTGAGAATAATTATATGCTATACTGGGGTGAAGATAGTGACTTAAGTTGTTGCAAGATTTGTTCTCATCCTCATTTTAAGAGACAAAAGCGTGGATCTTCTAAAGCATAAAGAGAAAAATGTTCGTATGAAAATGTACTACTTTCTATAACTCCTCATCTACAGAGATTGTATGCATCTGATGCAACTGCGAAGCATATGAGTTCATGCAGCTGCTTCACATGAGGATGGTGGTATCATGTGTCATTGAACCGACTCTCTGGCAGAAGCATTTCAATATGACTCATCCATCATTTGCATCTGAAAGTCGAAATGTGAGGTTAAGTTTGTGCACTGATAGGTTCTAACCATATGGGCAATCAGGTCAACAGTATTCATGTTGGCCTGTAATATTAACTCCATACAATTTTCCACCTTGGATGTGTATGAAGGAAGAGTATATGTTTTTAACTGTCATTGTTCCTGGGCCAAAAAATCCTAAAAACAAGTTGGATGTTTTTCTGCAACCACTCATTGCTGAGCTGAAAGAAATATGGGAAGTTGGGGTAGAAACATATGATGTGTCTAAGAAAAGAAATTTTCAATTGCGAGCTGCTCTTATGTGGACAATAAGTGATTTTCCTTCTTATTCAATGTTTTCAGGTTGGGGTACTGCGGGAAAGTATTCTTGTCCTTATTGCATGGAAGATTCGGATGCATTTTCTCTTACAAAATGAAGGGAAAATATCATAGTTTGACAATCATTGAAAGTTTTTTCCATGAAGATCATTTGAAGGAATAAGAGATGGTTTAGAGGAATGACTGTTCAAAAGCGCACCACCTATATGGTCGAATTGTGGACCTATTAATAATTTATGATTTTGGGTTTTAAGTGACGAACTTGGTGAAGAAGAGGTGTCGTAGAATCCAAAATCATGTGGATGTGGTCGGAAAAAGCGATGTATCTTTGGGACTTACCTTATTGGAAAACCAATCTCATTAGGCATAATTTGGATGTTATGCACATTGAGAAAAAACATTTTTGATAATATTTTTAATACAGTGATGAATGTTAAAGGGAAAACCAAGGATAATGCGAAGTTTAGGGAAGATTTAAAGGAATCTTGCCATTGTCCTGAGTTACATCAGGATGAAAATGAAAACAAATATCCTAAGGCTTGTTACACATTGGATAAAGATGGAAGAGCAGCTTTGCCGAAGTGAATTAAAGTTGAAATTTCGGATAGTCATGTTCCTAAGCAGGGAGATGTGTTGATTTGAGTGGGAATAAACTGTATGGAATGAAGAGTCATGATTTTCATATTTTTATGCAGAGGTTAATTTCGATTGCATTTCATGAGTTATTGCTTACAAATGTATGGCAAGCTTTGATAGAGTTGAGCATTTTTTTTTTAAAGATTTAACTGCTACAGTCATAACAAAGGATGACATGAAATGTTTGGAAGAAGATATTCCCATTGTGCTATGTAAGTTAGAGGGCATATTTCACGAGTTTTTTGACTTTCAGGTGAACATCTTCGATTCAAATTATGAAGCAAGAGTTGCTAGCCCAATGCAATATATATGGATGTATCCATTTGAGCGATGAGTTTAAAAACTATTATGTATTGATACATATTAATAAAACTTATCTTATGTAATAATTAAAATCAATTTATTTTTGTGTACCTTTCTGCATTTGAAGAATAATGTCAGGAATAAAGCCAAGTTGAAGGTTCAATATATAATGGCTTGGTTAAAGAAGTTTACTATTTTTGTGTACACATTTTCAACCTTTCCCAGAGCATACACTATACATCGAAAAGTGTTTGCTAATTAGTGATGGTTGTGGGATTTGATTTGAAAGAAGATTATGAGATGTCATATTTAAATGTGTTGCTGATCATTAAAAGCAAAATCAGACGTTTAACCGATATGGGATACAATGTAGCTCGTGATGAACATATTGTTAAATTGTGGATGTAAGAAACTACACAACGTAAGTAACTAACTAGGGATTATGTGTATTCAAGAATATATTTTTTTAAAATTTTGCAAAGCATAAAATATAATATAAAATAATAACACTAAATTTACTTTATGAATATAACTCATAAAGTTGAGGCAATTTACCTCATATTGAAGCCAGAATTGATGCCAAAACTTGAGACAGAGTTTGCATTATGGTTTGGTAACTTATGTGGTAATAATTTGTAGAATATAAAAATGAAATAATATAAAATATTTATAAGTAATTAATTTCATACTTGTTATATATAAAGTAAAATCTACAAATCATGCAACATCTCTAACCAATGATCAACTAATTCGAGGACCACTATAGGTAAACTGCCAGGTATTATGTTAATGGATATGTGTTCACATAGAGGAAGATGGTTCAAACATTGGAGCCAAATTGAATAGTGGAGCGTGCATACAAAGGTTCTAGCCATAGTGTAAATTAGCTAGAGTACTTGCCCATTGTAAGAAATTCTCGAGTTAGAGCACCGCTTCTACTAATAAAGAGAATTGTACTATTCGTTCATGATTTAATCAAATCTTGAATCGGGTACAAGAATTCACCCATAGTACAAACTTGTGACGTCAAGAGCGAAGAGTATTCACAACATGGAATCATTTATTTTATTAGGTGTCGCGGGTAAGTGTATTTTGCATCTTATCCTACTTTGAAGAGAAATGTGAATGATTGATTAGTTGTTTGCAAAATAAAAGCAAAGGGAATTATGGAGGTACCAAAGTCAAATGCATGTCTGCCTTCTAATATGACAACATTTCAAGAGGATGTCAACGATCAACATGGAATTGATGCGGCATTAGATGACAGACATTAATCTCTAAATGATGAATGGTTCATCGGTTCACATGGGATAATATTGAAATTGAGAAAATGCTTAATTGACCTTAAAACGAAGATGATGAAGACATCGTGATAGAGCAAGAATTTGATGACATGATGAAGACACTGGAGCAGATGCAGAATTTGATGATGATGATGATGATGAAGACACCGATGTAGAGCAAGAATTTGATGATGATGATAATTAAGATAGTGAGCGAGACAGAATTTAATGATGATGACGATGACTAAATAATTATATTCATATTTTGTTGTAATTATTTCAAACAATATGTATGGAATTTACTATTTAATGTTATAATTAATGTAAGACTGTGTTAATATTTTTTACTTAATTTTAAGTATATTCACCATATATTTTTTTATAGTTATGAGGTTATGATACCAATTCACTTAGGGTATATGGTGAGGATGTCCTCACCCACCACCACTATCTCTAGCACGCAATTGTATAATATAGCTTTTCGTGATCATCATCTACTGATGGAACAAGCAGACTATTGATTAGAGTTAAAGAAAATAAGTAGAGGAATTTTTCTTATATAATTTTATTTTTTACATAAAGGTTTGACAGTGTGTATATATTTGTTGTTTTCAAGTTTTTGTGTGTTTTATGATATTGGTATCATTATGATTGTATTCCCATTTATTTTTATATTTAACATTTTTTTTTTGGCTGAAGTTCGTAGGTAGCCCTTGGTTTCCTCAAGGTCAAGCATTATCTACTTACATGTTTGGAAAAAATTTGTGAAAGACAAGAAGCAACTGCGTATAGTGGGAAGCATCTCTCAAGAGATATTAGACTTTGGCTGGGAGAAGCTTTAAGGTTAAAATATTTAGTGTATTTTTGTGTGAATAAAATAAATTTAATATGATTTCATAATTATTAATTTCTATTGTTATATTTGACAAATAAAATATTCTTATTTCATTATTTATAATTATTTTGTATTAAGAGGTACACTCAATTCAATGGATGAAGAGGCTATTAAGAGTTGTTGGTGGTAAAAATGTTAACTAACACACCAAACAAGGTCCACATTTCAGGATTTTGTTGCATATTAAGTTCGCTAGACCCAAGAAATGGGATAATTGGCAAATAATGATTGAAATCTACAGAATGAAAAGCTACGCTAGAAATCTAAAGTAATCGCCTATGAGACTAGTGGTCCTGCACTGCCCGACTGGCATATGTGGATCTCAAACCACAAGGGAACATCTTTAAAATGGTAAATTATTAGTTATTTCATGCTCTAATTTTTAGTTTTGATTTTTTTTTTTTTCAATTTAAACTTTTAAACATACAATCACTTAACTTATTGAGCTTTTAAGATTAAGAGGTTGCAACGCCGCTCAATAGTTAGAGCCATTCAAAGAAAGTGCACATGAAAAAAGATGGAACATTTGTGGATGCTGTTCAAGCAAGTGAATGTAGGTTCACCTTACGGTTTAGTACTTTAAAGTTATTTTCATAATTTTTAAATCATAAATTTTAATATTAACTTGAACAATTTTTTAATTTAGGATCGCATGGAAGAGTTGGTATCTTCTGGCTCCTGCCTTTAGATGATGTGTCTTATAACCTCCACCCTCTCTCTTTCTCCTTCACTGCTTATAGACACTCTTATTTCCTGAGGCGCAAGGGAAAGAGAAGAAAGATTCTTGTATATGGTATTGCTCACGGCTGTATCTATCTATCCTTCCTCGTTGAGTACCGAGCTCACTATCAAAGACTGCAGCTTCGAAAGGAGAGAGGAGATTAAAATGTGAGCCGCGTATAGTTAAAAAACGTAGATTTTTTGTAATGGATTTTTCATTATTTCGCCACAATTTTTGCGGATGGATTTTTGTCATTATTCTGTTGATAAATGATGGATTTTTGTCACTATTCCGTCACAATTTTGTGACAAAAATACCTTTCCATGATGCAAATTTAGTGACGGAAACTATTTCCGTCACAAAATTGTAACAAATTACAGTTACATATCCGTCACAATTTTGTGATAGATTTGTGACTGAATTACTGTTCATAAAATTGTAGACGGAATAGTGAAAAAAACTGTCACAAACACTTTACCTACCACTAAATTTTGTGACTGAATCCTATTTCCATCACAATTATTTGACGAATTTCCTTCAAACATCCGTCACAAAATTTTGTGATTGATTTCTTTTCCACACAAAATGGTTGATCTACCAATATTGTGATGACGAAAATATCGTCACAAATCCTCACACAAACATGACTTATGACGAAATTCTTCACAATTATTTCGGTTTTTCCTTGGAGGGCTGGAATGAGTAAGATCCAAACCCGAGAAAGCAAACTAGACCTATGTTGAACAACAGCGGAAAGTTTCTATGAGAGGTATTCCACAACAAACTACTCATTCACTGAAATGTTTTAGTCCTTTCCAAAAGAATGCTTTATTATTTCTCCAAAAATAATCGATCCTCTTTCCGTATCCCCACACATTATATACCTAGCTATGGGGGAGACAGGATGGTTATGAGATGGGTGTGCTATGAGTGACCCTCAATGTCCTCTACCCATTAATTCATATACAGCATTAACTAAGTCGAATGCTTTGCCGGGTGCGTGGGCCAACAACGCATGCTCTATTTGCTTATCTCCGCTGCTCGAAGTGTTCCGCTGCTCATATTTGATCCCATCCACCTCGATACCCGAGGTGGTTGAGTTAGGGGTCATGCCCCGATCTTCCTGCCTGCTGATGCCAGGGTCACCCTAATGACTATCACTTGATCTGCCCAGTCACCGGCATGAATGTTCTGGCCACCCACACAAATGTCGCATTGTAGCTTATCCCATTCCACTAGCCCCCCAACGTCTTTTCAAGCCATTAGGGTTGGAATGACGCTAGACTCTTTGGTTGTTGCGCGTCGCAAAAGTCATCATGGCACCACCCTCCACGTCCCATTTTATGCGCTGTGAAGGTGACAATTCTAGATATAGCAATTGCAGATGAGAACAATAATATTTGGTGCCTTATATGGCTAAAAGTCCTGATATGTGGAGGGGGCCTGAGATGTACAACAATGTGAAGGCTGACTCTCGGGTCCCTTAGTTGGAGAAGGTTTTGGACGAAGAAATCATCGAGTAATGACTCCTCGCCAAGAACGTGACGCTAGCCTCCTGAGTAACTATGGTCAAGCCAATGGTCGGTCGCCAAAGGCATAAAACAACCATCTCATAAAATTGGAGAGGATGCTTGAGGGGACTTAAGCTGCCCGAGGCCTAGGGTCGTTAAAGGCATAAAATAATAATCTCATGAAAATGGAGAGGATGCCTGCGGGGACTTGAGTTGCATGAGGCCTGGAGCCTGGCTGGCGCCAGCGCTAAGGCATAAAATAATCATCTCGAAAATGGAGAGATGAGACTCGTGGGACTTAAGCCACCACCGAGTCTATATCTGAGAGGGCTAGCCGCCAAAGACTTAATCACATAATCATCTCAGAGAAATAACGCCGTAGGGACTCATGTCGCCGAGCGGTGGTCGCCGGGAGGCTAGCCACCATGCTTAAACAATCATCTCATAAAATGAGAAGTAATGCATTGTTACACTTATACCATTTTATCAATATGTTTTTTATATTTTTAGTAGTTTTATTATATAAATAAGTGATCTAATGTCTAAACTCAATTTGTAATTGTAGTCACCATGAGCCGTCATGGAGCAAAAACAGTGAGATAAAGCCTGAAAATCAGGCAAATCCATACCATGTGTGAGCAATTACTGTGCTGATGTTTTCAGCTGCAAGATGACCCCAAATGGAATATAAGAAAGATTATATGGATGAATTCAGACTTCAAGTGACTCTTTCCAACGGTACCAAACTTAACCGGACTTCAAATGACAAAGTTATGACTCTTGGTAGTTGAAGGAAGGAAGAGGGAAGAGCTCCAAAAGAGACCAGTTGGAGAATTTTGTATATTCAGTCTTTATAATAGATTTGAAGTATTTTTCCGGACATAATCATAGATTCTACACTTCAAGATCTTTCAACGCAGCCAAGAAACAATCTTAATCGAAAGCGTCTTGATGATGCTATGGTCTACTAAATTGGAGCAAACAGAGAGCCGCAGCAACGCCGCGGAGCGCGAATGTCGCGTACGCCGAACGTCGCGACGCTGCGCAGAGCTGCGTAAACGCAGCATCCCGACGTCGCGACAAATGACGCCGACAAGCGTTAAACCACGCCGCAACGCTAGTGGGTTGATTGGGTGATTTTGAGCCCACTGGTGCCCATAATTGGGGGTTTTAAAGCTCAAACCCGAAGGGAGGAGGTAAGGAGGCGCTTAGGTTTCTAGAGACTTCGTCCACACTTTGGGACCAAGGAGGAGGTTGGGAGTTATTTTTGAAGATTTGGGAGAAGATCATAGATTTATGGAAGAAAACTGGATCACCATCATTTGATCATTATAGTTTCTCTCCCTTTCTCAGCGTTTTATCCTAAGTTTATGATGTATCAAACCTCTATCATGCTTTTAAAATTGGGAGAGGGGTTTTGCTTGTATTGGAATATGGGTTTATATATATTGTTAATGTTCCGCTTTCTATTGAGCCAGGAATGTATCATATTGATTCTACTTTTGGTTCTATTTACATATTGATTTCTAGCTAACTTCACTGTAGGAGTGTTCTTTGCAAGATCTAAGAAGGGAGTAAAGAACTATTATAGATGAATCAACCTAATTAGCCTCGGGGTAGTGTAGAAATTATCATAATTAGGAGGCGTAGAGACTTTTTTGGGATCTAAAGGTTATCTAATGCTGGGGTCGAAGCTTAAATACAAAAAGACCTAGTGTTAGTTGGTAGGTTATTCACCCGAGAGAGGCTTATAATTAAATTAGATAAGAGTCGTATTTCAAGTACTTATGAAACAATAGAGTAGGAATTTTAATTTAGATCTAAGAGGATTGTCCATTACAACTGTAACACCTAAGAATTTATCATCTCGCATCCCTGAGTTGTGAACCCCCATTAGTTAGATTTTAGAAATTCCCATTAGTTTAGTTTAAATTTGTTTTACTATCACAATTGTTAGTTTGATATTAGAGAAGTATTATAATTTTGGTACTTAGTTAATCCTTATTTTCCCTGTGGATCGATATCCATACTTAGTTACACCCTTATTACTTGACAAGCGTATTATTCGCGCGGAATAGCTTTTATATTTTTCGCATAATTTTATACACATCACAAAACGCCTTATCATGGTCGCTTATAGCAATTCACACTCGCCAGGCCTAGGTCATCAGCTAGCTGCCAGCATTTATCATAATTAGTTTTACTGTGGAGGTTATTTCATAGAGAAATAACGCATAAGGACGTATGCCGCTTCTGGTGCTCAGTGGCCATCTGAGGGCTAACATCAAGGCTACCATAATCACTCATGGAGAAATAGAAATGAAGTAATCTTTATCTGACATCACAACAAGGATACACAAGTCTCATGGAGATCTACTGAAAGCATTTCATGAAAATCGAGAAAATACTTTTATTCGAGTCGGGAGGAGAGTTTCCTAAGCCTATTTCTGGCTGAGCCTATCCGAATCGAATAGAAATGCTAGTTGTAGAGGCTTGGGTACTTTGGAATCACCATGCTCGACTAGTCACTCGAAATGTCATTGCACTCGTCAATAATTTTTTGTTGTTTGACCTTTACTAGTTTAGGCTGCTTTCCATGTTGTTATCTGCCTCAATTAATGGTTTTGCCTTGATCCCACCACATGATGACTCAGCGTCGAATATCTGGGTGGTCAGGGTTTATCCCTTCCTGCCCACTCATTCCGAATTCCTACCCTTTTACCCGCCGTGGGAATGTCTGAATCTGATGTACTGAGACCATCTGCTTGCTATGGACTATATCATCTTTCATCACGGCGACTGTTTCCCTATAAACAGTTTGTTAATGCTGGTGAGGAGAGAATGACAACGAATAAAAATTGGGTATTTGGGCGAATAGTCATTGTTTCACTCCTTGCAAGACGTAGTTGTCCAGGCTAATACATCAAGTAGGAGGATCCCTGTCCCAAATGTTTCATAAAGTCCACGATAATTCATCTCCTTCATCTCGACGTGGAAAATGACAGACGCCTACTTCCTCCCACATGTATTATGACGAACATTTTAGGACAAGCAAACTTAAGGAGGTTACTTATTTGAGTTAAGCAAAGGAACCATGTCAAGGCGGTCGCCAAGCAGACAAGAAGATTCTTACATAGCAGATATCAAGGCGCCTATTTGCAGCCATATTATTTTCGGGGTGTATATGTGAATAAAAGGGTCCCAAAACCATCAGACATTTGAACTTAGATGTTGGCGCGGCAAGGCATCCTGCCAGTACGGCGGTAATTTAATGAGAACGGCGACAAAACGGAGGATAATGACATCGCCCAGTCGCGCAATGCAAAGATCTAAAACCTCCAATGGAAGGAGATCCAGCTCAGTCAAACATCGTCAATGGGAAGATGGTCTCGCGCCGAGGGGGACGAAAAGATCTCAGGGAATAGACTCAAGCAAGAGGAGGCTGCAAGCTCATGACCTGGCTGGCGCGCAGGCAGGGAGTGGTGGCCGTCAGCAAGGTTACTTTTCTTCCTCATAGGCAGCTTTAGTCACCTCAAGTACAAGGTCATTTGTTGCTATGGGATCTCGCCAATCTTTTCGAAGACTTTCAACTAGATAAAGCAAATGCTGGTCCATCGTAGCTCGTAACTTGAAGGGGATTTCACCCATCAACATTTGGGAAGTGAATTCGATCGTCTTACAATGAATTAGAGTTGGGGCCTTGTCTGCTTCCCCACAAATGGCGCCAATAGAAAGTGGTTCAGGTCTCCAAAATAATGTTTATCATTTCGTGAACTCGAACTCTTTCCCGTGTATATCCCTTATACATTATATACCCATCGTGGACGTAGTCAGTGCAAGCCATGCAGGACAATTATGAGATGGGAGTTTGCGAGTGGCCCCCAATGTCCTTACGCTACTCCATTAATTTATACATTAACTATTATATATACCGCCGTAATGCTCATTAAGGTGGATAGTAACACATTCTCTATTTGTTTTATCTCCCATGCCCGAGGTGCGAGAGCTGGGGCTTCATGCCCGATCTTCCCTACTCGGCTGAGCTCAAAGCTCACCACATGATTGTCACATGATCGTTCGGTCACCCATACGACGCTGAATGGTACATAAATGATCCGGTCTCCAATCCAACACCGAAACACCACCACCACACATGGCAACAAATAAAAAATTAAAAATATAGCCAACTCTCTATATGGAATAACCACTTTATTGAGAAAGAAATTCATATCTGTAGGAAGAACCCATATTATTAAGAAAAAAAATGAGAAAAATATGGACGTGAAAGATTTGACTGTAATTGCTTCGAAAAATCACCCTTCCTCGAAATCAAGACACCACAAGAGAGAGGGGCGGTGTAGTGGTTTTTATCGAGAGTTCTCTTCTGAGGGTTATTTATCTTTAGAGGGTGCTTTGATAAATGAAGATAAGACACAACTTAATTAAAGTTTGTTTTGAAAAGTAACTTAATTAAAGTTATTAACAGATTAAACACATATAATGAAATAACTTTATATCATACTAAAGTAAACAAATAATTTCCAAGTTTCTGCCAAACAATTAGTCATTTTAGTCTCGAATTTACTTAACTAATAAAATAGTTTAATTATTTTGAGTCTCAAATTCTATTTTTAATTTTCTTATTTATATCGTAATGTTTGCTTAGAGATACATAATTCAGGACTTATATTAAGAATTTGATTCTTTTTATGGTAAATATCTTTAATTGCCTTATACTGTTTAAGAAAAAAGTTTATTATTTTAAAAATTTGTTAAAGTAAATATTGATTCAAATTAATAGCATAATTTAATGATTTAGAATACATTTAAGTTAACTTTATTTTCTCAAGAAAAAAAGTTAACTTTATCAAACAATCTAAATACTTAGTGCATATTTGATAAAAACTTTATACATATTACTTAATAACTTAACTCTAAAGTAAACTATTATTAAATCAATAACTTATATCCATATTATTATAATGCCCTTCAGGCCCCACTCAGGTGGTAAAGGGATGACAGGAAGGAAGATCCTGGTTTGAGTATCTATTTAGATACAAAAAACCATAATTTTTTGTACAAATATTTGGTTAAAAGATATCAAATACTTCTAAATTTGTTAATCTAACCACTCATATGTTTTTTTTTTTTTTTTTTGAAAATTAATTTGGACAAAAACGTCATTATTTGTTTCATATATTTATATTGTCTCTTAAAAGAATGAGTTATTTGTGCAAGAAAATAAGGGTGTTTTTGTCAAAATTATGCCAAAAATTGATGAAGGGTCATATTTCAAAAATTGGGTTTTCTAAAGGTCATTTAATCAAATCACCTTTTTTTTATTTACATCTATTCATTTTACATATTACATTATAGTACTGGTTATGAATTTGATCATGATTCTGCTATATGTAGGGGTGGGCATGGTTCGGTTAACCGAATCATGACATAAAATAAATATCAACCGTCTGTTTTTGATTTTTTATTTATATAAACAAAAACCCAATCAATATGATTAACCAAATCTTCTAAGCATCGTTTTGCATGGTTAACCTTTATATATCAATTTTTCGTTAACCATAATTAAAAATAAATTTGCAATTCCCCTAATTCCAAAGCTCCAAATTATACACTTATTATAAATACATCAAAAATGCAAAGAGAAAATGAATACAATTTATTCATTTGCAATCCGATGACACTTGTGCAATTATATTACATATTTATAATACATCCAAAAATAATATATGAAACGCATGCATGAGATTAGAAAATTTAATAACGATTTTTTTAATCAACCACATGTTTTAACAACTTTAATAGAAAAAGAAACCAATCCAAAAAAATCACAGCCTATATACCTTGATTAGGAGGAAAATGGTAAAAGCTTGATATGGATGAAAAAATTAAAAACAACAGATAAAAGTGAGAAAATAACAACTCACCAAAGCAGGAAATCTCTTTTTATATATATATATATATATATATATATATATATATATATATATATATATATATATATATATATATATTTGGTTGAATAAACTGGCACCACGTGCTTTGTATTTTATAAATTGAAATCGTATATTTGTGGTAAAACAAAAACCAAAACCGCAACTCACTCAATTCGATTAGCCTATTTTTTTTCGCTTGGTTTCCTCTATTTGGATTTTCTATCGCTGATTTTTTGTGCTTTTTTCACCCCACCAGAGTCCATCCCTTTATTACTTCTGGAGCTTCAGCTGATCATCAATTGCAAAATAAAAAATCTGGCTAATATAATACCGATTCTATCTTTTTTTCTTAATTAGGCTATATATCTCGATTTGGAAAGACTATTTGACCACCTGGATTCCTATCTAATTCAAGTCAGCAACGTAACCTTAAAAGTCAAAGTGAGGATCGACTGAATTAAGGTTACGGGCTTAACCTTGTCCATGTTGCATATATACCTAATTTAAATGCGTAACACTTTATAATATTTATTCTATCATTATTCTTCTATTTAGGCTATATAAATCTCAATATGAAGGGACAAACTAATAACTTCCTCCTTCCCTATCAGACCTTTGTCATCCACGTAAACCAGTAAAAAATCTTAATAGTCAGAGATTGCAAATTCTTAACCTCTCTGTATGTTTATCTAGGTTAAGGGTTTAAACTTGTCCAGTTGTATTTATACCACTTAAATGCTAGACTTAAAACTTAGATCTAGAACTAGAAATTATGATTTTATCAAACTTTAAAATCAATTTAGAGATGTCTTCCTGGAAATGTGGTAAACTTCCATTAGCATGGTTATGCTAGCCTGTAAGGTTATGTTTTTTGAAAATTGTTTTTTTTTTATTTTTTATTTTATATCTATTTACTTGGCATTATAAAGTTATAGTATTATATTATCATAGAGACTCGAACCTAGTTCTTTCTTGTTCCTCATCCAACCCTTAACTACTTAGTAATGTCTCATTGTTATTGAGAACAATTTTTTTAAAACATATGGAACATCTTTTTAGTATTATTTAAAAACTGTGAACTTGTTTTTTGAATTTAATTGTTTCTATGCTCTCTGTGTTTTTCAAAAAAAAAAAAAAAAAAGAATCAAATGTGTTCTATATATTTTCTTTGTTTTTCATAACAAAAGACAAATTTAAAAAATGGTAAACAAACATGCCTGATAATTTCACATTTTTACACTAAGGCAATTTGTATCCCATATGATTTTACTAAATTAATAACTAAATTGTAGTAATATTTCAATAGTGGCATTATGAACCATTACTAATTTTTGATCAACCTATAACAATGGAGGTCAGCATTATGAAATGGAAGTTAAGCGCTTTCTCTATAACAGAAAGTTAATTTTCACAATGCATCGCTATGTTGCAATATGACGATGGCCTTCCTTTCATCACCCTTTGCTTCTTGAGTCTTATGTCTCTTCTCTCTTCTATTAATCATTTTCGTTCTTGCTCCCCGACAGCTCCGGCTTCATAATGTGTCACACACTTGTTCGATTCCGGGTTGTCTGCTTGCCGGAGCAACATGGTACGGACCACCTGAAGGCTGGAAGCGATGGTACTAACTAATACTCCAGAAGTAGTTCTTAATCAAAAAGAATATATATATATATATATATATATATATATATATATATATATATATATATATATATGTATATATATTATAATTAGTTCAAAACTTATGTGCTTTTTCACATACTTTTTTTTTTAGTTAGGAGCTTGTGGATATTTGTGGTGTGAGGGCAACCTCCTCATCTTCAATGGTGGCAGCTGGAAGTGAAGCTCGTTCAGCTTGAGTGGGAAGGTGTGGGTGTTGTTATGAGGTGAAGTGTGTAGGAAATAAGGCATGTTCAGGGTCTCCAGTGACTGTAGTCATCACTGATCAGAGTCCTGAATATGGCAATGACGCTGTTCATTTTGATCTAAGTGGTACTGCTTCCGGAGCCACGTTTCAGAAAAAGCCATGAACTGCGCACGCCGGAGTTCTAAAGCTACATTATAGAAGGTATTCTTCAGGGGTCAAAAGAAACCTAACTCTTTTTGTTAACGCTGAAAATGGAGGAATGGGGCAACAAGAAAAGAAAATAAAAGACGTCAAATAAAAAGAAGGAACACAAATTTTATGAAACCTAAAATAAGAAAAAAATTCACATATAGAGGAGAAAAATCTATTTCTAAATAACAAGATAACAAGATTATACACAGAACACGATGACTATTAATTCAATTTAAAATGTCAAGTCCCATTTAAAAAAGTATTTGATATAGAATGTAAAATTTTTCTATAAGGGGTCCAACAAACATCAGATAAGAATCTACTGAATCTGGATATTAATATATCTGTTAGGTATATAAATCTGCACTAGTTTACTATTATACCATAATGGGTGCTATTTGAACTTTATTATTATTTTTTTGAAATCAGGAAACCACTTCTATCAATCTACTTTCCTGAATTTTTTCAAATAATGTAATATAATAACATGAATATACTTTCTGTATCTTATTAATTTATAAAACTGAAACCCTAAAATACATAAACATATTTATACTCCCAATTCATCTCAATTTAGCTATCTTTCTTTCTACCAGCTGGGGTGCAACTATGGTATAAACATACACCTATGTAGATGTCGGTTTGAATCCCTATTATTTTGCGACTGTAATTCAGCACGAGAAATGGAGATTGGTGATCTATCCAGGGCGATCTCGGGCAAGAGGTCCAATACAAAGAAACGCGGCTACCCTATGGCGCAATCTTGGGGTGCCACGTGGAAACTCAACTCAGGCTCACTACGACCTCCTTTCATCAGGCTGAAAACCCCAAGAACCGGCAAGACGCTGCAAATGGTTCAATTCAGAAGGTGGTGTTCGACGATTATCGTTTCGGTCACCTCTTCTTTCATGCATGATCAGTTTATTAGATGTTAAGCCAGCAATTATAATCTCAAAACTGGTGATCAATCAAAGAATAGAATTTTGAGGGGTCAATATAAATCATGTTCCAGCTAGCTGAAGAAACAGATTAATAAAATAAATTCATGTAAATCGGCGTTATTTTTATTATGTTTTAAGATCGCAGGCGACTTCAACCAGCGCCGGAATGAAACATCGCCAAAGCGTTAACATCCAACTGGTTTATATTTTTTCAAAAGAATATTTCGGTAGATGTTAATTATGTAATTGTTATATTAATGTATTTATTAGGTTTCCTTATAGGAACATAAGTTTCTAGAATATCCATATAAACATCATGTCAAAAAAGAATAGAGAGAGAAAAGACTTGTGAAGGCATAGATGTAAAAGTGGACAAAGAGCTCTAAGACGGGAGTTTTGTTTATGTATTTTTTAGTATTGGGTGGCATCCCAGGCTTTAAGTTATTCGCATTTTTCTTGTCGCTATAATACTGATACTCCAATATTGGGTACTTTATGTTTCACAATAGTGGAAATATCCTCTCCCATCCATATGGTAAGTAGCCACACCCGCATTAAAACCTCACCTTTATGTTGATTTCTTATCTTTGTGTCTTGACCATATTCTGTGTATCAAACTATGGGACCATAAATAAACCCGGTATTAGAGATACTTTTGGTTCGCTTTGTTTTTGTCTTTAATAATGGCTGCCCACAGTTACGATTCGCTTTCTGTTGGATCACAAATCAGCTTTTCTATAGCAGGTCAAGATGCCAACTATTCTCACGCATATGGATTTGGAAGTGACATTGTTAGGTTATGACAAAATGTCGTCTTCTTGGATAGACGAAAAAAAAAGAAAGAGATAATAAAGCTATGATTCATATTCACCTTTATTTTTCGAATAACATTTTGCAAGATGTCTTGAAGGAGAAAAGCACCATTATGTTGTGGTTGAAGCTGGTACAATTGTGTATGACGACGAGTCTGCCCAACAAACTACATCTCAAACAATGACTCTACTCTCATTGTTTTGCAGAAGGTATGTCTGTGCTTGATCATATTTATACTTTTAAGGAAATTGTTGTTGATTTGGAGACCATGGAGGTCAAATACGATGACGAGGATTTAGGGTTCATTTTGTTGTGTTCATTGCCCTCCTCAGATTCGAATTTAGAGGATACTATCTTGTATAGTCAAGGAAACTCTCACTTTGGATTATGTTTTATGAATTTCTACATCTCGAAAGAAACCATGAAACAACTTGTTAATCTGGGATTTGAGGCAAAGTCAAGGTCTTGATGCGGAGGAAGGTTTTAGGAAAGAGGTTCCGAATAGTGAAAGATGTAGATCAAAGTCAAAAATGAAACAAGTCTTGTGTTATTGCAAGAAAAAAGGGGCATGATTATTGATGAATGTTATGTTGCAAAACAAGAACAAGGCGACTAAAATTGAAAGCGAGTTAAACTCATTAACTCCAAATAAGTCAATGTTGTAGAAGATGATCACAATGAAGGTGAGCTCCTCCCTGTTTTTGATGGCAATTACAAGTCTTCTGAGGAATGGGTCCTTGACTATGGTTGCACGTTTCATATGTGTCCCAATCGGAATGAGCCAACATATGAAATGTGTCAAAAGGCTCAATTTTAATGGGTAATGATGCATCCTACAAGATTGCAAGTGTTGGTACAATCATAATCAAGATGTTTGATGGAATTGTCAGAATGTTAGCGGATGTTAAACATGTCCTAGATTTGAAGAGGAATCTCATCTCATTAAGTATCCTCGATTCAAAAGGGTACAAGTACATTGGTAAAGGTGGAGCATTGAGGGTTAGCAAAGGTGTAATAACTTTAAAATACTTAAATGCTTTTATAATGATGTTTAGGTATAAAATAAATTAGATCTTTTTTTTCCTATTTAAATTGCTAAAACTAAAAATGATAAAAAAACCTAAAATTATACAAGAGTCGATAAATTTAGTAAAATGTCAAATGAGGAATCATCTGTCATAAATGAAAAAGAATAAATGCCAAAGTGAGAATATTGAGAAGTGGAATGTCAAATAGAGAATAGGAGGTCTTTAATGCAAAAATGAGAAAATATGATTAAAATGTGTTAACCAAACATGGCTCGGCATAATATAAATGGATAAGGCCAAAATTGGTCTTTAGAAGAGCCTATTTTGGGTATTTAATGCTTGAGAGCTAGGGCTTTCTAATGCTTTGAGAAGCGGAGAAACCTTGTTGGGTTGATTTGCCCCATTCGGGGTCCAAGGTTTTGCAAGTAAAGCAAGGAAAAGAATAGAAGGTAAAAAGGGAAGCTAGGTTTAAAGCTGCAAGAGAATCAAGTAAGAAACACTTCATAATTCCATATTTGTTTGTTTCTTGGGGCTAGTTGCTAGCTTTCAAGGTGTATAGTGGTTGATTGGCGCTGAGGAATTTTTGTATAAAGAAAGCTGGGTTTTTAGGATAGCCAAAATTCTCTTAAAAATCCATATTTGGGGTCAGCACCCTGGCCATCACTCATACAAATTGAGTGATTAGAATTTTTAGGTAAACTATACTTCTATGAGAACTTCCCTCAAATAAGTATATCAAAATTTTGACTCATTAGACTTAGAAATTTGTTAAATTAGAGACTATTTTTCGGTCAATTTAAGCGCTTTGGTGTTTCGTAACAATTTTGAATAGGCCATGTTGAGTTTAATTCATCCAAATTGAACGATTCAAATTTCTAGAACTATACTCCAAGTATAACAAATTTATCTAAAATAAGCTGTGATCTAAATTCGATCCCATTTAGACCTAGAAATTACTCTAAAGGGAGCTGCTCGGGGCAATTCCGTTCCAGGTTGAAATAGAATAGTCTCGGATGTTTAGGACATATCTGGAGCTTCGGTGCTCCGAATTGGATGATTCAAATTTCTGAATAATATAGATTCATAGAGGACAATGGACAAGTGAAGGTGGGTAGAAAACAATTCTAACTAGAAACCTAAATAAGCCAACTGATATTGTTATCTAATTGTGATGGATTAGGTTGGCGACGCAGGAAAAACCCGACTTAAGTCGAGATTACAGGATAGGAATCGGCGTAAATGATCTTTTGGTTCTTGCCTTCACCATCTCTTCTTATTTCAAGTATCAAAATTGTTTTGCACAATTATTGAAATGATTTTCAATAATATTGATTTATTTAAAATGATTTGAGAAAATTGGATTAGAAATGATTGCTATGAAAATTGTATGTGAGTATTGAACAAAGTTGGCTTGAGTATAAAGATATGTACCTTATTAGATTTCTATGACTAATTCTTTTTAACTCTTAATAGAATGTTATTCATCATATTTTAGTTAAAGATAGATTGGTATACCAATGGGCGGTCAAACTAGCAAGATGCAGAACGAACGTATCAGTGTCACTCCGATCCGTAGCCTGCCGGAAATATTACCCAGAGTTCACAAAATGATTTTTAATAAACTGGGGCCAAGAATGCAATGGGATCAGACAGGCTATAAAACCTTTTATACCGCCTTCATAGCCCAGCGACCGTGTTGGTGATTCCGTTATCTCACGTGACCAAAACATCAAGCAATTCGTTTAAGGGCAAAATGGTAAGAATATTTGTAAAAAATGCATGATTTGGAGTTTTCATGAGTTATCGTATAAGTGAAAGTGCATATTTGGAATGATTAATGAATTTTAAATGAATGTATATGAAATGAATATATCTATGTATTATATTGCATTGATCATTCAAAAAAAAAAAAAAAAAAGGTTCAAAGCATTGCTTTAGAAAAGTCGCATGATTTGTGTCAAAATGAAATGAAGAGAGTTGTATAGAACCACTTCTGGCATGAAAATGCTTTAGCGATTGTTTTACTATCGCTAAGAATTACCGAGTGAACAAAGTCTGTAAGTAAAGACCGTGGTAAGCACTAAGTCATCGCCAAAAAGCCTCACTGAGTAAAAAGCTCCTGACCATGCATGCTGAAACCTTTACGATCGCTGATACCTTTGTATTAAACTATGCCAGGAAATTTCAACCAACTCAAGAATGTTTGTAAATGTTTTTGATATTTAAAATGGCTTATAATGCCGTAATGTATAAAGGTGGGAAATTGAGCAAATGGGCATATAATGCCATATTGAATGAAAATTTGTATTGAGAACAAAATGATAGACCCCCTTTAAGTTAACATGATATATACGTATATAATTTCATAAGGATAATACCATCTCATAAACGAAAATTAAATGTGTTTTATCGAGAAAAGGAATCGTATTTGAATTCTCAGAAAGAGAGACCGCCGTCCCTGATAAGGCCTGGGTTCTAAACAGTCGTATAAAGCAAGCCCTCTCACAAAAGGTGCTCTGTTGCAAATGAAAGGACGTAAAAGTAATGCAAATTATATATTTCAGAGGGAAAATTCGCAATTATATGATGTTGTTGTTACCTCTAAGTCTATGATAGATGATGATGCTAGCTACCAAATTGTGGCATATGCGCCTTAAAAGGTTGAGTGAGAAATGGTATGGATCGAATTGAGTGTATATGACCCTTGATGGTTAGATTACTAGTAAATAAATTTTTAGAACTTTGTGTCTTTGGGTACAAAGAAGCTTCAAGCTTTCCTTCATGTGGGTATTCATAAACATCAAGTGAACTCTTTCCTACTTACACTCCGGTTTTGGGACCATCCAAAGTGCCTTCTAATGGAGGCGCTAATTATATTGACTATTATTGATGATTTTTCAAGGAGAGTTTGATCCTTCTTCTTGAAGCACAAGAGTGAAGTTTTGCAAATATTTATGAGGGAAGATCATGATCAGAAGGTATATGAAGCTGATAAAACATCTCCACAGACTAATAATTGTTTCTGAGCTTTAATGTAAGAGTTTGATGGTTTATGTGGATCGAAAAGGCATTGGTTAATACCACTGATAGTGGTTGGCATCTGCCAACAAAATGGAGTTAGTGTGCCAATCTAACAAATCTATTATGGAGAATGTTCATCAGATGCTTTCTAATTTAAACTACTCAAAGCTATTTCTGGGGCTGAAGTGGTCATGGACTCGCTTGTTTTCTCATTGACCTGTCTCCCCTAATTGCACATAAGAAAAGAGGTACCAATTTGAGGCGATATGGTACTCTTGTAGTTTATTCAAATGGTAAAGATTTTTGGCTGTCGAACTTTATGCTTGTGTTGATATGGAAAACTGAACCTGATCCTGCTAATGTTTTCCTTCACAGAAGAATGTTCTATGTTAAAGGTTGCAAGTTGTGTGTTTAATCATGAAGATAATTGTTATAGAAACGTTATTTTTGATGAAAACCGCTATGTCATGAGATTTGCCTCGCTAATGACTTATGTGATTACAAGTCAACAGTGAAATTCAAATGCGGAGCCAGCGATTTAAATTGGCTCATATCGTTGTCTACTCCTCGCCGCCAAACATGCGATGTGTTGGCTCTTCTCAATCGCTACCACCAATTAACCTGCACTACACAACAATGCATACGTTGCAGGATGTGAGAAAAGATAAATAATTCCTCCGGCGGAGGTATGTCGAGGTTGATTTGTTGCTTATGCTCTCAACGTAGCAAAAAGTATTGCCTCTACTTATGAGGAAGCAGTGAGTTATGAGGATTCTAGTAGGTGGATGTTTTCTATGCAGGAAGAGATGGAGTCTCTTCATAAGAATGGTACTTGGGACTTGGTGAAACTTCCCAAGGAGAAGAAAGTCGTTAGTTGCAAACGGGTCTTCAAAAGAAAGGAAAGAATACCATGAGTTGAAGAAGCTAGATACAAAGCAAGGCTAATTGTCAAGGGTTACAATTAGATTCCAGATGTTGATTTCACATATCTATTCTCTCCAAATATAGAAGCATAGTCTCTATCTCGACCGTGCTTACTATTGTGACGATGCATGACGTAAGTTTACGATTGGATGTGAAATTGTTTTCTTTTACATGGAAAGATTAATGAGACATTCACATGTAGCAACCTTGAGGGTTTTGTGATTTCTGCTGTAAAGAGGATTATGTGTTGTTTGTTGAAAAGCCCTTTATGACTTGAACACCTCCTAGGCAATGGTACAGAGATTTGACTTCCATTTATGATATCCCCACAATTTTAAGAGAGATGCACTATGATAGTTGTGTTCTACTTTTAGGAAAATGACAGTCGCAGGTATCTACTTGTATGGATGATATGTTGATTACAACCAACTGGTAAAGAAGCGATATTCGAAGGGTCAAAGCTCAACTTAAAAAGAGTTTGAGATGAAAGATTTTACAGCAAACAGATCGTATTTGAGAGACTTAGAGATAGACAAGTAGGTATGTTGTACCTAAGTTTGGGAAGGGGAAGCATTGAGAAAGTTCTTCATAGATTCATAAAATGCCAAGCCTGTTAGGCACAACTGGCTAGTGAGCTCATTTCAATCTTTCATATGCTTTATCCCCATAAAAATGATGTTGATTACATGTCTGTAGTTTCACATCAGTGCAAAGGGGTCTTCTGTATGCTAGAATTGTTTTTGTCCAGATTATCATGTTGTTAGCAGTATATGGTGAATCCCTATAAAGGCTTCGATCAAAGGCAAACTGGATATTTGTTTGCTTGTTCTTCGATGTTTGTCGCAATTTAGATAATTTGCATACGGTGTTATCGGTAAGGTCATTCATTTAGTCGAGATCTTGGATAAAAAGAACACTTTACTGGTGACACTGAGTTAGAGGTCGCGCTATCGCTGAATTACCTGAAGCAACTACAAGCTAAGGTTGCTGACTATCGATGCAATATATATGGCTATTTTTAAAAAGCCTCAGAAGTGGGCTATTTGTCAGAGGAATGGTTAAGAAATTGCGGGTGACGGCGCACTCACCACAATCGGGATAGTCAAAGTGCTATCTTTTCTGGCCACAAAGATCGATAACCCATGAGAAGACAGAGTTAATATCGATGTCTGCTAAACACTCTTGTCTTCGAGGTCCCATGACATTGTTGTTAGTAAGGTTAGCACCTTGGGCGATAATCCTAACTGGTATGATGACCGGGCACAATCTCCAGCTTCCAAGTCAATCATTCCTTGGGCTTGGTTGGTGCCCAAAGTTGAGTTTAGCCCTTCAGCTTTAGTAGAGGTTGGCTATTATTATTATTTTTTTTTGAGATCAAGTTGCTGGCGTTTAGTTGCACTTCGTGGAATCTCACTTAAAGGTGAGATTGCGAAAAGTTGGCATTCAATCTGAGCTTCAAGATAATAAAAGTTGATGTTTGCAATCCAAAACAAGAGTCTTATCACTCACCCCCTGTCTTGTTGCAACAAGCGATCCTTTTCTCAAGTGTCTCTCATTCTGACTTGTTGCGATAAGAAAACCCCCTCATTAGTTGCTCGCCTTCTAAACTCATGTAATGCTGTGCTCTTTTATCATTTGTACCCTCCGGTTTGTTACTGCAAGCGCTTAGATTTTGATGCTTTTCTGGGCTTATATTTATGGAGGGGCCTGGCGGCGCTACACAAGACACAATGTATACACACACACACACACAGCCACACACACACACACACACACATTATCATCACAGAGGATATATATAGAGGCAGGAGAGAGAGTATATATATATATATGAGGTATATATATAGTATATATGGCAGATATGGTGGTATATATATAATAGGATTTTCTGTGTTTCTAAAAAGATGAGTCATTATGAGATTAAGAGAGGCCGAGAACATTGTAACTCTCTTTCTTTCTTCTCTCCTTCTCTTCCTTGCAAACATCTTTGAGATATAATGATTTACAAACTCACCAAGGTTTTTTTTCCTCGATTTGATTTTCACGTAAACTTGGTGTTTTATCTTTCATTCTTGCTTGATCCACCATATTATTATTCTAACGAACCGGTATCGAGTTTCACAAAAACATTCAAATAAATAAAAAGATTTAGAAAGATGCAAGATCAAGATAAAAGGATTTCATGAATGGAGTCGATTGTTTCTTTACCAAGATGATGGAATTGATCCAAGGTGGATTGTTAGAATTATGTCTGAATTCCTATTTAGTACACCTTTGTAAATGAATATTTTATAGAATCACAATTATTATATTAGTGTATTACTTCGTTTCTTTATAGCATGGAAAGCTGAATATCTATAAATATTATAATTTGTTTTTAAAAAGCTCTGTGAGAGAGAAAGACCTGTAAAGGCTGTCTATAAAAGATGTGGGAAGAGTTTGAGAATTGAGTTTTGTGGAAAGGCTTTCAGCATTATGAGGTCCCTAGGGTTTCAAGGTTTGTGATTTTTCTAGTTTATAATATTTTGATATTCCATCTATACTTGTGTTTTTAAGAATACGGCAAAGGATTATCTTCATCCAGGATGCTATAATTGGTCAAACCACATTAAAACCTCATAATGCTTATGTTAATTTACTATTTTTGTGTTCTCAATTCATATATCTCTACTCGCATCAAAAGCTCGATTCATGCAACAAGGAAGATCAATATCAATGTTTCAAACTCGTGTCGGTTCAATAAAGCATGAAGAGCAGAAAATAAAATGCCGTCAACTAATATTTTCTCATTTGTTAATTTTCTAAATAAATTTTCGCCCATTTGAAGCTCCGCTTCTGAACCCAAATATAGTAGGGAAACAGAAAAATAAAGCAGAAAGTATGGAAAGAAATAAAATTTAGAAAGGAAAATAAACAAAGCTTTAAACTTTATAAATTAATTATATATTTATTTCAAACCTCATTTATTAGTTTATTTCTATTAAAATGATTCAAGAAATTTAAAATACCTAAAATTTTGATTATATTTGATTTTTGTATTTCCATTGTAAAACCAAACATGCATAAAAATCTGGTTTTCCTTAGTATTTTTCTTTCATAGTACATTTTAGTTCCAAATTAAAGCTCAAAGAAAATAAACGATTTAAGTGTTACTTGAGTTAAAACTTCATCACTAAATCGTTTAATCTTTGGGTATTAATGAAATAAAATAAACAAGATGAGCTTCTGAAAATAGCAACAAAGACAATCTATCAAGTTTAACTTTTTTTAATTTCTCTTTCTTCTTGCATTCTATCTTCTTTCTTGATAACCACACAGAGCCTAAGTAATTTATTTATTTCATTAAAAAACAAAAATAAAAGAAATGTGGGATCTTGAAGATGTTAGGTTTTCAAGATATATATCATTTTATCTGGATGTAATTATTTTCTATTATTTATCGATCAAGGTTCAAATCTATTTTATGACTAAAATATTAACTTACAGGAAGGGCAGGCACAAATAATTACTTCTTTCTTTTCACTACCTAGACTTCTGGCTTGTTCATTTCTCTGTTTGGTATTGAGCCAAAGCTGGTCGACCTCATCTTCATGAGAATCAAAACATGAGAGTCACTCATGTGGCCTAAGCAGCCTCAAGCCCCTGAAGAGATCCAGATTGACAGCTAACTACCTTCGACCTTCATTTGGGCTTCTTCATCAATTCCATATTGAATAGGAAACTTGTAGTTTCCTGCAAGAAGATTTTGAGAATAATTAAAGGTGATATAAAAATGCGTAATTCTATGATTCAAAATGATTTCTTAGAAAATAATTTGTATTTTAGTACCATCGCTAGGGTACCTTTCTTCCAACACCATTAATTGCGGTAGTACCTATAACTATTATTAAGTATATACAATTTATTAAAGGTAATGCAGGGTACTACTTTTCATATCTAAAATAAAATTATTTTTTTATGAAATTGTACCTTAAATCAGATATATTTTGTATCATTTATGTCATCTTTATGCATATTCCTGTAGTCAATGTAGGAACACAAGCTTCCAAGTTTATAAATAACTAGCTATGTCATAAACCTCAGTAAAATTGGTAGAGTTACAACCATTGAATTGATTCAGTCATATATTTTTCCATCTGATGATAATAGACAATGGGATTTATTGGGCACCCAAGACGGCATTTATTTAAACTGACAAGTTGTTTTTGGGATGCTTTAGATGCTAAGAATGAAAATTAAGGGAGAGTCTTTGCTTAACCGAAGAGTTTTGGTGACTAATTGAAGTATTAAGTGAAACTTTCATGAACCATCAATTAGTCCTTGAGATCTCAACTATATATTAATAATATCATACCAAAGAGAAATTAATGAATGGAATGATCGAAACTCCAACATATCAAGAGCTAAATGTTAAATGTCTATGATGATGATCTTCCAACTTTTTTGATAGTTAAACATTTTAGTCACACAATATATTAATGATCTTATTAGGGACTCGAATATGAGACCCTTTCTTATGCCTTTGCCTTTTAAAACATTAAACGATTCATAGAAGATATTTCTTATCAAGGTCTTAGGCAAAAATAAATCGGGATGCTTCAATAATGTCACACGTGATGGTATAGAAACAAGTGGTGTGACACTTGGAGCTAATTTTAGTTGAAGTGTCGCCACCAGTCACACATGATGGTAGAATAAGTCATGTAACACAACTTTCCTTATTTGGTCCACACGAATTTTGGGGGTAATATTATGCAAATCAAGAGAAAATATTCAATATGATGAACAAAGAGTAGAGGAGAATATTGGATAGATCAAATTAGAGAGATTGGATCTTATTTGGTACGATTTATAGGGGAAGAAGATATTGCACTAAGGCGGTGATTTATGGAATGAGATCAAATTCTCCAGCAAGATGTCGAGACAGCTTTAGTAAACATGAAGATCTTGAATATTGAGAATGCCAAAGAAGAGACGTTTCACTAAGGGAGGGATTTCGAGCACTCATGCAAGAGATGGTCTAGGAGATTATTCATGAGGTGAAGTACTAGCTACTATAGGTATTGCCTTTATCTCCTATGAATGGGCACACACATACTCTTATTGAGAAGAGCACTGGGTATAAGAGTCCGTATAGCTGTTGTATGGGGAAATATGGAGCTTATTTTCATGTTTCACTGAGAGAGAGTTAGGAGAAAATGACTTTTAGAAATGAGGAACCTTGTCTCAAAGACTAACATGTAACTTAATTGATATATAGTGAAATTTCTTGCATCCGAAGTTCACCCCACTGACATGCTATCGAACCAGACCAATCTTGCTTCCTTATATATCACTACCAAACCCGCCTCCCGAGGCATGACTAAGTATTTCCTACTAAACACATTTTCTTAATGAAATATTTCTTAACGATCAAAATTTAATTATGATATTAAAAATATAAATATTTAATCTTCAAAATTTCAATCGAAAATAAAACATTCATCCAAACTTGTCGGCATTAAAACTCGAATTAAAATAACCAAATAAAATTAATTTAACCTAAAAATATTCAAGTAAATAAATAGTGTCAAAACCCCCCAAAATCCTTGTAATGCCAAACTCTCACATCTTAATCATCACTTCTTGCCCAAACTAAAGGTTCCTAAAAAATTGTTAATGAATGGAATGAGCTCAAAGCCTAGTAAGAAATAATAATACAGTTTATGATCAATTATTTTCACAATTCTTCAAAACTGAGATATATTATTTAATCAATTTTTACAAAACTTTCGGAATATAATAAAAACAAAAATTCAAACTTTGTATCAAAGGTTCATATTTTATAACAAATCATTTTTGTATCCAAATCAAACCACTCAAAGATATTTGTTCTCCTGATTTATCAACAAATAATAACTTTTGTGGAACATTAACAAAAACAAACAATTATTATGTTTCACGCACTAGGGTCATAGTGTCAATATTATGAACCTGATTAGCGCCATATGTCAACATCAGAACCCGCTAATTAGGGTCATAGTTAATTATTATAACACATTGACGAGGGTCATAGTCAATTATTATAACCCATTGACGAGGGCCATAAACAAGAGTAAAATTTTTTTCTCTCCAATTCAAATTTATGAAACAATTTCATCATATCTCCAAACTTGATATTTTTCATAAACTAAATCATAAACATACTTCACAAAACCTACTAATTGATCCATAAATAGCCAACAAAAATATAAACTTTTCTATATCATAATATATAAAAAATATATCATAACTTTTCATTAACTTAGAATAATATAGAAAAAGAATAATTTATTTTGCAAAGTCTTATAAATATATAAAAATAATATTTTATTTTCGAAATCTGTATTAGAATCTCTTACCTCAAAGGAGTACTCAGAACTTGGGGTTCTCAAAGAATCTTGGGACAAAAGATTTATTATTCATCCAAAAAATAAAGCTTCAAACTTTGAACTACTAGATTCTAAATCTGAACCATCAAACTAATTCCTTGTTTTCTTAACTTCGTTTTTTTATGTTATTTTCTAACTGCAAGGTAATATCTCAATGGATATTTATGGTTTAATTAACAAAAGACTTTATCCTTAACAATTAATGAATTATTAATACATCCTTATTTAAAAAAAAAGGTAAACTCACTCTCAAAGAATTTAGTGTCACACAATGTGTGTTTTTATTTATATCTTTTGTAGTTTATTTTCTTTCGTGATTAATCATTGATATATTTGATAGACCAGCTACCTGATATATTAACGTAAACCAGAGACATCTTTTTAAATATTATCTTCTTCATTATCTATCATATGCGCTTAGACAATGATATGTCTCCCAACTTAATTGAATAACATGTTTCAATATAATAAATAAATATTTTTTTGTTTCAAGTTTTTTCATTTAACAAAAAATTAATAAATAAATAACATAATATGAAAAAGTAAATTACTTTTAATGAAATGTTTTTAAATCATAAGACTAACCCTTGTGACTCACTGGTTTTTACTTTAATAATCATGGATGTTCCGTCAACTTGGTCACACACTTGACTGAATCTCATCGGCCCAGTTAATATCAAAATAAACCTTTGTTTGCACTCGGAATGAAAATTTTACCAATATAGTAATGGTTAGGCTTAAGCTCCAAGCTTCATAGAATAAAAGTCCAAAACAAAGGCAAATCGCATCCATTTGCAGGCCGCCAAGACTCACAGAAGAAGTCTTAGGTATTTTCGAATTTTTAAATTTTTGAAGCCAAACAAAAAGTATTATCAAAAGTGTTGGTATAAAACTAAAGTAATATGTGTCACTGTGAGATTATTCTAGGGAATGTTCCATGATGAGACATGGAAGAATTTTTGATGGACTCAAGACCTCAATAAAGGGAGACGCTGAGGAGTTCTGATGTGAACAAGCTTCCTTTAATGGAAGACATGCAATCATTTTCCTGAAGCTGAGAAAGATAAAATGACCAAGCAACAAGCCCTCACATCTATAAAAGGAAACAGAGTATGGATGAACTATGAACCAATCAATAATCAATCAAATGCAACTCAATCAATCTAATTTGAACAAACATATGCAACCTGAAGCCAACGCTTTCTCGTTAATTTTCAAAGATTTAAATTTCAATGCAAATGGTGTTCTTCATAAATTTCCAACGTTGTTATTTCATTCATTCGTGAAAGTGAAATCCAATATTTTCTGTGCTAATTTCAACATTTTAAGGTAAGTTCATCCAAGCCATTAAGCTCTTTCTGCACAACACTATTACAAACAAATCCACGTTGAATCTACACTCAAAGATTCCACAAAGTATTATTTAATCATCAATTTCTCAATAATTGTTATTTCTCATTCTTTCCTGGGTTAAAATCTAACATTCTTTCTTCTCAAAGAATTATTTCCTTAATGATTTATTCAGATCTATAATTTGATTCTAGGGTAGTCATGTGAACCCCAGTGGAGCCTACATAATCCCGACAAGTTTTTGGATTTTGAAGAGTTATTCACTTTTAAACATCTTTAATTTTCCTGAATATATTGGTGATGTTTATATTTTTTCTTTTGCTTCGTGTGGGAGATTAAAAATCAACCCAACATTTTGGCAATAACTTGAGAATCTACTTCTCAAAATGATAACTAAAGTCGTGGAAACAACATTTGATGATTTAATGCCACGCAAAACTGAGAAGAAACCATCTGAGTCTCGTGACTCGTGATCTCATGTTGCATAAAGACAAGAATGACTCGTTTCTAGCTATGGCGTGAACAATTTGAAAGAAATACATCAGATTTTCAAGGAGAATTTGTATCAAACATCCCGACGAAGAAGCAAAGAGTAATATAAAAGATGATGATATTCATAGCTTCAAATTAGTTGAGTTTTAGGCAATGATTATGACCATGAAGATTGAACGCATGACTGGATGAAGATTTAATGAAAATGTGGCTTCACAGAGGCCGAGTCCAAGACTCAAAGTTCTGCTGAGAAAAACTAAAGTCATGTCGATTATGCATGCCTTGCTAGACGGTTAATGGTCACGCTAGAAAAGCAAATGGAGTGAACAAAAGCTGAATGCTTATTAAAGTTGTAGTTAAATGGCTCAAGCACAAGAGACTATCCCAAAGCAATCAAAGATGATCATCCAGAGGTTTAACCCCACTTCTCTATTCACCTGAGAGCGCTGAATGAGCTCTGAGACAATCAACACTGAACTCTATGGTGCTCCTGTGAATTTTCAGATAAAGCACTCTCACTTCTCTCCTAAACAAAGCTGAGATCTCATCTTCCTCCCATAAGAGAAAGAGACAAACCAAAATTTAATGAGAACCCACAGTAGGCGTGACGTGTAAAACTAAAATTTTCATTGTGTGCAAGTGCATGAGTCAGCACGCTGTAATATAGTGTGTGAAAAGTGGAGCACAACCCAACAGGGAAAAGTGATATTAACTACTCAAATTGGCAATCCTAACTTTATCTGTGATGATGGATTGAGAGTGAAACACTAACAATCTAAATCCTAATCTATCATGCAAAGATGCAAATAAAATGGAAAAGCCTAGGCTTTTAGGGACTTCATTTAGCTAACCATTATGCATGATACTCAATTTTCTGAATAACATTCCACTTCTATTGCGGTAAGTTTCCACTTATGCATCTCAGGATTCAGAACACTCCAAATTATACCTTTAGTAGCTCAGATATGTTTAGGGCAAGGGAAAAGCCAATTTGTATTTTTTCAAAATTCAAGTGCTATGTGTGAAAAAGGGTAAACTGGAAATTAGCCAAATTATAATTATAGATAATATTGCAAGAAGATTATATCTTCTATTGTTGAATTGTGATAAGGATTATAAACTCAAATAAATAAGACTAAGAAATTTGTTGTAAGGGGATAATAACAACTTATCATTAGAAGGAAATTTCATTTTTTGAAGCAGACAAAGCTAAAGAATAATACTGGTATGGAGAACTGGTTTTCGTTTGTTTTCTTTCAGCTATTATCTTTGAATTGATCAAGTAAAGTGAAGGAAAGAAATACAGAAGGCAAAAGAAAAAGGAAAGCTTACAAGAAGTCTTTCACAACTGGAGGTTAGAAAGTAAACCTGTGGAAACTTATTTTGCAGGAGGCTTTGCTGGTTTGAGCTCGTTTATGGTTTGTTTTACTGTTTAATTTACAAACTTCCATGAAAAGGGCAAAATGCCCATTTTGCTTTCACTGGTATCACTCCCGCCAGCAAGATGTTTTCACTGAGCAAGCTTCGCCTAGGCGAAAGTCTATTCACTAGAAGCAACCAAGATCTGGTTTTTCGGCCACTGTTTGGCTTGCCTTTTCTTCACCTGTTTGCTTTATTTTATGTGTCAATCGAATGTTACAAATTACTAGTATAAAAATATCTAAAAACACATATAATTGTAGGCCTCGTTTAAGACCTATATAAACTAACAGCAATATCTATTTAGAGTTTCTCAGACTTATCTAGTGTGACGACACTTCTATTTCGTGTCAAGGTGCACGTTCGGACACACGACACTCCCGCATCGCGGCAGATACCTGATCAGTGCTTGAAGAACGCCCGCTAGTGCCTTGACGATGGCCGCGCTTCGCACTCGTTCAATATTGTACCTGCACCTTTAGTACTCCAGCCGTGTCGCGGCCCCTTCAGCCTTTGTTGCCATCGCATTCATATGCAAGCAAACATTTATATGATAAACTATTTGAACAAATGAAATATATGAAAAACAAATAATCAGCCGATGTTAAGGCATATCTAAGTTTTGTATTGTATTGTACCCCATGGAAAATTTTATGGATAAACTTCTATTTGTACTCCTACTTCTGAGATTGAACATTTTGATATGTTAATGATTTTACATGTACATTTAATTGGTGACCACACAAGATCAAATGATTCTATATTTTCTCCCCACTGCTATGTTTAGCACTTCGGTGTTTCATCCCGTGTGGTGCACCAAGAGGCTGTCAGATCTGATCGGCACTGTAAACACAACAACAGAGTCTTTCCGATGTAGGTCCCCAAACTGGTCTTTAGCTGTAATAAATGTAAATGTAATATTTGAGATAGCCAACTGCGGTAAATACAAGTAATAAACTAGCATATATGGCCAGGATTAAATTTGCTAAAACCCGTGGTGTAGTTTTATGATTTTTGCCATGAATATATGCTTTGAATGGTCACTGGAATCGCCCATAGTCTTCGTCTTATAGTGATTGCCTTCAAATTTAAAGAGGTCGGAGAAGGGAGTTAAGACTTCTCTAATAACTATAGTCTACCTTGTGGTTTAGGTATTTGTATTTCACCTCAACCTCAAACCATAAAAAATAAACCCAAGAAACTCCATCACGTTACCAAACCTGGGTGAACCTTCTTTTGTCGGTGAAATGTGATGTTCTACCCTAGGTAATCTGTCCTTTACCCTCGGGATTCGAATTTGAACCAACAATTTATTAATGATGATAAATCATAATAGACATGAAGATTAAAGTAGAATAATTAATAGAATTGTGGATAGAAATATCAAATAAAAGGTAAATCAATCTTCAATTATATAAATCAGAATTCAAACTAAATCTAAACCCAGAAATGAAATGGGAACTGCAAAATTTAATTTTCCAAACATGGCAAAACAAAGAATTGTCATGGATAAGAGGTTGAAACTCGAAAATTTTCTAGATCTCGATGATGAAACAGATCTTCGCCATTGATTTCGCCTGTAGTAAAATCTGAATACCAGATAATTTGAAATAATCTTATAGAAATGACTATTTTCGCAAGCAATAAAAACAAGGTTTTCATGAATTTAAGATTTTTAGGAAAATCTTTAAGTTAGAAAATTAACCCAGCTGTTTTCCATAGAAAATAATTGAACTGAACTCAGATTTAAAGAGTAGCTTCAAAAACTGAATTCCAGTAGGTTGTGATTATATAAAGGCAGTTGGGCCACCAGCAATCTAAGGATTAAGAAAAAAGGAGCAAAAAGTGTAAAAGATCCCATTTTTCAGTTTTTTCCTAGAGATCGGAGTGAAGGATAAAGAGATAGACAAGAGCTTCGATTCCAAGATTCACTGAACCTCGTGATTCGGTTCACGCCAGAACAAAGTTCATCAGACGACAGGCCAGCCGCGCGGTATTGAAAACGCGGACTTCGCCGAGGATCCAAGCTTAGAGTTTGGGAAAACAAAGGCTTTTGGTCGGTAGCGTCCACTTCAGCCTCTACTAAGTTCCTTCATTGACCCAAGAGGTAGGAATTCTTCCAATTAATATTTTTCCACTAATTTAATGGTCAAATAGAGTTCTGGGTTTCAAGCTTCCTTTTCATTAAAGAGCCTGCAGGACTGTGGGAGGTCAGTACCATGGCTCACTGAGTTTGTATTCATGGTCTCATTGTGAATAGTCGTGGCAGTTTAAGGCCATTGTATGACCTATTTGAGAGTGTCATTGTTAATCCAAGAGTGAGTTGTTTGGATGCCAAATGTGTGGCTCTATGTAATGGGCATGGATGGCCTTGAGAAACAACAGCCATAGATGGCTTGATTGTGTGTGTGTGTCATAGCTTGAAATATAGAATACATGTTGGTTGCTGATATCGATATATGCGCATAATATACTGACATAATCAGAATGGCATGAAAAAGTCACATGCGAGATGTGGATTTGGCCCATGACACTGTGGCGTGGCGATTAGTTACCAGATTCATTATACATGTGGCGGATATAACATGCAATATACACATTACAGATAAAACGGACATCACGAATGGCGAGTACATGGTTGAAAATCTCGGCACCTATGATCATCATGGTTACCGGCGGGACAAACCACCAGAGCTACAATAATAATAAAGGGGCAGAAAACCCAGTCGGACAGCGGCAGAACAATACTTCCCGGTGAAAGGAATCGCAGCGGATAGACACACCCTTGCAGTGAAAGCTCCGCGAAAGTATTAGTGTGTGAAGTCCAGGTGTGACACCAAAATCTACCACAAAAACACATACGAGTTTTATAGAATGATCATTGAGGTAACATCCAAAAAGCTGGTTTGAGAACAAATGAAATTCCGCTTGCGTGCCGACCGCTGGATGTAATCGAAATACTTGGCGACTTTTACCACGCCTAGCATTGCGGTGACAGAGTTTTAAGACCCAGTGAATGGTTCGTAAGAATTCCACTTGCAAGTACATGATTGAGCTCGTCTCATTTATATAATGACAGGTAGGATCCTACAGTAAAATCAGATGTTTTACTGGTAATGAATGTAATGCGGAATACTTAATTCATTATTAATTTTATGGGAGTGAAACATGAGAAATATTCTTCTATCAGCAATAATCACCTATGGGAAACATTTCAGTAGAAAAACACCATGATCGACGCCGCCACCTCTGAGGTTTTAACGCGGAAGAAGGCCAACGATGTGGTTTTGATAAACTTTTGTAAAACCATGGAACAATCTAGTCTTGAGGGAATAACGGCAAAGATTTTTGATCAATTTTTACTAATCGCTTAAATTTTAATTTCGTGATATTTCTTAACTTAAATATGCAATAATGGATCCTTAATGTAACTGTTCATGGCATTGTCGTCAAGATTCATGTACTTGACAAGAGTTTGGTATCAAAGCTAGGCATGTAGATTACTTACGTAGTATTCGCTTGCCGATTTGTTAGTCAATGCCACCTTCCGTGGTTTTGGGCGTCAGATGGCACTCTAAAATGTAAAGTAAAGAACACAACAAAGGAAGTACAAAAACATGAAATAATATTCTCCTTCTTCAACTTCTTTCTCCAAGAGCACGTTCTGGTGGTTGAAACCCTTGAGAGGCTTTATCTTCACCTCTGGCCTGGAGGTCCTCTAGTTGTCAAAATTACCCCTTTAGAAATCCCAGCTGCGCTATGATGGGATGAAAACTGTGCCTCATGTAGTGACATCGCAACGTGGTTTCATGTCGGTCTTACTTTGAATCCACGCCACGCCGGCGGTTCGAATCGCTACACGTGGGTGCTCAGCGACGTCGCGATGTGGCAAGTAGGCATCGCGATTTGAAGACACTGTTGCACTTCACATTTTTTATTCCATTTTGCACTATTTTGCTTCATGTGCTCGGAATTGGACCTATATACCAAAAGAACAAATTGTAATATAAACTTATTTATATACTAAAATTTGCATAAAACAACACCAAAAACATGGGGATAAAACAAGTGTTTTAGACACTCAAGAACAACCTAATCTTGTTACGAAAATGGCTCCTCAAATGGTGTATGCTAACACTAACCTGCTCACATAACCTAGAGTTTATAATGAGCCACTTACTTTAGCTGGAGGCAAAGGGAGCATTATTTCACCACCCTTAGGGGTAGGTATTAATAGAGGCTAGCAAATTCCTCAGCCTTTTATGCAACCACTACCACCAAATTTAGAGGCAACAAGGGAAGTGGTACAGGAACTATACGGGCTTAGCCTTAGACAGGTTGGCCGCCTAGAATTCTATAAGCCATGTCCAGAGACAATAGATAGAGAGAATCCTTACTCAAGAGGGTATAGAATTCCTGAACCTCTTTATTCTTTGGGGAAAATGAATAGTCTACCTCGAAGCATGTATTATTCACAATATAGTGTGGGAAATTTGCCAACGAAAATTTTTCTTATTTCAAACTCGTGTTATTTCCTAAATCATTGGTCAGAGATGTTTTTACTGCATGCAACATTGCCATGAATTCTATCATGAGTCAGAAATGAGACAACAGCACACAATTCTTTAAAGTTAAGAATCCAAGATTTGCATAGCAAAATTATCAAGGGTAAACCAAAGGGGTGGAGAATCAGCTGAGTCATTTATCACTCGTTTCAAAAGAATGAGGAATGGATGAAAAGTTTATCTCTTAGAAACAGAGTACGTGAAAATAACACAAAGTGGACTCGACATGTAGTCGAAAGAAGTTCCAAGGTATGGAGTTCCTAGACTTCTATGAGCTTACTGCTAAGGTAACAAAGTATGAAGAATTACTCAGGGAAGAAAGTCAACGGAGAAAGACTTCCATAAGAACTTACTGCTAAGAGGTTAGTTCTAAAGCAAATGCAGTAGCAAATCTCCTAATTACAAGTTCCTTCGTCTATCCTCTACTGGTAAAGAAAATGCATTACTTATGGAAGAAGTCAAAACTTTCTATATTACTGCGATAATATAATTTTGATGTATAAAGATCGAGGAAATCTTGATTTCCTTCTGAAGGAGAAATTCATCACATTTCCTCAAGAACACCAACTCCCCAGCAAAGAGGAACTCGAGAGAAAAGTATATTGTAAGTATCATAACTCCTAGAATCATGGTACTAATTCTTATTGGAGTTTCAAGAATATTATCTATGACAATATCAATAAGGGAATACCGAAGTTCCTTGAGAAAAAGGAGGCCATGGTGATTGATGAAAGATCCTTCAAGTGGTTTGGCTAACATGGTATCTAATGATTTAAGAGCAATTTTGAATGAAAAGAAGGATGAGAAGTTTTCTCCTAATGTTAGTATAAGAAATGTATGGGTCCCTAAACAATATCTGGTTTACAAGGATGAATTGGCAATAAATGAAAAATGTCTACAGCTAGAGAAAAGGAAAAGAATGGAAGGTATCCATACTATTTAAAACAGGAAATCAAGAAAGAGAAACCCTTCAAAGAAAAGAATGTTCCTCCAAAAGAGAGGCATACTTTTCTAGAGGGAAAGGGTAGGATCACTTCAAGGAGGAAAATACCTTCAAGGTTTGTTGTCCCTCCTCCTATTCCACCTAAACAAAAGCGGCATGTAGTGCAACATAAGAAATTTCCCTAAAAACTCACCATAACTCAAAAGAGAAAGATGCAGAGACTGAGAGCTATGGATAAAAGGAAATTACTTGAAGAAATGTCATAGGAAAATTCAAAAGAAACAAAGAATCTGAAAGAGAAGTGAGGCCTACTTCAAAGGAAAACCAAATTTAGAAGGAAGGCGTATGATGAAGAGAGTCTAGTTACTGATCTCGATGAAGAAATGGATTTTGAAAACTATTTTGAGAGTACATTTCTTTTTTTCCTTGAAATGCTCTACCATTTCTCTAACTTTACCATATTTTTTCAAGTCAAAGAGATAGAGGAAAACTTAGAAAGAAAGAACATTGCCACTGTAGGAAAAGCATAAACAAGGGTAATCACCATTTACCTCTAAGGAAGTAGCTCAAGGTGGGATATTGGAAAACTCATTGTGGAGATGCGACAAGGCACATAAGACTTTCATATGAGGAGTATAATAATTTTAAATGGTAAACCAGTGTCTTAAGGTATCAAGTTGATATGGATCAACAATCAATGTATGCCATTGAGGAGCGCTGAGAGCTTTAGGAAGAAGCATTTGGTGATTTGATTGTCGTATGTTTATATCAACCACGAGAAATCTCAGACTCGGGCGCATCCCTAATGATATCAATGCGCTGTTAACTTCCTATCATCTTTCACGCGGATTAATTCTACCGCTAATTACAATTCTTGTTAGGCAGATTGATTCTCAGGCTAATTGTTGTGTGTTGTCCTCCCTTCACCTATTTTTAATGTGGTTATGGAAAGGTGTTGAAGTAGGCTAGTATGTAAGAGACAAACAACCTTTCATTGCAACTTCAGATTCTATGGAGGCCAATTACTATGACCAAGAGTTTGGTCCAATAAAGTTCAGAGGCAAAAAGAAGAATGGAACTCCAAGGAAAATATACATGAAGTCAAGAGATACTAGTGACATTCAAGACCAAGCTGCCAAACTTCTTAAGACAACTGCTATTATGCCTTTCAGGTCGATAAATGGTCTGATCATTGAGAAGATCGATGACTAAGTATTCTCATGAAGAGAATGCAACCACTTCAACCGCTGCAACCGCGACATTCAAAATGAAAATGCAACAAGTTACTGAAAAAGTTGCAAAAAAATAGTTTTAAGACATTTGTGGAGAGCTAAAGTGATTTATGATGAAATAATCAGATGAAGAGGAAGAAGAAATTCAAATTGAATATTTGGAACAAGCTCCTCTAAAAATGGAAGACAATAAGCCTCAAGTACATGATCCTATGGAAGAAGTCAACCTTGCACGTAATCAATGAGTCGCTTGAAGCTCCTCTCTTATCCAATTTTAACTTGAAGGAACATATCATATCATTGTTGTAGGAATTCAAAGATTGCTTTTGCTTAGAATTACGATGCGATGCTAGGATCGAGCTAGAGGCCTCAGGAACATTGCCTTCCCTATTAGTCTCGACCATCCTTTCAATAACCACTGAAGAATATCCAAGGGAAGTAGAGTCGGAGGTGAAAGAGTGAAATTGAGAAACTCTTGAAGGCCAAATTCATCAGGCCTACAAGGTATGTTCAATGGTTAAAAATTGTTTCCGTGATAAGAAAAATGGAAACCCAAGTATGTGTGGATTTGAGATTTAATGTTACTCCTAAGGATATGTATGTGATGCCTATTGTAGATGTTGCCATCTTAACCCGCGAATAATGAATTGTTGTCCTTTATGGATGGTTTCTCTGGTTATAATCAGATTTTAATAGCAGTAGAAGATATACCTAAGACCTTCTTTAGATGTCCTGGCTCCATAGGGACATTTGAATTGTTGGTCATGTCTTTTAGTCTCAAAAATGCAGGTGCAACTTACTAAAGGGCAATGAATGCCATTTTCCATGAAAAGCTAGGCCACCACATGGAAGTATACATTGATGATATTGTAGTTAAATCTAAAAAGAGCCGTTGAGCAATGTAGATCATCTTAAGGAAAGTTTGAGTGGATTTAGACATCATCTAAGGAGCTTAATCTACTCAAATGTGCATTGAGTTCGTTCTAGGAATCTTTCTTTATTCCTAGTTCACTTAAAGAGGGATAGAAGAGACTATACGTATGCTTTCATTACGAACTAATGTCTAATAAAAAAAGGAAGAACTCCAAAAGTTCCTAAGTCAGGTAAATTATTTAAGAAGATTTATCTCTAACCTAGCAAGTAAAACCAAGGAATTCTCTGACTTGGTGAAGCTGAAAGATATGGAATAGTTTAGATGGGAGGAACAACATCAAGAAGCCTTTGACAAGATCAAAGAGTACCTCTCTAAACCTCTTGTTTTAATGCCTCTAATACAAGGTCATCCACTTAAATTATATTTATCAATCGCAAATGAGTCAATAGGTTGTCTTTTAGCACAAAACAATTCTAAAGGCCATGGGCAGACTGTATATTATTTGAGTAAGGTCTTAAATCCAGCATATACAAGTTTGGCCTTGTACTTTGCATGTACTAAACTGAGACATTACTTGATCAAATCTCGAGTTTATGTGGTTGTTCAAACTAACCTTATGAAGTACATGCTTAATCGACCACTTATTATAGGGAGGATTGGTAAATGGTCTCTTGCTTTGTTAGAATTCACCTTGGTTTTCCACAGAAATTTGTTAAGGGGTAAGCATTGACAAATTTCCTAGCTAATCATCCTTCCCTAGAAATTGGGATAGAGCAAAGTATGGAGCTAGGAATTTATGAAGCAAAAAAGGAACCTTGGATCCTCAAATTTGATGGTTTAAGCACAAAAAATTCAGTTAGTGCAAGGGTAGTGATTATCTCACCAAGATGAGTAAAGACTACATTGTCTTTCAATTTAGCCTTTGGATACACCAGGCTGAGTATGAAGCCTTGATGAATCACTTAGAGATCCTAATAGACCTTGGGGAAAAAGATGTTCGAGTAATTAGAGATTCTCAATTGGTACTTCGGGAATTAACAGGGGAGTATAAGTGCAACAGTTTATTATTAGCACCTTACTTTACTGCTGCCATTCAATTGTTAGACTCTTTTGACAATGTCGAATTTGAACATGTACCTAGGGAATCAAACTAGGAGGCTGATGAGCTTGCTCAGATAGCCTCTTGTGTAAAAATGGGTGAAAATTTTACCCATAATTAAGCTCATCATGATAAAGAAGAAGAATCACCCTTCAATTTTTTAAATGGGAATCGACCTAGTCATCTTCAACAATGACATGAATGTTGCTGGAGATTGGAGAACAGAGTTTAGAGAGTATTTAGAGAATCCAATCAATAAGGTTCCCCATTGAACGAAGGCTCAAGATCATAATTTTGTTCTACTATAAGGAGAGCTATACATAAAAGGATTTGATGAGTTATTACTAAAGTGCTTATATTTCCCAGACAACATGGAAGTTATGAAGCAAGTTCATGAAGGAGTTTGTGGAGCCCATCAATCTGGAGTAGCATGCGATGGCAGCTAATTAGAAATATTTGACCATTATTTAAGGCCACCATTCTAAGAGACTACATCAATTACTCTAGCGCTGTCGGGCCAGGAAGCGTAAATATGGAAGCATTTAGAGGATGGGCCATGGATTTGATAGGGGAGATTCATCTAGCATCATCAAAGGGGCACAACTTCATCCTAGTTCCTATAGACTATTTTGCTAAGTGGGTGGAGGCAGTACCATTAAAGAAAGCATAATAGAAGGATGTGATTCAGTTCATCAAGGAGTACATTATTCATAGGTTTGGAATTCCCCATTCTATCACTAATGATCGAGGAACAATGTTTTCTTGGGAAGAAATGAATTATTTTTCTGCAGACTATGGAATACAACTCATCATATCAACTTCTTTTTATGCCCAAGCCAATAAACAAGCGAAGGCATCCAACAAAGTGTTGATAGGAATCTTGGAGAAAATGCTGGAGGAGAATCCTCAAGATTGGCACAGGATTTTATCAGAGACAGTGTGGGCATATAGAACTTCCAAAATGAGCTCTATAGGGGTAAGTCCTTTTTTCTCTGAGCTATGGACAAGATACAATACTCCCAATGGAAGTAGTAGTGCATTCTCTAAGAGTTTCCATGCAAAATGGCCTTACTCCTCAAGAGTACAGTGAGGCCATGATGATGGAACTCAAATCAGTAGATGGTCGAAGAATACAAGCCTTCAACTACATGTTGTTTCAGAAAAATAAAGTGGCTCAAACTTATACCATGAGAATCAAGAGGAAAAGATTTGAAGAATGGGAGCTTGTTTGGAATATTATTTTGTCAATCGGTTCTTGATGAGTCTTAAACTCATCTATTTTTTATCCATTTTTATGGCTTATTTTTAGTACCTTTAGATCTGTTTTAATGCCAAATTATGGAATATTTACTAACTTTGTGTTTCAGGTGTTTTTGTTCAAAAGATGGGCCAAAGAAGGCAATATAAAACGCAGCAACGCGCGAGGGGCTCTTTGTCATGACAGTAGTTTCTTTGTGGTGTCTAACAAACTTCCAATGGTATAGAACCATTCACGATAATAATTTCTTTGTCAAGAAGACAAAGGTCCAGTATTGACATATGAGCTTTTGTAGCCGGCAAAGACAACGGTCGCTGATAGAAATGGAAGAATATAACTAGTCACTTGCACAAAGAAATTTTTATGTCATGACAAAGTTTAGCAGATGTCAACACAAGGAAGAAATTATCGCAACAAAGAAGCTCCTGTCGCTACAAATGAAACAGGAAGAAGGCAAAAATTCTGTCTCAACAAGGTATCTTCTGTCACGATAAGAAATTAAAAAGCAATAGAGGATGAATACTGCGACAGATAAGTTTATGTTGCAACATAATAAAAAACATAAGGCAAAATCTCTGTCGCGATAAAATCCTCTTCTAACACAACACTAATTATAGCAACATGGAAAAGCTTGTTGAGACAGAAGAAGAGCTTCGAAGAAAGATTTCGGCGGTAAATGGCGGTGATAAGTCACGACGGTTAAGAAGCAAACTCGTCGCGATGTAGATAAACGAGAGGTCGCTGACTACGTGATGCTTACTTAGCTGAACTCCGACCGTCGCGAACAAAAGTATCCAATGTCAGCGACATACTCGCTTCAAGAGATGTTCGCCGCGGATGTGGATCCAAAGTCGACACGTAGATCAACTAAACACGGGGTCAGTCATATATCGCGATGCACTTTCTTGGTGTCGCGACAAAGATTCCAACACAAGGAAGAGAGAAGTCCGGTCGCGAGAGAACAAATCGGTCACGACAAGAACACGACAATAATTACAGGCCATGTCGCAATACTAAAAATGTAGTTTCGCGAATAAGAAATCAGCAGAGGGGCGATAAAAACTCTCGCCGCGACAAACTTTCAGTCACGCCGTGAAATTTCACACATAAGAAATGCTTGTTGCAATAAGAACCAAAAACAAAATGTCACGCGACATAAAAATTGGGTTGCAACACCAATTTGAAGAAGCTGCATAGAAACTCTGTCACAACAAAATTATCGATGTCGCGACATAACTATTCAAGGAACCATGCCATAAAATCGCGACATAGAGTCCTAGAACATCGACTTTGCAAGACGATTATTATGATCCAAAGAAAGGAGGTGCCGACAGGAACTCGTCGCCACATACCGAATATGTCAAGAAAAAGAATAATCGCTATTTAATTAAGAAAACTCGTCGTGATTCGAATCCAAGTAGGAGCTTAAGGAACAGTGTCGCGATGTAAGACCGCATGTCGCAAATGTGAGACTCCGCGGAGAAGATTGAAACTCGCCACGACAAAAACTTCTAGGTTACAAACAGTAGAATACTAACTGTTCGAATTTGGGATCCACAATGTAGCCTCGAATTTAGGCCCAAACTTTCTAGGCTCTATAAATAGAAACAATTGGAGGAAAGGAAAGTAGTCAACAGTCAAAGGGAAACGAAGGCATCTCGACGAGGACTCTTTTGTATTATATTTTCTTTTATTTTCTTTGTTTATTTCTTTTCTTTTTCTTCAGATACTAGATTTAAGCATAGAATTCCACTTATTTCATTAGATTTTGAAATGAATCGTTCAAAAAGTTTAGAAGTTGAATTAAATTGTTGGAAAGTCATCTCCGACATCGTTTTGAACTAATGAAATCTAGACAAAAACCGGAATTACTTTTTCAATTGATTGGTAATTACGTTGAATTTTCCTAATCGCATTTTAAGCCTTACCAGAATCCAGCTGTAGAAATTACAACTTCCCCGGGAAAGATCTCATGTTAGTTATATCTTTCTACAATAATTAGAAAGAAATTTCATGGGTTGAGAATCTTGAATTTATTTGAATGTGGTGTGATGTTCATGAAGTGAATTTGCTCTGCAATATTAGCAATTAATACCTGTAAGATCTGCTGGGTCATTTCTGGGAGGCCCTTTATATGTGATATGTAGATGGAGATTCTCAGATCATAAATGCTTACTGGGGTATAGACTATTGAAGAGTTCAATAAGCTCTAAAAGATTACTTAGATAAATCATCAATTTACTCATTGTTTGAGTAATTGAGTAGTCTATCACCTAATCAATTAGGAGATCTCTCCTTGGTCTCGAAGGTATGATTCGATCCTGTGTTAACTGAGATTTAATCAAGGAAAGGGAGAACTCTTTTATGATCTCCCAAGGATGAGATGATCATCTGGTCTAGCAAATTCCAATAATGACTTCGTCTGGGAAGCAATAAATCTGCAATCATAAGAAATGGGTATGAAGTATTGAAAGAGAAAAATATCCATATCTTATTAAGAAATTTAATACAAGTAAAATGTAATAGGAAACATCACTTAACAAGGAAAGTATGTTGAAGGAGAAATCAAACTACACTATCTGTCTTGACAATTCTCAAATTCCACTTTTATGATATAACTGGGATTAGATTATGATTTAGAATCTGATAATTTCACAAGAAGAAACCCAAAGGTCCACTTCCATACCTGTTCACCCGCCTTATGTTTAGAGTTTAAATTTTTCATTTATTATAGATGTAGAATTCGATAGTAGAATTTCTTAGTCGGGTTATCAAATTTCTACGATGGAAGTTCAAATAGTGTGGAACTCGAGTAATCGGGGTAATTGAATTTCAAATCTTCAATCTTTAGTGGAACGACATCCGGACTTATAAGTTCACTTTTATTACTTGTACGACCTCGTGCACTACAAAGATACACTCAAATTAATCTTTAATGAATTCATTGACAAATCCATTTTTTTAATGAGTATACTAGTTATTTTTGGTCTAAACAAGTTTCTGGTGCCTTTATTGGGGATTAGCATATAGTCCCATGGTAATGGTGTCATAAATTTGTATATATGATTTAGTCACATAAGTTCTAAAGAACAAGAATTGGGCAAATGGTCTTCCAGTTAGGAGGGACCTTTCAAGGTACATCAAGTACTACCTGGAAACGCATACTGGTTAGCAAACCTACAAGGAGAGCCACATAAGAGGTCTAATTAATGGGAAAGATTGAAGAAGTACTTTTACCATGTGGGAATGGTAAAAATTCCCAAAAGAATTGCCACCTAATGCCTTTAAAGGTATAATGTTTGGAGAATGCTCTATGTTTTGGAATAAAGTAGGCTTTTTAGCCACTATGTTCTCAAGCATTCAAGTTCTCTAGCATAGTACCTTGTTATATTCTATGTTTTGGAGAAAAATAGGCTTTGTAGCCACGGTTTCTCAAGCATTCAAAGTTTCTCTGTATGTTGTTTTGTTTTATGTTTTGGAGAAAAGAATATATCTAGTGCGGTGTTTTTAAATTTTAATTGCTTTCAAATATATAAATTTATCCCAACAACATACTTGTGTTCAATATATCGTAAGAGGGCTTTGCACCACTGCTTTCCTGATCTCTCCAATATCACTCTATAATTCTGAGTATATCGCAATATATAGCCTAAAGAAAGTAAGTCCAAAGACCACTTTTAATAAAATAGTTACAACATCTTTCCACAAACACCAACACACATCAAAAGGTAAAGCCTGAGAAGGTTAACCTGGTCCACTAATGCAATGTCATGGTCGAGGCAAATGAAATTAATGTCAGTTGATTTTTCCACAATTCCATCTTGATGGCAATTAATAAGCCGTACTCAAAGACTTTAATATACATAATATATATTCTCAAATAAAGTAGGTCCAAAGACCACTTTTAATCAAAAATAGAGTTACAAACATCAACACACATCAAAAGATAAGTCTTGTGCCACCTTGATCCACTAATGTAATGTCATGGTTGTAGTGCGTTTGTGCAGTGTAGTGGTCAATGAGTCCCTAACAACATCTAAGGAAAAACGTTCCAATTCTCATCTTTCCACCAAGCAAAAATGGTAGGTCGATAGGCCACCTAGCAAAGATAGGAAATGGAGATATTAGCCTTAGGACAATCACTTCTCAATATAGGCTATGGAATACAAAAGCAAAGAGAAGATAACACAAGGAGCATAGACAAAAAGAGGCTTTACAATTGAAAAAATGCCAAAAAATGTATTACAAAGTCCCAAGTCAAAGTCTTTACCGCCTTTATAATTGTTCGAAATGTCAAAGTTCGCATCATGGAAAATAAAAGAATCCGAGAGAATCCTGTTATCCGGCGCAAATATCAAAGATAACACTCATGTAATTTCTGCCAACTGTTGTCTCGTCATGTTAAGAAGCTAAGAAATGGCCCAAGGACTCGGCTTTCTATAGATGCTTAAGCCGCTAAACCTTACGGCATTACTTACTCCAATTAAAGAGGCCAAATTTTCCATCTTTCCTTCTCCAATTTCAAGAATGTTACTTTTCCGAGCATCATAATTGTTCGTATAACTCATTCAACCCCTACGTAGCTTGTTTCTTGGCAAAGTCAGCTGATCAGCCCGCCCATCTCTTTTAAGGGCATCTAATTTGAAGGAGATCTTCATGTTGGATTTCAAAGCAAGATCTAATTCAAGGAAAACAGAAGAAGTCTGAGCTAAAGCCTCTAAAATGAGGTACTTTGGAAGTTGATGACAATACTGCCAGAGCTGCACAAAAAGCATCCTTCTTATTGATAGACAAAAAAAACAAGTCCAAGCTACAAATATCACAGTGAGAGCAAGTCGTAACTATGTTCAATCATCAGAGGACATTATGATCAGTGAGAGGGTGAGGAGTAGTCTAGTCTAGGGCATCAGTCCAAAGATAAACCCGGTTTTTGCCTCCCATTCAGAAAGTTGATCTCGATGAAACCTACAAAATAGAAAATATAAGAAAAATATAAGGTAAATAAAAGAAAAATATAGGAGAAAGATGAAGGTGAAGAACGAACCGATAGCAGCAGCCAAGAAGTATGCTCACACGGCTTCGCAATCCACTTCGCCGTCTCATCCCATCAAGTAATAATTTCTAGACTGGGGAACATCCACCAAGTTTCACATTTTCCGAACTTAACGATCATCAACAAGATTTGACAGCTAGAAAGCTAGTTTTTTAAATGAATTAATAGAAGCAGTTTTCTTCTCCTCGCTTATCTGAGTTTTAAAGAGGGCTCATCAGAGAAGAAGCCAACTTCTATTGCAGAACAGGAATCAACAAGAAGTAAATATATGAATAAAAATGCAATAAACATTCTTACCTATAAGTACGAAAGTGAACCGAGAAGTCATCAAATTTGATATTCTACCAAGTACAGAATGTTGGAGCCGTGGATAGAGAAGTAATCCTAATGGAGTATGAAAGAGTTTGATATTCCTTAACAAGGTTCGCAAACTCTAAAGTCTATTGAGCGTAATGCAAAGTGGTAAAAGCCTGAATTGAATCAATAAATAAACTGGTGGGCCTAAAGATGCAGCTGCAGTGGCTGTAGACTAGTCAGAGATGTAGACATTGAGGATGAAAAGGCTAAGCAACCTCCTGAAATAAGTACTCTACAAGTGTTACTAGTAGAGCTTCAATAGACTCACAAATTCCGCATATATATCAGACAGCTGGGTAATCTAATTCCGTCGAGATATGTACGACCAAAGTTTCAAGCATGTACCACGCCCTATCTACCAATCCCAAGAAGAAAGACGTAAGATCATCAGAGGGCATTGTACGTAGAGAATGCGCAACATGAAATCCCAAAGTCTTGTAAGAGGTAGGTTCCCTATCAGAAAGCTCTGGAAAATATGCAAAGAACCACATCTGTACGAACCACAAGGCACCACTAACTTTATGGTAAGGCTCAATAGAAACATATTTACTCATGGCTTGATAAATTGAGGCCAAGATTAAAGTGCAAGGCATAAGGCCGACCTAAAGGAAGTGTCTTCACCAATGGTACCTGGGCAGGGGTTTTCCGTAGTTTGGAAAAGGACATCTAAGATAGGAGGAACCCATAGAACTCAAAGATGCTCACCGCTATAAACTCTGACATCATGACATTTCCGAATAATGGCAGAGTATGAAGTTTGAGTGGTAGAGGAAACCTCTATAGCCGAGAGAAAAGAGTCCTGAATATCAAGCAGACAAAGTGCATTGGCACCCCGGATAGGTAGGCCCGTGATAATGCAGGTAATATTCCCCAACGGGCCAAATGAGCAAGAAAGTGAGTTAATACTGATTGTGAACTTTAGCAACACTTCCATCACCTCCACCGCCATGGAAGCATTTACAAGGATACATTAACGAACTTCAACTTTTAATGTTATCCAAAGTCCCTAAATGGGGACAACCTAGTAATCCAAGTACCCCATCCTTCTAAAGCTTTCGTCATTATGAGACTTAGGTTTGGTTACTATGGAGGCCGAATCCTTTCTAAGAAGTAGTTCGATTGCTGATCTCAATGGGAAAGGGATACTAGGTGGAGAAGAAGATGCTCCTCCAAGAGAATGCGAGAAACTCAATCAAGGTAGTGAAGAATAGTAATCGTAAAGCAAAAAAAATTGAAATAATCCAACAAGATTAAGAAAGAAAAGATACATAGATCGATTTACTCACATGAAGATGGAAAATGAGTTAAGCCATAGAATCCAGGCACAAAGAAGCTCCAAAGTAAACACAAGAAGCACGCACTATGATAATGTGAAACTTCAAAGTTATACAGCAGAGTTTCATCTTCAACAGGTAGAAATCTATTCTCGCGTAAAGCTACCTGCTGTTTCGTTTGGTTGAAAATCAAATCTCTCGGGCAAAGAGTGAACACTTATTAACTGGGCCAAAGAAAAAACTCAACTTTAGGTCATTCAATCTGAGGTTGTTGAAAATCATTCAATAGGCACTCAAGAAAGGTTTGAACTAGCCAAACAATTTCAAAGAATTTTTTCGAATGTGTATTATAGATTCTTTTTAGAGTTTGCACACCTAAGAAAAATTTCGTAATAAGCCGAAAAGCTTCATTGAATTTTTTTTGAAGTGTGTAATTGTTAAGACCAAATTATATGTGTTCAACCAAATCTTAAACTGATAAGACCCGACCCGATACCCTCCCAGGATTCCCCGAGTGGTCCCGCCTAGTGAAGTCTCACCGTACAATCCCTAAGGAATGTCCAATGGAACCCCTTACTTATGTTACAGACACATGTATCCATATAATACCTCAAATACATATAAGGATCTACAACAGTTCAAATCCACAACCGACCTATTTTATCAGAGGTCATAAAATCAGACAAACACACATAATAAAACTCATATGAGTTCAATACTAATGATCGATCATTCGCAGAGTGTTTCGCACTTGTGGGTACAAATGAAATACATAAGTCCAACAAAATAAAGGATCCATAGATAAGATAGAAGGCACAAACGTCAAAGAGTGATGTAGAAGTCGGTGCGCAGGTAGTCCTACGAACTCACTGACCTAGGGAAACGAATTTAAAATAACAAAACGTGAGATGCCAATAAATCTCGTGAGTGGCATAATTTATAAGGATCATAATGTTTTTGCCGAAAATTCCTTATCTCAAGACCTCACGCTCCACTCTTTCAAGGCCCCCTTTTAAAATCATTTCACAAAACCCCAAACTTATACCTGTTAACAAATATGAAATCTGATGTCAAAATTTAACATAATTTGTTATTACAAGAAAATTATAATCTAATTTATTTTACAATATAAAATGCAAAAACATCACGTCAAAAGACTGATATGAAAATACCATAACCATAAATATTGAAATGGCTATAGCTTACTCAAAAACCAATCCACGTGATCATAAATTATATATCCTTCATAAACCGTGGGATTCCACCTCACGAATTTCAACATCGAAGGCACGCGGGTAATAATAATAATGATGAACTGTTTCCAGAAACCCGACCTCACTTCGGGCCGTGAAATAATATATGTACCGCTGATGACACCATCTCACCGGCCACCATGGCAAACCCCTGCGGTAACCCGTTTGCAAACCCACCCTCACGCTGCAAATATTATAACCGCTGGATAAACCAACCTGACACGACCATAGAAATCACAAAACTTCGGTAAACTCAACCTTTCACTGGGCCAGAAATAATATATAACTGGCTGATGAAAACCAACCTCACACAATCGGTGGCAAACCCAGTTGTAAACCTTCGGTAAACCCACCTCACGGCCCTGGGAAGACATGGAGAACCGTTGGATGAAACTCAACCTCACTTAATACCCTGGAAAAACCCAAGGTAAACCTTTCAAAACCCACTTTACTGCGGAAACCAAGAAAACCTTCGCAACCTCGACCAAGGCCGTGGAAATAATATATAATCGCTGGATGAAACTCAACCCCAAGACACCAAACTTCAAAGACACCTTAATATAACATCAGAACTGAACTCTCAAAATTATCGTACATCAACTTATAACAACCAACACAAGATCCTTAATTACATACCTTTCCAACGATATTAGATTATAAATTACTCGACGTAACCAAATCATTTCTTAAATCAATAAATTTTCAAATTGGTTTAAAACTCAATCCATGTGTACCAAAATGTTTAAATACCACAAATTTATCCATGAACTCAAAGAATTTCCAAAATATTAAAATGTTGATTAAAAATTCATAGTTTGATAACTCCTTTGTTTTTGATATAAAAATGTGATAATTATATTTATGCATAACCAACCATCGATCATATATATATATATATATATATATATATATATATATATATATATAAAGAGTAGAGAAATATATATATATATATATATATATATATATATGATATATATATATATATATATATATTAAAATAATTTAATTTACTATTTTATATCATAATAATAATTCCCTAAAAGCATTTAAAGTATATAAAACCACTCACATACTACAGATGCGCTCCCGCCCTCGTTGTAATCGCCTCCAGCCTGCCATGCTTATAATATAATAAAATAGCCCATTTAGGCTCCATTAATTCAAACCAAAGACAATGTGACGCCCCAAATGTCTAGATAATCTTTAGAACCAGAAACTATCTAAAATTAATCTTGAATGAAAATTAACATACAAGGTCTTATGTTAATCCTGGTATCCAAAATTGAGGCTTTTACCCAGGGGCTAATTTTTCTAAATTGAACTCCTCCAATAAATCAAGGGCAAAATATCCACTTCACTAATCCATCTTCTCTAATCTACTAATTTGACTAGTTTGGTGCCCACTTTAATCAAACATTTTCTGTAATTACCCTAAATGACCCAAAATGAAAACAATCAAATCACGCCCAAAATTTTACGTTTTTATATCAACGGAAATCCCAGAGACCAGATCACGCCAGCATTCTTTACCAACCCCGTGTTGCCGTGGTGCGGTTTAAAACTCGACCAGTCCCGCCTTCGTGGCCAAACTTGTTGCCAGTCAGATCTTTCAAACTGCGAGTAATGATGAAGAAGAGGACCAATTTGTTTTGGTGCCCGAGGGTCCAAAAATGGGGGTAGTGGAGGTATAGGTTGGCCCGAAATGGCCCGCGGCACACAAACCGGACGATCAAGGCGGTCGCCGCGTCGCCGGCCTAACCGGGCGCGGCCCAAACGCGCTTTCACATGAAATGAACATCGATGGTCTTCTCGTGGTGGTGCTCCTCCCGTGTCGCTGTAGCAAGGTGGTGATCGAAGCTGCCTCATGTCCAAAACCGTTGGCCTAAAACGCTCAAACGACCTAGTTCTCGGGGTCCATGGGGTTTAAGGAATTTCTGTGGTTTTGGAGCCGAAATGAGTAATATGGTTGTGGGTTCTATTTCGCACGTGAAAACTAGGTTTATATAGAGCCTAGGCCTATATTTCTGCAAGAACTCCCAGAGTACTGGCATTAGTAAACATTGTTGTTTAACTCCCAATAATAATCTTTTGCATCCGAGGCTGGATTTTGACATCTGAACCTGGTTTATGAACTCACAGACGACGAGGCCTACGAGTGGTGCGTCTTAGTCAACCCAAAATTATTCATCCTGAAAAGTCAACTTAGACCCACATACTAATTGTCAAGCCAAAATTTGGTCAACTGGGCCAAACTTTGGCCAAACTAAGAAAATCTGTATTATTTTGAAATGTCATGATAACAACACAGCCTAATAAAGACTTTATTCATCCCCGGGCAACTGCAGCAAACTGTTAGTGGCTTATTTTAACACGGCACAAAACTTGTCGATCAACCAAATTCCCCAACACTCCATTACTAACCATCACCGCTTATTTGCCAAAACTTCAATGACTTACTAAAGATATAAGATATATTGTTTGCCTTGAATGAGAAGGCTCCATTTGAAAGTGTGTTTTGGTCTAAATCATTGCAAGATTATACAAGTAATAAAAGTGGATTTAAGTCCAGTTTAGTTCCCATGAGGATTGCTAAGAAATTTAAACATCAATTACCTCATCCACTCAAGATCCTTGCTATTTGAACTCTAAAGTTAAAATTTGTGTGGTTTTAAAATAAGGAAGAATAAAAACTAAATTAAACTCTATAATTATGTATAAAGAATTGGAAATAATTGGATTGAAAAGTTCATCGGGTGTTAACACCCGGAGATAATGCTAAAATTCAATATAAATTTTTATCATTCATAAATGATAGCTCACCATTAGTTTGAAACTGAATTTGTCAAAGGTGCAAGGTAATATAGTTCGATTTCTCCAAAAACCGCATTTCACAATTATATCCATGTTCCTTTTCTGCATATACACTTTAATTTGTTACTTGTAGAATAGAAACCTCTTTCTAAGATCTGGATATTTTTCCTTTCGGTGATTCTTTCACCAATCTAGACTAAAGGTTCTCGCCCATAAACGGCAAGATATTACAAGTCTTCTCCAATCTAATTGGTAAATCATCCATCGAATTCTAATGCACCTTTACTCTGATTAGATCTATACAACATGGATCAAGATCCTTTCATCAAATTGAGAGGAAACCATCAGTTTAAATTTGGGATAATATCATCTAATTTCAGATCCTCACACCATGAGTAAGTTAGTACTCATCAAGCAATCTTTAAGAGTCTGGTTTAGTTCGTATAATATTAGTCTAATATACCCAAGCACTCATCCACACTTAGAATCCCCGTCTCTACATCACCGGGAGGGCTTCCCCGGGAAACGAGCAAAATACAATAATTTGCTGGGTACATGCTATTAATATTCTGAATAGGTAATCTCAAGATCATTACCAATTAAATAAATTCAAGATTTCAAACTATACAATTCTTTAAGTTATTTAAACAATAATGAACATCAACTAACTTAGAGGGAGCTCACTTCTTCAAACTGGATTACAATTAACATTGACTAACTGATCAGGAAAATTCATTAAAATTGCAAGTGGAACTCGAAATAAATGAACTTAGAATTCCAAACGACTTAAGTTTGACAAGAATAATGAAAACTCAAATTTACAATGAACTCAGCTCAAAACTTCACACCATCACCGCTCAATTCCAAAATTCAATCTAACCCAACCAAAACAAATTGACGAAAAAGAAAACTAAAGAAAAGAAAAACATGATACAAAAGGAGTCTCCAATATACCTTAAGGTTCTCGGCTCATGCAAGTTACATAAAGGCTCCTAGATGCATCTATTTATAGATTTTCAAATGATGGGCTGCACTTCTGGGCAGAAATTGTGGATCCCCGAAAATTCTGGCTCAATTGATTACTTTGTCGCGACAAAGAAATTTGTTATGACATAGTTCTCATCTTTGTTCCCCAGCTCTTATCGTGGCCTGTAGTTTCTATCGCGACATATTTTCATGCTTTCTTCTTGAATTTTGTCGCGACATAATTTGGCAATGTCGCAACATAGTTTTGCTGAGGTTATCTAGTCTTTGTCATGACATGAGTGTCTTGTGTTGCGACATAAAAACCTTGTTGCAACACAACTTGTCATTTTCTCGCCGCTTCAATTCGCTGGCGACATAAAGCCTTTCGCTTGACAAAAATCTTTGCCTATGTTGCGATGATGGGTTTGAAATGTCACAACATAAAAATACATTATCACGACAAATTTTCTATTCTCTCCTCTTCTTTTTCTCGTCGCTAATGTAATTTTGCCTGTACTTCTTCAACTTTGCTGCAACATTCTTTTGCTATTGCGGACATACTTGCGGGTTTTTCTCACCCTCGTCGCGGATAATAATCTTTGGTCGCGACAAAGTTTCTTACTGCTGCATGGGTCTGTTGTCGCGACATAGTCTTGTTGTCTTGCATTGCTGAGACTGAACTCTGTGTTGCGACAGACTCTAAAGATGTCATGACATATTTTCTTCTTTGATCTTTGTCACTAGTCAGACTGTTTATTGCGAAGATTGAAACTCATTTCGCCGGTTTCATTTCTCTTCCATTTTTGTCGCGACATAGTTTTCTTTAAGCGCGATAGAAATTTTTATTTTGCGTAAATATTATTGTCGTATGGCGCGAGATCTCTCGCCTTCTCGCCATTGTGTCGCGATTCTACTTTTCGCATCAAAAGATTCATCTTGCAAGTCTTCTCATCTTTTGTCGCGACAATAGATTTCTTTATCGCGACATACTTCACTTCAACCTTATGTTGTGTTTGTTGTGACATAAAACTTCTCTGTCGCGAAAAAGTTGTCTTGCCTTCCATTGCTTACTCTAAATTTTGTGTCGCGACAGAGTTGTCTTTTGTCGCGACAAAGCTATTTCTGCCATCTTCAGTTCTTTATGTCGCGACAAAGTTGTGACATGTCGCGACAAAGTTTTCTCTTCTGGCTTGAGTTCAGCTTGATCTTTGTTGTGACATAGCACTTCCTGTTGCGACATAGCTTCTACTGGTTCTATTGAGATCTTGTCGGGACATAAAATTTCTCTGTCGCGACAGAGATTTCTACCTTAGCCAATTTTTCTACATTTCTTGCTAGAATTGTCTCTTTTTTATTTAAACCCGCAAAACACAAAGTTGGTGAAGATTTCATAATTCAGCATTAAAATTACTCATTAAATTCTAGAAACATGCGAGAAAAATGGATGAAAACTAGATAAGTTTAGGACTCATCGATAATCATGATTATTTTCAAATTATACACCCCGGAAAAGGTTCAAAATAGCCAAATGACTTCAAAGAATTTTTTCAAAGGTGTATTTTAAACTTTGCATCTAAGAAAACTTTTGTAACAAGCCAAAAAGCTTCAATGAATTTTTTTCTAAGGGTGTACTCAAGATTATTTTCAAAATATACATCTCGGAAAAGGTTTGGAACAACCAAACAACTTCATAGAATTTTTTTTCAAAGGTAGTTTTTTAGACTCTTTTCAGAGTCTATACCTAAGAAAATTTTCGTAATATGCCGAAAAATTTCAACGAATTTTTTCGAATGTTGTAATCAGGATTATTTTCAAACTATACACCCTAAAAAATGTTCAAAATAGCCAAACAACTTCAAAGATTTTTTTTTTGAAGGTGTACTTTAGACTCTTCTTAGAGTTTGCACCTAAGAAAATTTTCGTAATAAGCCGAAAAGCTTTAGAGAATTTTTTCTAAGGGTATACTTATGTTCATTTTCAAATTATACACCCCAGAAAGTGTTCGAAATAGCCAAACAACTTCAAAGAATTTTTTTCGAAGGTGTATTCTCGACTCTTTTCAAAGTCTGGACCTAAGAAAGTTTTTTAAACAAGCCGAAAGGTTCAAAGAATTTTTCGAGAATGCATTCAAGATGATTCTTAAAAAAATATGTACACATGAAAAGTTTCAAACAAACATCAAGGAAAAGTTTCAATTTTTGGGCATCAAAGAAAGCTAAGAAAGCTTGAAAATTGTATCCAAAACAGTTTTTTTTCATGAAGAACTCCAATCAAGAAATTCACCAATTAAGAAAATAAAAAAAGTTTCATTCTGTTAGCACCTACTGTCGACAACAAATGACGAACAGGTGTTGGCGTCGTCTTCTTCATGAGTGTATTGATAGGCAAAAGTTTTTTGGCAAGAGCATGATGATTATAGCATCAGTTGTAGCATAGGATAGAGCAACGCCATTGACGGCCCAGAACGACAACTGGCGTAGCGCACCCTCAACTGCGGGCGCCGATTCTTTCCAATGGTGATTCCGATTGATCGACAAGCAAAGAGTGGCAACAATTTGATCTACGAGGTAGCGGCAAACTTAGTTGTTTTGGTAGTGATGTCTTTAAGACGATGACTACTTCGTCACTGCTGACACCGGGCTACGCGGTCGAGCCTAAGCCCAAGCTCACGAATGAAAGTTCAAAAAAAGAAATACTTTAACCATTTGTACAAGCCCATAGAAGTCTAGGGATATTTCTAAATTTTTAAAAAATTTTGGAAGTCAAACAAAGCACACGAGGTGACAGAAATAGGTGCTATGTGTCGATGTGGGAAGATTTCGGGAGAACAAGTCTCATCACTGGAGACATACACTTCAGGATCAAGACTCCACAATGGAGGCGTGGAGGAGTTCTTGAGGAACAAGCTTATTTAATGGAAGACATGGGATAGTTACTTCCTAAAGTGGAGAGAGTGGAGAAATAGAGACTGAAGCAGCAAGTCTTCTACGTCTATAAAAGGAGCAGAGAATGAATGAACCAACGAACCAATAAATCAAAATCAATCAATCAACTCAGTGTCAATCTACAAATCTTAGCTTTTCAACAAGCTTTAAATAATTTAATTAAGCTTTTAGAAATTTCAACAAGCTTTCAACAATTTCAACAAGCTTTCAGCAATTTCAACAAGCTTTTAGTGTAAAACCCGAGAAAATTCTAATTTTCTGAAAAAGGGTAAAATGGTAATTTCGGTCAAAATCCGAAATTTTTCTAGATCTCGGATGACAAAACGGACTTCACTGTTGGAATCGTCTCGAGAAATCTAGCTACCACGTCGAATTTCATCAAATTCTGAGAAAATTTTGAATGGCTCACAGAGTGCCACGTGTCATGTGCATAATTAGTCAAACATGAGCTCAAGTGTGGGCCATGGGTGGACACATGGCATGATGTCATTGGATGAAAATCCAAAGTAGGTGGATAAAGAGGATAAGGGTAATTCTATCAACCAATGGAAGGTTGACATGTGGCAAGTGAGAGGACCCAAACATGACTCCTCTCTTCTCCCAAACGATTTTGGGAGGGAGAATTAGAGAGAGAAAGGAAGGGATTTTAGAGAGAGAGACTCCAACTTCTCTCTAAATTTCCCGGCGATCAAACCATCGAATCTCGGTGAGCCAATAAGAAAAGTTGCTCCCCATGGCAAGAGCTACGTGTGGACACCGGTTTTATGGAGTTTCGATAAAATCCGGAAGGTAAGGGTTTTCTCCTACTTGGATATTCCTTGTTTAAAAAGGCATGATAATGGTTTTGGGTATGTGTGAGGCTGGAAATGGCCTTGGATTCTCGGTTCCACAAAGTGGAACGATGCTTAGTGAGAGGGCTGCCCACGGACAGCCCATCAAGCCGATTTGGACCGTTAAAAACAAACCGGGATTATAGCCTGACCAAAATGGTCTACGTGGAAATTGCTTTGTATGTTGTTGCTTCGATTATGAGGAGCATGAATGATGTGAAGGATAAAACTGTAATTGTTGAATTAAATGGCTTGAAATGTGTATTGGAAAATGAGATGTTAATGCATGCTAATTGATGTGTTAACATGAATGTTTGAATTATATGAAATATAATTGTATGTGAGCCATTGGAAATTAAATTGTTTATTAGCCCATGTGAGCTAATTTTGATGTTATTGCTAAGAATAAATAACATGTGGTTAGTATGTGAATTTTGTTAATAAATGCATGATTGATATATTGGCATGTGTTGTATGAAAATGGCATAATGCATTTCATATGCACCGGGGCAACAAAAAAAAAAAAGGTGTGGGTGCACGGTATGGCTATTCACCATTCTCGTGAACGGGTTGAGTCGCCTGGGACTACGTCTAATTAAGACTCAAAGTTCAAATTATAAAATGAGAAATAATTAATGTGTGTTGGGCGTTTGAACGGCGAGACCCGTGGTGATACTCAAAGGTCCCGGAAAAAAAAAAAAAAAAAAAAAGTACGAGCGAGACCCGATGGGTGTAAAAGACCCGCGGTACTATCCGAGAGGGTTTTGAATGGGTGTAAAAGACCCGCGGTACCGTCTGAGAAGGTTTTGAGTGGGTGTAAAAGACCCGAATGGGTGTAAAAGACCCGAGGTACTATCCAAAAAGGTTTTGCACGGGTGTGAGAGACCCGCGGTATTATCCGAAAAGTTCTATCGGGCTTCAAGAGAAAAACACACCTAGCCATGTTCATCACTCTAGACCTAGAGTTGGAGCGAGATAGAGCCTGGGGTTGACTCGGGATGGGTTACCCATTGCCTAATTGCATTGGGTGTTGGTGAGCTGACAAGTGCTCGATAGTTAGGTGTCATTGGCATTGCCAGTGATGATTTTTACACTTGGCATAGGCACTTAGAGCGCCCAGGTGACTCGAGGTATGGGCATGGAAAACATTTTCATGCATGATATAAATCGTTCCATGTATGCATTGTGAATTGTATGAATATGGATGTTGTGATGTGTCATTGCATGTGCATTTTAGGTGGGGAGTAGCCCTTGTAGAAGAATTCAACTACTAGGCATTGCTCACCTCGTCATGGGATCCCCCTTTCAGGTACAGGGAGCGTTCGGGAAGACGGCGCTCACTAGAGGCCGCTTTTGAGAAGAATGTCGACATGTGGCTTTGATAGTTATATTTTGCAAAACATGTATTAAAATTCTTAATTTTAATATATGTTTGTATTAAGAGTGATGTAACAACTCTTGAGACTATTATAATATAGTTGGATGTATTTTGGTGAGTATGATGTGTAGGCCAATGTGGTCATTTTTACTCATGTGTGAGTCTCATGATATGAGACACACGCTTCCAGTTGACTAAGGCAGGGTCAACGGACCCCCGGGAAATGGCGTCACAACCAGAATCGATCTTAAGCATGTACGAATACCTAGGAGCTCCTGGGCTCAAGTATCCATAAGTTTAGTTCTGATACCAGCTTCACAACTTGGTATTAGAGTATAGGTATACGACTACCTAGGGCTTGAGGGACATGGGCTTAGGCCATGGTCATTAAGGTGTAAGAGCATCACAACTTGGTATAGCTCGATGTTAGGGTTTAGGTATGTGATTACCTAGGCAGTCACGGGATAGGATTAGAACACTTCATGCATTGTGTTTTATGTGTGCTTGGGTGTATAACATGATGTGTGTTGTATGTGTTGTGTGATTGTATGCTTGGTTAATAGCATATAGGAAAAATGTTGAACATTAGGGTCAAGAAAATATAACCCCTAAGTTTGAGGTTTAAGGTTTTTTTGAGGAATTTTGGACATAATGGTCCAGAAATAAAATAAAATAAAATAAAAAAATCTGGAACAGTTATTCTAGTTTTTGAACATGAACAGAGGGGTTTTGTGGAATTCTGGAAAATTATTCCAATTTTTGCACAAGAAAAAGAGTTTTAATCAAGCTCTTTAAATTGTGAAATATATAAATAGCAGGAGTTTATATATTTTTGGTAGTTTGGAGAGTCAAGCTACTGCATCTTAGGAGTAGCAGGCTTTATAGAGGCTACTAGAGGAATAAAATAAAATAAAAAAAAGTTGAGGGAATTTTTTTTCTCTTGGTTTTACAGTGTGTAAAACAGGAAAATAAATAAATAAATAAATTATAATAAAAAAATTTCGGTCTACTGGAAGATTTGAAAAAAAAAAAAAAATGTGGTCTTTCAGTAGGTGGAACAAAGAGGAAAAAAAAAAGGAATGAGAAAAAAAAAATGTGTGTAGGGAGCTGGAATGGGCTATCGCTCTTTTTGGTAATCGGATCACGATTCGCAGATTGTATCGCGGACAGAATTGCCTCGTCATTACGCCGGGCGCGCACGGCCAGCGCGATACGGCCGAGCACGAGCGTAGGGCGCCGCAAAGAAGCGCCAAGGCGACCTGCGGCGACATCGACCGCCAAAGCTACTACACGGGCCGGTTTCAGGCGTAGGTGAGCGGCGCGCCCGCGAGGCCGCCACACAGGGTGTGCGATATTTAGTATCACGTGGCTGGCGCCAGGTCGCGACACCTACCAAAGAAGACACTCCCACACCCGGCCGCGATACGCCGCCCACCGCTGGGCTATGATACGACGCAAGAAGCAGGCGCACGCGCCGCGGGCGACACGACGCTACACGGCCCAAAGACGCGCCGCGACACCGACCGGTGCAACGGGTTCGGCGCGCGCAGGCGCCGCGGCTTGGGTCAAGGTGTGCGCAATGTACACTCGACTCATTTTTTACTCAGTGCATTGTTTAGAGTCACTGTTCATGAACACTGTTCACGGGGTTTTAAAAATAAAATAAAAATTTCCTGATCTAGGTGAGTCGTGGGTCGACGCGCCGAGATCGCGGAGTCGAGATCTCGCGATTCTCGCTTCACGGTGGACCTTCTGCGGTAGACATATCGGTGTTGATGTCATTCTTGACATGGATGAGCGCCGATGCCCACTCCGCTGTCGCACTGTGACCTTAGTCGGTTAGCATACCCGACACGGTTCGAGTTGTGTAAGGTCGCATATGTATGTGAACGATGCATAGCGCGTGTGTGGAATTTCGAGACGAAATTCTTTAACTAAAGGGGAGGAGAGAATGTAAACCCGAGAAAATTCTAATTTTCTGAAAAATGGTAAAATGGTAATTTTGGTCAAAATCCGGAATTTTTCTAGATCTCGGATGACGAAATGGACTTCACTGTTAGAATCGTATCGAGAAATCTAGCTACCACGTCGAATTTCATTGAATTCCGAGAAAGTCGGAATTTCAACTTTTTAGAGGCACCGAGAGGGGTGCGGGACACTTGGCACATTTTGAGTGGCTCACAGAGTGCCACGTGTCATGTGCAGAATTAGTCAAACATGAGCTCAAGTGTGGGCCATGGGTGGACACATGGCATGATGCCATTGGATGAAAATCCAAAGTAGGTGGATAAAGAGGATAAGGGTAATCCTATCAACCAATGGAAGGTTGACATGTGGCAAGTGAGAGGACCCAAACGTGACTCCTCTCTTCTCCCAAACGATTTTGGGAGGGAGAATTAGAGAGAGAAAGGAAGGGATTTTAGAAAGAGAGACTCCAACTTCTCTCTAAATTTCCCAGCGATCAAACCGTCGAACTTCTGAGCCAGAAGCAGTGTCAAGCCCCCACTCGCAAGAGCTACGTGCGGACATACTTCCGCTTTATGAGTTTCAACAAACCCAAGATAGGGTTTTACTTGGATATTCCTTGCTTAAAAAGGCATGATAATGGTTTTGGGGTGTGTGTGAGGTCGAAATGGCCATGGATTCTGCTCCACAAAGTGGAACGATGTTATTAGAGTGGCCGCCTACCGACACCCCATCGCTGCTTTCGGGACTGTTAAAAATGGGTCCATTTGTAGTTGACCAAATGGTCCATGTGAAATTGCTTGTATGTTGTTGCTTAACATGAGGAGCATGAATGATGTGTGAAGGATAAAACTATAATTGTTGAATTAAATGGCTTGAAATGTGTATTGGAAAATGAGATGTTAATGCATGCTAATTGATGTGTTAACATAAATGTTTGAATTATATGAAATATAATTGTGTGTGAGCCATTGGAAATTAAATTGTTTATTAGCCCATGCGAGCTAATTTTGATGTTATTGCTAAGAATAAATAACATGTGGTTAGTATGTGAATTTTGTTAATATATGCATGATTGATATATTGACATGTGTTGTATGAAAATGGCATAATGCATTTCATATGCACCGGAGCAACAAAAAAAAAAAGGTGTGGGTGCACGGTATGGGTATTCACCATTCTTGGTGAATGTGGGTTGAGTTGTCTTTGGGACTACTTCCAATAAAGACTCATAGTTCAAATTATAAAATGAGAAATACCATTATGTCATGCCTTGAACTGTGAGATCCGCGGGTGATACCCGAAGGTCCCGCATGGGCGTGAGAGACCGACTGGTGCAAAGACCCGCCAGACATCCGAGAAGGTTTTGAATGGGTGTAAAAGACCCGCAGTACCGTCTGAGAAGGTTTTGCGTGGGTGTAAAAGACCTAAATGGGTGTAAAAGACCCGAGGTACCATCCGAAAAGGTTTGGCACAGGTGTGAGAGACCCGCAGTATTATTTGAATAGTTCTGTTGCCCAAGAGAAAACACATGGTCATGTTCATCACTTAGACCTAGAGTTGAGTGATAGGAGTCGGGGTTGACTCGGGATGGGTTACCCATTGGCAAATTGCATTAGGTGTTAGTGAGCCGACAAGGGCTCGGTAGTTGGGTGTCATTGGCATTGCCAGTGACGATTTTCACACTTGGCATAGGCACGTGTGAGGGAGTCGGTGGGTGACTCAGGGCATGCATGATATAAATCATTCCATGTATGCATTGTGAATTGTATGAATGTGGATGTTGTGATGTGCCATTGCATGTGCATTTTAGGTGGGAAGTAGCCCTCGTAGGAGAATTTAACTACTGGGCATTGCTAACCTTGTCGTGAGATCCCCCTCTCAGGTACAGGGAGCGTTCGGGAAGACGGCGCTTACTAGAGGCCGCTTTTGAGAAGAAAGTCGACATGTGGCTTTGATCGATATATTTTGTAAAACATGTATTAGAATTCTTAATTTTAATATATGTTTGTATTAATAGTGATGTAACAACTCTTGAAACTATTATAATGTAATTGGATGTATTTTGGTGAGTATGATGTGTAGGCCGATGTGGCAATTTTTACTCATGTATGGGTCTCATTATATGAGATACAAAGTTTTTCGCAGGTGAACGGTGGTCAACAGGACCCCCGGGAAATGGGGCGTCACATTTAGCAATTTCAGTATTTAAATTCCTAGTTGTAGCCAAGTTTCTGGTAAATTTTTAACAGTGTTATTTCATTCATTTGTAATGAAATCCAATATTTTCTCTAGCAATTTTTAACATTCTGGTTGCCAGTTCGTGTGAGATTAAAAAATCACCACAACAACCTCCAATGATCCTATGAAGACTCGAACGAATGGATGACCATTAGATTAAACCCCAAGGACTTAGACTTAAAGGATTCTTATAGTTTTGAAACGCGTTTATTTTGTTAAGATAAAATATTATATAATATTAAAAAGTTTTTAATATGAGATCTAACGTCAAAAATTCCTTTTCCCTTTTTTTTTCTATTTTGTGGGGAGGTGTTTCATCTATATAGTATAAGGAATTATTTCTTCATTTATAAATTGATTTAACAATAAAATAAAAAAAATTATTTTGTATTAAAACTTTCTCTTTAGCTCATGCAATAAGTTAGTTTCATGTATAATAAATTTTTCTGTCATATTAAAAAATTTCCTTTTGAAATAATAATCTCTATTTGAATTTTAACTTTTAATTATGACCATAAACAAAAAACAAAAATTTAAAATTAAAAAAAAAATACCTCAAATATGATCTTATTGAGCAAGCAAACATTATATTAAAGATAAAAACAATTAAAATTGCTTTCATGAAGAAATATAATTATTTTAATGTCATAAAGTATAAACTATAGCTCCTTATAAGGGTGACAGATGAAGTTAATTGAAAATTACAATAAAAAAATATGTTGTAGGTAAATATAAATAAAAGAACAAGATCAAATAGTGAGAAGCCGAATAACTCAAGTGAAAAAAAAATGCAAAACTTGTTGTGCTTGTATAGTTTTGACTTATTTTCTCCTAACAATCTAATAGATAAAAAATGAAACTAAAAAGATTACAACTAAATTAACATCAAAATAAAAAAATATTTTGATCATGAAACCACTATCTTAGTTGTAACTCTAGTCCTAAGATTTATAAATTATGTGTAACACTAATTTGTTCTTGAAGTTTGCCTTATGTGATAAAAGGAAGTGATAGTGTATAGGAGGAGTTTTTACAATAATAGAGTATTACAATAGTGTAAATCAAAGTTAATAGATGTAAAAAAGCACACAAATTTTAAATTTTAATTATTTTTTAATTTAACCTTGCTTTCTTTTTAAAATTTTGTATTTTCCATTTTCTTCGAATCTAAAATTCCACGTGGGTAACAAACTTCTAGAGCAACACTTTTTCTGGTATAAAGTGGAATCGTTCCTGCTCTAGCCAGAAAGGTAAGCAAACCCCCTATTTACTCTGCTCCTTTTTCTCCATCTTTAATATTTATATTTCTAGTTTGGTACTATTAAAGCCTCTTCGAGCTCCCTTCACTCACTCTATAATGGCTTCTTTAACCTGCCGCTTCAAGCTAACATTGAACCAAATCAACTGATTCTACTCCCTTAAACTCAACCTGTGCTGCATTTTCAAGCATTCCATCTCCTAAAATCAACCCAATTTCTATTTAGTTAGACAAATCCGGATCGCCTTCAGATTATTTTTGATCAATTTGTTGATACTGATGAGTAATTGTTTTATAGACAACATCAATCACACCTTCAATTTTGATGCGTCGTTCAATTTGTCCGGTCTTGAGTTTACTCCTTAATTCGAGTGCTTTTAGGATTATTGAAGGATTTATTCCGTCGTTAACTGCAAGGCTTTATGTGATTAGTCAAGGTATATACAAACTGACTCGAATAACGACGGTTATCGAAGAAAAAAATATCAATCACACCTTCAAGGCATTGGAGAACTTGCTAGACACTTGGTCTTTCCTTGGTGAAGAACAGGTGAGGATGAAAAATGGTAAAGTTATTTCAATCTCTAATATTGGTAGCACTGTGTTAAAGTCTCTAACATTCAATGTTATCAAATTAAACCATATGTTTCACAAGCTAGCCAGTCATTTCTAAATAGTGACTCGACGTTGGTAAGTTATAATGTCATGATAACAAAGCCTGTATTGAATTTTATCTAAACTTCTTTCTTAGTAAAAGAGCTCTATTCAATGAAAATTCTGCTAGACGGATTTCTTTGAGGATGGTCCTTACAAGTTGCTTTCGACCAGTCTCAAACTCATGTTCACAACTTAGACGGATTTATTTTATTTTTTTGTGATATCTATTCACTTTATATTACATTTTTGTAGTACTCTATTTTTATAAGGACATAACCTTTCCTATTCACCCATCCCCCATTTACTACTTGAATCCAGCCTCAAAGGGCATAAAGTAATGTAATTTGAAAATCCTAAACAAAATTGTTTTAGATTTTTCTTTTTGTATTCTTTGTAAAAAGGCTAAAGCTATAGACTACCTTTTGTAAACTCTGTTTCTCAAGCTTCTATATCTTTTGATTTAGTATATTTTGATCCCAGGAACCTTCGCCCAATGATTCAATCACTATTGTTAAGTATTTTTATCTTTCCATTTATGAACATTAGGTTCACTTGGTTGCATTTGCTTAATCTAAACATAAGACCTTGAGTGTGTTCAAAAAGTTTATAACAAACCTAATTTGATACAAAAGTAAAGGTACTGTAATCTGTGTAGAGTTAGGTGGCTGGAATTATATCTAACCTAATCCCTAAATCCAAAAAGGTTTTGCAACGTAACATTTTGTAATTTTTGGGGAATTTGTGATGGTAGTAAAGGGATCAGTTGTTATGGGTATCCAAAAAGCCTGAGGCCCATGGTCCTCTTTGGGCTATTTCGGCCCTATGAGCTAAGCTCGACCCAAATTCGGGATTCATTTTAGGTTCGACTGGCCTTATGGGCCCTTAAGCTCGCCCCAATCTTATGTTATTATTTAAAAATGCATAATATAATTCTATTTATAATATATATTTTATTATAGATTTATTATATAAGTCAAATAAAAGTGCAACTTAGTTGGTATATCAAATTTTAAGTTAGAGGGAGGGGTTAGAATGAAAAAAAAATGGTTTTAATTCTTGGGTCTATCAAACCCGCCTACTATAAGACTCGTGGCTAGCCTCAATAATATGCAAAGCTCCTCCCAACTCGTTTACTAATCAATGGACTTATTGGCCCAACTTGAGCTTGGCTGTAGGCCTCATTTCTCCGAGCATGACATATGAATTTTTTGTAAATTGACATATACTACACCTTTTGTATTCATCTTTAACATATTGAATTTTTTCCCCGGGTATTTGTATTTTTTCCCTTTTACTGATTTTATGTAAATCTGTGTACTCTCCTACCGTTTCCTTATTCTTTTTTTACCTAGCAGATAAATTGGGACGGAGTGTTTTATCCTTTAAAAACTTTGGTGTTAATCATAAGCACCCTTATCTAATCACTCCATAGTAAAAGTAGGAGAGTTGAGAGGAATAACCATCATGATTGTAAGTACCGTGAATTTTAGACCCACTACTCAATGGGCCCAAGATCCACTTAACCCGTGTTGTGAAATGGTCTAAGCCCACTTATCTAATTAAAACCAGACGGACATTATCCAGACGGAAAAGTCTTAAAGCCCGTCTGAGAAAGCCAGGGTGTCCTCTCAAAGACTTGCTTCAGGTCGAATGCCTCCCTTTTCCCTTGCTAGAATTTTTTGCTTTTTAAGTTGGGGGAAAATACTGTGCTTTTAAACCTTAGGAGCAGAAAGTTGAAAGGAATGAGAGAATTGATGCGTAAATTGAACGCGCCAGAAGGTGAAGTGCGTTTGGATACAAAGTGCGTGGGAAGTGCACGTTTCCTAACACTTCTACGGCGCATGCTACTTTGACGACACATTTAATGCACCCGTTAATGTTTTGCCCCTATGTATAGGGGTTGGGCTCCAAGTGCTGTTTTTTTACGATTTCATAAAGCTATTTGCCTAGTACAATTTTCTTTCTCCTGTGTTTTTGCAAAATTTTCCTTCAAAAGAATCTTCAAAGATCCCTTGACAACTTTCTAGTGAGTTTTTGCAATGCAAATCTCGTTTGTATCGCCTTCTTTGTGTTGTTTTTTGTGGCTCTATTTGTTGAGTATTTTTGGGTTAGAAAGTTTTTGCTTCTTTCTGAGGATGCGATCACCATTCGCTGATATTCTGGTGATGATGCTACAGGCGGTATGTGGGATGTTCCCAGGTTTGGGGACATCCCATTAAGTTCTACTAAGGTTCCTAGTTCGGGGTTCTTAGATCTTGTCACTAGTGGGTTGTCAAACCTCTAGAGAGGGATTTCTTCTATCTTTCGAGGGTTTTGTTGCCTTCACTGCTTAATGGGCCTTAAGTTGATCCTTTTTTTCTATTTGTTTGCTTATAGAATGGCAAGAGGTCATGAAGAGACTTCTACCAGTCATGTTGGGCGTAAGAGGGGTACTTCCTAGGAAACGCCCACTATAAGCAGCCTAGTCACTGCTATGTCTGTAGAGGAATTTAGATCGTTCAATCAAGTTCCTGTCGACATCAGACTAGAGGTGGCAGACGACACAGCTCCCCCAACCATAGGAGGGGTAGATAATGTCGTTTATTTCACCTAGGAGCAGTTTTCTACTGGACTTCGGTTCCCTATCCCGTCTTTAGTGAAGTAGTTTTTGCACTTCACTAGGGCACCTCCTGCACTTATACATCCGAACGTCTTTCGGATTCTGATGGGTTGTAGTGTGCTAAACCTTCTATAACACCCCAAAATATACCCTAGTCGTTTTCGACATGTTTAGGGTATTTTGTAAGCATAATTTGACTGTTTCATAAGTTAAATGCGAAACCGGGAAACGAGAGACCCGGAAAGTTACAAAACTTAAGGACAAAATCGTAATTTGTCCAAAAAGGGGCTTAAAAGTCATAAATTGAAGAGACTATGGGCCAAAATACAATTTGGGTGAACTGAAATACAAAATGGTCAAACATGGAGGGACCTTTTGCAAATAAGGCAACTTAACCCAAAAAATGGCTTGAGGGCCAAAACAAGGCCTTAGCAAAATTCGATTTAAAGACCAAAATTGGTCTCATTTCTGGAGGAGGGAAACCGTGAAGAAAAGAAGAAGAGAATATTAGATCGCTCAAGCAAGCCAAAGGTATGGAACTTGGATTTTTGTATGGAAACTACTTTGAGTATGAATTAAGTATGGATTTACGGAATTCTAAGGCTTGGTTTGGTTAATAGCTTGTCTCCAAAAGCTAGGGTTTTGTTAGAATTCATTCTAACCTTGGACCCTTTGAATTTAGGGGTTGGTAAAACCTCATATGGAACAAGGTAGTAGGAATCCCACTCCATTTTAGGTTGGATTCATAGTTAATTTGAAAGAAATTGAGTTAGGGTTTAGAATAAGCCTAACTATCATAGTTGGTTTGAGGATGGATCATAACCCATGATGGAATGATTTTGGGAGAAATTCATGGAAAGATTTTGAAGAAAAATATGAAATTGAAAGATGAATTGAATAGAAAGGAGATTACAATGTGAATTAGAAGTGTTTTTGATGTGTGTTTGAAGAGTAGAGTTGATTGGGTATCAAAATATGGAAATATGGAACAAAAATACACATTTTGGGCACTTTCGGGTCACTTGTACCGGTACAAGTTGAGCTTGTACCGGTACAATTTCGGTTCTGGTCATTTTTGGCCAAGTTGTACTGTCTGACTTGAGCTTATACAATGCTGACTGATGCAGTTTTCAGTTTGACGATTTTTGTATTTCAGCCATGCTTCCTCGTTTTAACATCCGATTTGAGTAATTCAAGTGGCCACTTAAAATAGACTTCAAGGAGAACAAACCATATTTAATAAGTATCTCTAAATTCGGACTCTAGATGGCCAAAATTTCACTCAAGTGGGACCGTGTGCAGACAAGTGCGGTTCCGGCTTTGAACATAGAGTAGTCGGGTTGTTTCGGACGTAACTTAAGTTCAGTGCTCGAATTAAGGTGATTCAATTGGAATAGAACCCTGCTTTATAGATTTATAGGAGCACAAAGAACCATTATCAAAATATGGAACAAGGCACTGGAAAATTAATATTGCAAACTGTTCCTCGGTAAATCGTGTCGACTAGTTGGCATACAAGAAAATGCTATAACTTGAGTTTAGATGATCCGATTAAGTTGATTCAATTCCTAGAAGCGTAGATGCATCGAGGGGAAAGAATACATGAATGATGTGTGGATAGGCATCATATCATACAAGTATCTGAAATATAGGGAATAGGCATGAAACACAGCGGCGAAACACGAACATGAACATAGATATGAAAAACAAGATATCATGATCACGAATGTGATTAAGAAAGGTTACAAGTTACGAAAGACATATGATCGTATGATTACCTAAGGACCAAGAATGAATGAGTGGACGTCTGATTAGTACTTAGTGCTCCTGATTAGTACTTAGGTACTCTGATTAGTGCTTGGCCTCTGATTAATGCAGTTACTCGATTAGTGCTCGGCACTCCTGACCCCCGATGCCGGTACTCTGGCGGTGCTATGGCACTTGATCTTTATCTCGTACCTTGGGTACTTATTGTATTAACGTCTACTCATTTCTTATAATTGGTCTTAGGTAGTCGAGACAGATTATGATAAGGCATTGGATAAAGAATAAGAGTAAAGATGCAGAATACTACGTATCAAAATTACATGGCCCCCTAGATGCTCACGTATACGATTAAACTCTGTAGTACCTACGGGTACTCTTGTCCACTGATGGCTACGTAGTACCTAAGGGTACTCACGTATCGGTCAAGCTGCACATGGCACCTGCAGATTTTAGTATTTCATCCAAGTTAACAGAGTACCTACGGGTTGCTCCTGTATTTGATTAAGTCCTGTAGTACCTACTGGTACTCTGTATCTGAATAAGTCCTGTCTCTGATTAAGTCCTGTAGTACCTTCTGGTACTCCCGTATCTGAACAAGTTCAGTAGTACCTACGGGTACTCCTGTATCTGATAAGTTCTGTAGTACCTACGGGTACTCCTGTATTTGACAAGTCTGTTTGAATAAGTTACGTACCTCTGGGTACTCATCTCTGATTAAGCTACGCCAGTACCTCTGGTACTCCACGTATACGAAAATGTTACGTAGCACCTCACGGTACTCACGTATTTAATTAAGTTACATTCATCTCGATTTAGTTGTAGTACCTATGGGTACTCCTGTCTCCCGATTAACTCATCTCACGATTAAAGTCACATGGTCTGCTCACGGGTACTCGATCCCGGATAAGTTCTGTAGTACCCTACGGTACTCCACAATATCTGAATAAGTTCGTTACGTATCGATAAGTTACGCTAGTACCTCACGGGTACTCGTATCACGAATAAGTTAATCACTTGTGTATCGTAAGTTACGTAGTACCTCACGGGTACTCCACAATATCTGAATAAGTTCAATCTATTATCGAATAAGTCTGTAGTACCTAAAGAGGGTACTCTTGTATTGAATAAGTTACGTTTTAAGTTAAGTCTATCTGCGATTTAGTTCTGTAGTACCTACGGGTGCTCCTGTATCTGAATAAGTACAAACTCTGTAGTACCCACGAGTACTTCCGTATCAGTAATATAAGTACAAGTTTTGTAGTACCTATGAGTACTCTCGTATCCGTACGATAAGTATAAATCCAGTGGTATCGTAGGATTGCAGCCATTATAATGGTCTGTGTAGTACCTACAGTACTTTTGTACAGTAAGCTTTCAGGTATAAGATCAGTAAGACAAGTACATGTTAAAGTATGCAAAATAAGATCAAACAAGACAAGAATAAGCTCTTGCAATACCGTTTCACGTTCAGTGTCTGTGATACCTCACAGTTATCTCAGAACAAATATAAACTAGTAGTTTAGAATAAGTTGTAACTCCTATGAAGTCCAGAATGGAAATAAGCTGTTAAGTCACACTGCAAAAGTAACTCTGTAACTCCTATAGAAGATCCTAATAAGTATAAGTCCAGTAGTACCTATGGGTACTCTGTATCGGTAAAACAAGTATAAGTCAAGTAGTACCTAAGGGTACTCTTGTATCAGTAAAATAAGTATAATACTCACCTTAAGACATGTATAAGATCTAAAATACATGTCTAAGTTACGTAAGACCCGGTATAAGTTCATTAAGATAGAAGTATATGCTCACGTAAGACATGTATAAAATACGAAATACATGTCTAAGTTCTATAAGACCGATTATAAGTTGGTAAGATAAGTATAAGTTACGTAATACTTTCATTATAAGATTCAAAATACCAGTATAAGTTTTGTAGTACTTACAAGTACTTCCGTATAAGAATAAGTTATGCATTATCGGTATACATTCCGTAATTTCGGCGATACCTACGGGTACCTCCGAATAAGGGTAAACTCCAAGTATAAGGATAAGTTCTATAACTCTAAGTCTTGGAATAACATAAACACATTTAGGTATAAGTTACGAGATGAGTATAAGTTCTGTAACTCTATGAAGTCTTGAATGAACATAAGTTTTGTGATAAGCATAAGTTTTGCATAAGAACAAGATCTCGTAACTCCCTCTGGGAGATCCAAATAAGCATCGCTTTGTTATAAGAAGAAGTACTCGTATAAGCTCATAATATAAATGCATGAAATTTATATTATATGTTATTGTTTTATGCGTTAAATGTGTATATGCATAAGAAATGTTTCCCACTAAGCGTAAAAACATACGGGTTCTGTCAGGTGTAGGTACGGAAGACATCGGCAAACATCCGCTCTGGTAGGCTGACACACACTTGTAAGGGTTCACTACATGTAGGTTCCGTGCTCTGAGTTGTAAATGTAAAAGTAAAGTTTTGTGATTGTAAATGGGACTCAGTTATATGTGTCTAGATTTTGATGGACACCACTCCGGTGGTAGTTCTTTGATTTGTATATAATAATCGGATTATGTTATAAGATGTGGGCCACCAATTATCGATTCGGTTTTAAAAAAATCGGTGTTAAAGAGTCCAGTATTTGGTCGGCGTCCGGAAGCCGGTTCGGATCATGCGTCGGGTCGGTTGGGATTCGGGGCGTGACACCTTCTCTATCAGTTGGATATTTCGCTGGTAGAGATTTGTTTTATTTATACTTTGAAGCTTGGGGTTGGGGCCCGCTTATCTATGTTAACCCATAGTCCCCGACTGCAATTCATAACTAGTCTCCCATACTCTCCTAAGACTGAAGCGAAAGGGGTTGTTTTGGTTGAAGGTCTGTGGTATGAGACGTTAGGTTCTCCTAGGCTTCCATTTGATCTGAACCAGTCTCTCACATTCCCAGGTTTGTTTCAACTGGATGGAGATTGTACTTCCCTAGGCCGTCTGTATTTTGATTTGCCCATTCTCTTTGAACTTTTTGTAAGTAGGCACAGGCTAGGCCGATTGGTTAGCTGAGTGGAGAAGACCAGGCTGGATCACATCAGACAGCTACGCAAGATCACTAAGAGGGAGTTCAATCACAAGCTCCTTTTGTCTATGAAAAACTTGCAAGAGTTGGGTGCCAGTCCCTTTCCTTACATAGTCCCTGTCATCCACCGTCCGTTGCTGGAAGAGCTTATTAAGGGTGAATATTTTATTCTTGCAGACCTTCTGAAATCAATCCTAGGTAGCTCTTCACAGGCGGGGTCCGCTCAAGAGCCTCAAGCTGAGTTGCTCAAGAAGCCTTGGCTACCTTTGTCTGGCTCGATCGATCACCTTTGGTTGTACAAGATCTAAAGCCTACCCCTCAGTCGGCGAAGAAGAAGGGAAAGAAGGTTGGATAAGTAAAGGCTACCAGAGTGGGGTTAGAAGGCTTTGTGGGTTGGGTGAATTCAATTCCTCCTATAGGAGAGACTCAAGGTGTCCATTTTTTTCCCTAGATTGCTAGTGGTCGGGTTGAGGAGAGTGAGGATGACATGTCTAGTCTTATTATTGGATTTGTCGCACGAATGCGCAAGCGAGCAACAAGTGCTCAAGGGGAAACTACCCTCGAGTCCTGGGCTAAAGATGTTCGGAAAGGGCCCGACGGTGGTACTTCCGGTCTCTCTAGAGCAGGCTTATGATGCCCGCCCGGAAGCGGAGGCCTGACCGGGACCTGCCTCAAGGGAGGCTTGTGCATCTTTGGAGAATGGGATTCCAACCGGAGGACCTCCCAGGGCTGATAAAGTTGTAGGCGAGGCTCCCTTTGCAGAGACAAACGTTGGTCCATCGCTCCTAGCTAGACGGTCCAACCTCGTAATTGTTGGCCTCAGCGGTGTCAAGAGTCTGATAAAGTGATCTTGAACTCTCATATGTTAAACGGATGAAGTTAAGGTCCATCTTTGATGAACCCGTCTATTCTGGTCAGATCACTACGTAATCAATTGACCTTAGGAACCAAGGGATACTTATATCACCAAATAATACCTGAACTCTACTCCAACAACCTTCGAATACCTGTGGTGGCTCTTTCGGAAGAGTATACCATTCCCTTCCCCGGCTATCTAGATGGAAAATCCTACCAGCGTGTGGCTGAAGATGGAATGTACATTCGCAACCATGATTTTAATGAGACGGCTGAGCTGCTATGGCTAGACTTCTAACGTCTGAATGTGAGTTTTATGCTGTGATTTTCTTCTAACACCTTTTCTTTTTGAGGATGTCATTACTATTCAGAATATGGCGTGCCAACATAGGAAATTTTCTTGGTGGAAGTGGGGAAATTTGTGACGTTATGCTCGGTCTATTTGCTTTAACCACCACACAGCAAGACGCTACTAGACAAGGCGAAATTTGGAAGTATAAGCATTAGGAGTGGAAGGCTAAGGTGGGTATAGAGAGGATTACATGTGTGGAGAAAGAGAGAGATAAAGCTAAAGACAAGGCTCATAATGCCCGGCTAGCTACTGTCGCGGCGGGTGATGCAAAGGCGTGGGCAAAGGATAACCTGGCTAGGATCCAAGACGCCCTAGTGATTGCAGAGGAGGCTAAGGGCAAAGCTGAGACTGAGATTGCCTGCCTGGAGGTTGAATGGACTTCACTTCTGCTAGAGGTTGGGGCGACCAAAGATGAAGTGTCTTCTTTTCAATCTCAGGCAGGTAAGGACAAAGCAACCATGGAGGACTATCAGAAGGCCTTGGAGCTAATCTTTGCCTATGGTTACAGATGTTGTATGTTCAAACACAATATCTATGGTGATCAACTGGAAGTTCCAAACGGTATGCCCGATTCCTCCGACTAACTTCCTCTATAGTTCTTCGCGAACCCTAGGTGCCCCCCGGTTCCAAGAGCCACTGAGGCCACAACAACTGAGGCGGATCGATAGGGAGGGTAGAGGAACTTGAGAAGAGTGGTCCCCGTTGGGGATTTTGCTAGAACATCCTAAGTTCCTTATCTTTTTTCTTCTTTTTTTTTTTATTTTAAATTTCTATATTGGGCCCCCTTAAACATAGCTGCCATGATACATATATATATGTTTATGGAACCATTGACGCCATTGGTGTACTTTGGAAATTCTCATGAATTTGATATTTGATTTATTTATGCAATTGATATCTTTTATTTCACAACTTTCTACTATGAGTCTTGACCAGGATAGTTGCTCCAGGGATATCATTGTTATAAGTTTTTGAGAGGTGCACACAGGTTAGTAGGTAAAGATCCATTTCTAGGCTTTGGCTTTAGCCAGTCTGGACTTTGGCATATGGGCTATTCCAAGAATTGAAAGAAATTACTTTAAAGAAAATTTTATTAATAATACTTCTTAAGATGCATAACATTCCACATCCTAGGCACTATCGCCATGTCTAGTTTATTTAATGCATATGATCCGATTGCCTCCACTCTTACTATCTGTGACCTCTAATTAGTTGAAATTTTTTTTTAGTTCTTTGAATTCAACCATGTTTTCCAAGCATTCATTCAGTTTCGACTCAGAGTACATATTTGTTTTACATGCTGTTATATGATTTATTTATCCTTTGTTGGTTCACATTATTATACATTACAAATGCAACTTCCACGGGGATTACGTCTATCATATCTAAGTCTTTGGCAATGACTTTAGTATTGGCTTTTTCAGGGATTTCAGTTCGAAGTGTGGGCACCCCAATTTTTGAAGAAATTATGGCCTCCATCCCATAGGTGAGGGTGAAAGGTGATACTCCAGTTGGCTTCCACCTGGTTGTTCGATAGGCCAGAAAGGAGCTCCTTGGTAGACTCATATTATTTTCCTTTGATGAATGTAGACGGCTTTTTCGCTAGTTAAAGTTGTGATCTTTTCCTTTGTCCATTGCTATGTGGGTACCATTGGGTTGAATACAAGTTTTTTATTTTCAACTCATGGCAAAAATTTCTATATACTCTGCTATCAAACTATAGCCCATTGTCAGTTAAAATTGACTGAGGTATTTCGAATCGACAGACTATATTCTTCCACACAAATTGGACAACATCTTTATCTATGATGGAGGTGAAGGCTTCAGCTTCTATCCATTTGCTGATATAGTTGGTGGCAACCAACAATAACTTCTTTTGAGCTAGAGTGATAAGCGTGGTGCGATATATTAATCCCCATTGAAGCGAAAGGTCGGGGCTTGTGATGGTGGTTGGAATCTTGGCGCACCCCTTAAGATAGGGGCTTTCGTTAAGCGTGATCGCACTTCTTGATATGACGGTTGCATGCTCTTATGGTTGTGATAACCCAACCTTGTGTATGGGCCTATAGACGAAAGTTCTGCCTCCTTGATGGTTTTCGCATATTCCTTCATGGATTTCTGCCAATATATACTGTCCCTGCTAAGTGGTGAGACACTTAAGATACAGCTCGTCCAAAGACCATATATATAATTTCCCATTCACAAGGGAAAATCTAGCCCCCTAAACCTGAATCTTGTGGGCTTCAATCTTATTTTCTAAAAGTTCTCCCAAGCTCAAATAATGTACTATTGGAGTCATCCAAGAAGAACATGCTTTATCTATCTCGTTTACCTGGTTGGTAGTAATTTATGATGCCAACTGGTAATAGATAGGGAAGAATACCGTTTCTTTTATTATGAGGATGCGACCCCTTTCTTAAACATCACGCCTTTCATTCGAATCCCTCGGGATCAATGAAGTAAAACTCCTAGTCATAACCCAACCGGACATTATACTTGATCATCTGCTTCAGTCTCACGTTTATTATTCTCCGTTTTGCCTACTACCAATTGAAGTCACTTCATATGATGATTTTTACGAAGATCTGATTTTGTGAGGTAAATTTAAATTTAGATTAGCTGTATTCATTCTCATTATTAGACGCGGGGAAGTCTAGTCGTATGACTTGTTCTATCCTTTCCCCGGTTGGGGCTTTATGTTGCAATTCGACTCCAGCTCCCATTTGTCGAGAAGCGTCGTCTACATTAAGGATCCACCAGTCAGTGTTACTTAGGTATGCATCCTGTTGGAGAATTTATGCTAAAAAGCCTGCCATTATCTACCCCTTTAATGTCAAGCGAGGTTTATATTGAATATCAAATTCACTTTGCTAAACCGCGCACGGGATATCTCCACCGACGGTCGGGCTTATGTATAGTGCCCGCAAAGGGAGATTTGTTAGCACGTCATAACGTGTGCACTGAAGTAAGGCGAAGCTTTAGGCTACTGACCGCGGACGATGTTTGTTGAAGAATTTATGCCGAGTTTCTACTTCAAACAAAGATTAGCTTACGAATAATATTGCTCTCTGTTTTTGGTTTTCATTTTCTTTTAACAAAGTTGCACTTACTGAGACTTCTGAAACCGCTAGGTAAAGATAGAGCGTATTGCCTACTTGTGGGCTAGCCAGAATTGGCAATTTGATAAGATATTGTTTGATTACCATGAAAGCTTGGTGGCATTCATCATTCCAACCTGGCCTTTTGGCTCCACTTAGAGTGATAAAAAACGGTTTTAACCGATCTGTGAAACGAGATATGAACCGCCCAAGAGCTACTAGTCTGCCAGTCAGTTGTTGCACTCCTTTGCTTGAGGTAGGAACCTGAGAATCAATTATAGCTTTGAGTTGAATAGGATTGGCCTCTATCCCTCTCTGGGTGACAATAAAGCCTAAAAATTTGTTCGAGCTGACTCCAAACTCACATTTCAAAGGGTTGAGTTTCATGTTGTACTTTTCGCAATATCTCAAAGGCTTCTTGTAGATGCTTTGTGTGGTTGAGGCACTTTTTGGATTTTACAAGCATATCATCGATATAGACCTCCATGGTTTCACCCAACACCAGTCGGAATATCTTAGTTACCAACCTTTAATAAGTTGCCTCAACATTCTTCAAGCCAAAAGACATCACATTATAGCAATACAACCCGTGTGGTGTAATGAAGGTTGTTTTCTCTACGTCAGGCAGGTGCATGGGAATATGATGATATCCAAAGAAAGCATCCATAAACGACCATATCCCTTGCCCGGCCTCGGCATCAACAATTTGATCTATACTCGGCATCATCCATAAAGCTGAGGTTTTCTTTGTTCAATCATGAATTAGAAGAAGGGGCTTATGTTAAAATTTGCAAAAGGTGGGTTTGTTTTTTCCGTCGTTTGTGATTTGCTTTGGAATCGAATAGAAATTGGTTTGATTTGTTTCCATCGTAGGGTTTAGGTTGATTATGGCTCATCACGTATCTCATGGGATATTCAGGGTTCTTAAATGAGAATTTTAAGGTACCTATCTGAAATGAAGATTCCGGGTATCCTATTTGAAATAAGGACTTCCGATATCCTATCTGTAAAAGCAGTTTCAATTCAAGCGTTATAGATGGATTTGTCTTGAAATCCTGAAAATTTCAATTGGGGATGCTCTGTTTGAACTTTAATAATTTTGGTAGAAGCGATATTTGGGGTTCTCAAACTTCAAGCGGTATTAATCCGATGATGGGTTTGTATTTTCAATCAAAATCAAAGATTTTTATTCTTTTGAGCTTATGCTCATAGTTAGCTGGGTTTGAGTCGTGAAAAAATCTAGGGTTCTAAAGACAGGGTGAGGGCCTGATTCTTAGGGTAGGTGGTTGAATGGATGGATGGATGGATGGATGGATGGATAGATCCTTTTCCTTGTTTTGGTGTCAAAATCAAGACAAAGTGACATTTAGGCGATGATTTGGAGCTACAAGAGGCCCTCAATGATTGTTCACAATGTATAATTAGGATTGGAGGATGTTTACTTTTTCTCTTTTACATATGTTGCTTTACCGTTTCCTGTAGTTTTTTAATACACATTTCATATATCTTTTACAAGGAAATGAAAATGAAATGATCCCTATTGCTTCAAAATAGGCTTCCTTCCCCTTTCTATTTTGACCAATTCTTCTCCATTTCCCTCTTTCTTCTTGAGATCTAAAGGCCTTGAAGTGCATTTGTTTTCCTTACTCTGTTTCAGTTAAGTCCAAGGTCCATGTGTTAATTTATTCCCATGAAGCTAGGTGGGGATTCTCAAACTCCATGAATCCTTAACCCTCATGTCTCTTGTCACGTGCCCTTGTTTAAATCAATTATTTTCATTTGTTTTTATGAATCAGCTTGTCATGCTTTGTAGGCTGACATCGAATTATGCAAAGTATGGCACTGCATATATGGTTGGAATCTTTCTTCTGGATCTTAGGCGGGGTTTTTTTTTTGTGTGTGTGTAAAGCTATCTTCCTAGGAAAAATGGGGAAAATTGTGTCTTTCATCCCTGTTTGGGATCTAGTGAATCCCAGGAATCCTAAACACATTGGTGTCATGTATGACAAGCTCTGGAACTTTCATGTGACCTTCAATGAGAACTATGAGTTGTCTGTGGAACAACAAATGGGGATAGTGCTTGACTCATTGCCTGATTCATGGGATTATGAGAAAAAGGCCCTTATTGAACGGATGAGTAAGTTGAGCTATAAGAATATTGTAACCAAGCTGAATAAGCAACTGGAGCACCGAATATAAAGTGGTATTAGGCGATCGAGTAAATCAATGAATGCATTCCCGTGGATGAAGAAAATGTCTAGGACATTGACCATAAGAGAATTTGCTAGAAGAGAACATGAAGGCCACCATAGAAATGAATATAAAAAAAAAAAATACATATAAGAATGTTTAGTTTTTCCTTCTTAACGACTTCTTATTATATGATGTAACACAAATATTTGTTCCACATGCAATGATATTTTTTTTATTATTTATTTATTTATCTTAGGAATAAGAGCATATGTGTTTTTTTTTGTGGGATATTAGGATGAGAATTGAATGTATCTCTCCTAAATCATTGGCACAAGTTTAAATTTAACCAAATCAACTAGGTTTTGTTAGGAGAAATTGATTGGTCTCAATTTGATAACCTTTTGTTTCTCCGATAAGACTAAGTTTTTATTGTTTGATTTAGAACTTTGTGACATGTTCTGAGTCACTAGATTGTGAGTTGTGCTAAGTCAGTTTTTCTCTGTTTAGTTGAAATGGCTGCTACTAAAAGCATAGCTATTGATTTGAACCAGGGGGACAAATGAATGACAAAAACTATGATGTTTGGCATTATAAAATTTGATACCTCTTGGAAGAGAGCAAGACATCTTTGGAGACATTCTGTGCTTGATGGTTGAGCGAGCATAGAGACTTCTTATTTCATTAATTTCAGTATATAGAACTATAAGCACAAGGATAGAGTTGACAAGCGAGATACGAAAGTTTATGAAACCTATAAGCACAGGGATAGAGTTGCTAGCATTTGATCTTTGAAACGACACATAAGAAATGATCGATCTTGATCTTTGAAAATGTCCTTTCGGCCATGGCCGCCCTAGAATTTGTGAGCGCCTAATCAGGGGGTCCGTTGTAAACCCGTCAACCGCAGAATGTTCGTGGATGTCGGGTAACTCGACACCACTCACGAATCGGGCGAGTCTCATATGCGGGAGCTCTACCCTAACATACAACTGTCCTAACATTTTACAAAGAGACCACCTGCTTGGGTCCACGTCTCTGATAAAAATGGCAACTTGGGCATATACATCAATACTCACAAAATATATATCAACTATATAACAATAGTTCAAGAGTAATTACATTACTCTTAACCAAAACATATATCGAAATTTAGAGTTTTAATACATGTTATACAAAATGAATACCAAAGCCACAATCCGGCTTTCTTCTAAAACGCGACATCTAGTGAGCGTTGTCCTCCTGTAATCTCCACTGTGCACAAAATAACAGTCCCTTAATAGATTGAAACTGATTAAGAGTAGTGATAATTTCTACATGGGTTACTCGCCTAAGATGCGCATGTCATGGCAAACAATCACACTCAAGCAAATACATGATTCTACTTGAATGTCTACATGCCCAATCCCATGTCTCGAGTCCTCACCGACTCCCTCACACATTCCTAGGCCAAATGCGAGAAAAAACATCGTTTTCAAAACAAAAGATTTTTGTTCTTGAAAACACACTACCGAGTTTTGGTAAATATATTGGACTATCCTCCGAGGCGAATTGCTGGATAATTTTTCCGAACAGTCATGGGTCCGCCTCCGAGATGAAGTGTTGGACCACTATCCAAGGCAATTCTTTGAAAAATCTTCCTTGAAATTCCTTTCTAGCGGATTTTCATTTTCTTTATTTTCACATCATGTCATGCACTCGCTACCATCTAGGGTGCCCCGTGCACATATGGAATCGTTATCATGGAAATTTCCAAAATATTAATGCTAATATATTTCATATGTATATATTAACAAAAATTAATTCACTACAATTCAATGTATTAATTCACAATCAATAACACCAAAATTAGCTCCACGTTGGCTAATAACAATCCAAAACATTGTTAGAATCATGACAACTTATGAAAATCCACCTGACCCGATCACGTGAGCGGTAGAGCCCTAAATTGCGGCCTTTGTTCCACGAGCCACTAATAGGATTTTTCTCAACTACTGTTCAAAAGATTTTGGGGCCAGCTCAGTCATTGTCACGCCTCGAAACCCACCATAGGGGCATATTTGTCGTTCACACCCTCGAGCCTTCGACTTGAAGGTTTGAGGTGTGAAACGACACTAACCTTCATATGGCTGGATTTTGTCCAATTACCAACACCTGTTCAAAGTAAATGCACAACTTCCTAAATTCATAAATTCTCCAAATTCAAAATTTCATGCCGATAAAAATTACTTTTAAATATCCAAATCTCAATTATGCATTTCATATAAAGTTGTTCAGAATATAACAATATTTGGGATCTCTCGAATCGACTTTGTACTAATAAGCAGAATGTTATCATCCAGTGACTTTCTCAATTAACTTTCAAAACCCAACATTTCACATAAACATGAACTTATTAGTTCATGATCTAACATAAAGTTCTACTCAAATCCTAATGATGTGAATCCCCAACCTAGCCATCATAACCGAGGAAACTAAAAGTACTGAAAATATTTCACGAATGAGGGTAGAGCTTAAACTAAGAAATACTAATACATTTTCATGGATAAAAAAGAAGTTTTCAATCATATAACAAATAGGAGATGTTTTCATCAAAACTTGATTCAAAAATAAGTTGGAACATTAACAAAATATGCTTTAAACATTCTCACATCCATTTCAAATCGGTTTCATCAAATGTGATCAAACAATTTCATATTAAATTTCGATTCAAACACTTTCTTATAAAACTTCAAAATCAAATACTTTTCAAATATATTTTTCTCTGGTTATCAAATATCAAATGGTGCTCAGTCATGTGAGACTTTCAAATGGGTGGCTAGTCGCAAATTGTTCCTTTTAAAGATTGGGCCCAAGGAACCAAACGCTGCAATGCCCAATGCCATATAGCCAAAACCCACCAGAACAGGGTTCAAATCAATTACGTTCCCACCAAGAAATGTAAGGTCAGCTATTATTTCACTTTGACAAGGGGCAGATAGTGTCCAAGCTATTATTCAGTTGGCGTAGCGAAGAGCTAATCGAGTCAAATAACTAATTCAAAGTTCAAATTACAAAACATTATATCTCCTTCTTTCGTAAAACAAACAAATCTCAAAGTACAATCATACAAAACTACTTTTTGATCCATGGATAATCAAATAAATAAAAAAGTAAAACTTTTCACAAACCAAAATTATATATAATTCAATTAAAACAATTTTCATCCTCAAATGAAGTAAAAACAAACAATTTTCTTTTTAAAAATCTGCATTAATATCCCTTACCTTAAAAGAGTACTCAAAAGCTTTGAAATAGCTAATCCGAATAATTTCACCTCAATGAAATATTTCTCCTTAAATAATAAGAAAGAAACTATCATCATTACTTATTTATTCTTAAAACTTCCTAATTTGATATTCTTAATAAAATATTTACTTCCCAAAATACATATATATTTAAATATTTATCAAATACATATATTTATAAAAATTTAGCCTTTTCAAATTTATCTTATTTGTTTATTATTATTTTCTTTCAAAAATTATACTCCAATATTTGTTTTTCTTTTTCTAAAATAAATCTTGAATATCTAACATTATTCCCTTTTTTTTTTCAAGCATCCGTCATGAATCGAGTATATCCTGAATTTCTTATACTTAAGTTTTCAAGACTTATTTCATAACAATAACTTTTTGGTTTTTTTTACCACATTCCCCTTTTGTCTTTTCACTTATACCAATCAAAATCATGCAAATATATCATTTTGACTTTCGACCTACTTGTCATATGCTACTGTTCATCTCTACAATTCCCACTTATGTTTCTTTTTTTTTCTTTTACTTTTTCATTCTCATACTCAAAGTAATTCAGTATAACACCACCAATTCTTTTTTTTTTTTTTAAAGAATGAGAGTGAAATCTAAATCTGACTTCTTCAAGGTTCATCTAAACTGAATAAAATTGAAGAATCTCTGTCGAAAAGAAATCACAGAAAATAAAATAAGGAAGATCTTCACCAAGTAATTTGTTCTTGAAATACTGAATCAGAAATGATCGTCCTCAAGATTCTACTAGCAGAAGAAAATTCAGATGAATAGAAAGGATTTTCTTTTCTTACTCCAATTATACTACAGGGTATCTATTAGAAAAATTACCTTTTTACCCCTCTTTCATTAAATTAATTAATTAATTAATAATTGAATTATCATTATTATTTTCATAACGTCTAATTGAATTATCATTACTATTTTCATAACGTCTAATTGAATTATCATTATTATTTTCATAACGTATGCCTATAAAAATTCATGTCATTATTATTTTCCCTAATTTATACCTATACAAATTCCTGTCATTATTATTTTCCGTAACTTATACCTATACAAATTCCTGTCATTATTATTTTCCCTAACTTATACCTATACAAATTCTTGGGTGTTACATTCTCCCTCCTTTATAAAAGGTTTAGTCCTCTAAACTTGACATACTTATGTCTTGAAATAATTAAGGATGCTTTTCTCTCATATCTTCTTGCTCTTTGATGGCCTCTCGGATATCATAGTTATTCAGCCAAGACTTTTACCAACTTGACAACAACATGTTGTAGAACCTTATTCACCACATCCACAATTTGAACGGGCACCTTTTCATAGGTCAAGTCCTAAGAAATGCGAATAAATCTGACTCCACATGACATAGGAAGCATCGAAAACATATTTCCTCGAGGTCGAAACATAAAACACATTATGAATCTTAGACAAGTGCGAGGGGCAGAGCTACTTTATACGCCAAGTACCTACTATCTCTAATATTTGACAGGCCCACAAATCGAGGGTGGGTTTTCCTTTCTCAACAGTTTTGAGCTTCAAATATCTCAATTTAACTCAATAAGCAAACTTTAAGATAACATAATCACCAAATTCAAATACGGAATATTGCTTGGAATTATCAACATAACACTTGTGTGTACCTTGATTTTCTTCCAAATTCTCTTCAATCAGGATTATCCTTTCAGTAGTCAATTACACAAGTTCATGTGTTAACTATTTTATTTTATTTTTTCCAAATATAGTCATAACACATAGGAGATCATAAACTTCTACCATAAACCTTTCTGAAGATATAATCTCATTGCTAGCTTAAAACTATTCTACAAGAAAATTTAACAAAAGGTAAGAACTCATTCTGATTAATTTTCAAATCTACAACAATATATCTCAACAAATATTTCCAACTTGCAATTACTTTCCTCAATTAGTCATTAGTCTAAGTATGAAAGCTACTATCAAAACTAACTTAGTACTTCGATTTTTTTTTTTTTTTTTTTTTGACAAAGTCAAAATCTAAAAGTAAATTAAGAATTCTTTTTACATACCATATAATCAAATATTTCATACATTATCAAAATCTCCTTAATATCAAGAAGCTAGTCTGATAGAAAAATTATTAGGCTTTATCCATAAACAAACCATCATAATGAAACATTGTCATCAACTAAGGTTCTTGGTAACCCTATCACAAAATCCATGGTAATAAGTTTTCACACTCATTTAGAAATATAAAGTAATTGCAAAGTACTATTAGGTCTTTGATGTAAACCTCCATATCACGTTCACACTAAACCCCGAAGTCCTGAATAATGTAATACCTTACTTCATATATGATCATCAAAATTCTATCTTAAATATTTATACTTTTGCATCCTTTTAGGGTAGATCGTAAGCTTAAAGTAATAAACCCCCTTCAAAAGTTGTCTCTTTATGTCTCCATTATTTAAGACATTAAGTCTAATCTAATTTCAGAATCTTATTATCTTATTAATTGTTCTAAAAGTTTAACTAGTTTCAAATAAATTCCTTATAAGATCTTAATTCTCCAGGCTCAAATTCGTTGCATTATAATGCTCAGCATAAGAACTCTAAAATCCAAAGGTATAACATAGACTTGTAAACATCTCAAATCATACAATAATCGTTTGCGACAACCTTAAGATTTCAAAGGAATCTGTTTTTCTATTTAAGGCATAAATCACAAGATTCTCATTGTTTTATTAGTACTGAATAATGTCATCAAAATCCTTAACTAATTGTATCAATATCTTCTATTTATTGCTTAAAAATCATTTTAAGAAGACAAATACTCCAAACTCTCATAATCTATGAGTATATCATAATAAAGAAAAATGTCTTCATATCTTAAGTGCAAAAATCATTTTACCTAACTTCAAATCATAATAAGGTAGTTTTCTCTATCTTAAAATTTCAAATGTCTATAAGTATATCAATTTTTTCCATGTTGCATAAGAACACAATATAAATCTAATGAAGGCATCATTATGCAAAAAAAAAACTTTGCGAGCAATGAAATAATCAAAATAAGGATTGCTACCAATTTCTCTTCCAACTCTTGTGAAGCTATCATCATAAGTTATAAAACCAATCAAACTTAACCTTTTTTTATGTGCTTTGAAAATATAAGATAATCTTAGAGATCTCTTAATAATTTCTTTGTAATATCAATAAATCCCAAAAAACTTGAAACTTTAATAACAACATTAGATCCTTTCAAATTTCAATTTGTTTTCATCTCTCATCACATTGACTTAAAAGACTTAATAACATTTATAAGCAAATAACTACCTTGCAAGACTTAGCTTATGCGTAACAATTTATCCACATGATTCCCTTGACTAAACTCAGGAATACTTAAGAATATGGAAAGACAATATTTTCCCAAACAATCAACAAATAAAAGGTAGTAAGGTCCTTAATTCATCCTCAAAATCAAACAAAAACCTTAATGTTTAAGGAGTATTAAGTCAATTCAATATCCTCCTTACCAATCGTCATAAAATAACTTCAAACCACCATATTGTCCATAATGACATGTTCTATAGAAGTGACAAATTAAAATCATACTTCATATTGATAAAAGTATATTCACTAAACCAACAAACAATACAAAGGCAAAAGAGTGTAGTGAACTTTAACTAGTCACCAAGAAATCAATTATCTAACATACATTTGTAAAGAATGCTAATAATACACAAACGGATATGAACTATCAACTAACACATCGCCGGCTATCACAGTTAGACAAACTTAAATAAGTTCCCATTAAGATCATAAACACGGCTCACGATATCACTCTGTCACGCCAGGAAACCCACCCTAGGGCATGGCGTCAATTCACACCCTCAAACCTTATTTTGAAGGTTTGGAAGTGTGAAAACGACACTAACCTTCCTTATGGCGGATTTTGTCGTGCAAATGACATTAAGTAAATCATGACTAAATTCATAAATTCTCCAAATTCAAATTTCATCTTGACAAAATTACTTTTAAATATCCAAATCTCAATTATGCATTTCATATAAAGGTAATTCGGGAATATAACAATATTTGGGATCTCTCAAATCCAACTTGTACTAATATAAAAGCAGATGTTATCATCAGTGACTTTCTTAATTAACTTTCAAAACTGACATTTCACATAAACATGAACTTATTAGTTCAACATGATCTAACATAAGAGTTCTCAAATCCTAATGATAGTGAATCTGACCTAGCCATCACTCTTCAAGGAAACTAAAGTACCTGAAAATATTTCAACGAATGGAGAGTGAGCTTAAATCTTAATAAGAAATACTAATACATTTTCATGGATCAAAAAGTTTTTAATCATATAACAAATAGGAAATGTCTTTCATCAAAACTTTTGATTCAAAAATAAGTTGAAACATTAACAAAATATACTTCAAAACATTCTCACATCAATTTCAAATCAGTTTCATATCAAATGTAGTCAAACAATTTCATATAATTTCGATTCAAACAACTTTCATATCAAATCGAAAATCAAATACATTTCAAATATATTTTTCTCACGGATTTATCAAATATCCAAATGGTGCGATCATGTGGGACTTTCAAATGGGTGGCTAGCGCAAATTGTTCCTTTTAAGATTGGAGCCGGAACCAAACACTACTAGTACTAGTAACCTCCTTAAAACCTCTGACTAGGGGTTCAAATCAATTACATTCCACACGAGAAAATGTAAGGTTAACTATTCCTGATTGACAAAGGCGAATAGTGTCAACTATTGCTCGATTGACAAAGTAGATTAACTAAGTAAAATATTTAATTCAAAGTTCAAATTACAAAACATCATATCTCCCACATTTCTTTTGTAAACAAAACAAATCTCAAAGTACAATCATACAAAACTACTTTTGATCCATGGATAATCAATAAATAAAAAAGCAAAACTTTTCACAAACCAAGATTATATATAATTCAATTAAAGTAATTTTTTTCATCCTCAAATGAAGTAAAAACAAACAATTTTTAAAAAAATGCGCATTAATATCACTTCTGCCAAAGAAGTACTCAAAAGCTTTGAAATATTAATCGAATAATTTCACTATAATGAAATATTTCTCCTAAAATAATAAGAAAGAAACTATCCATCATTACTTATTTATTCTTAAAACTTCTAATTTGATATTCTTAATAAATATTTTACTTCCCAAAATACATATATATTTAAATATTTATCAAATATATATTTATAAAATTTAGCATTTTTCAAATTTATCTTATTTGTTTATTATTATTTTCTTTCAAAATTATACTCAATATTTGTTTTTCTTTTCTAAATAAATCTTGAATATCTAACATTATTCCTTTTTTTTTCAAGCATCCGTCATGAATCGAATTTCCTAGATTTCTTATACCTAAGTTTTCAAGACTTATTTCATAACAATAACTTTTTGGTTTTTACCACATTCCCCTTTTGTCTTTTCACTTATACCAATCAAAATCATGCAAATATATCATTTTTACTTTTCGACCTACTTGTCATATACTACTATTCATCTCTAATTCCCACTTATGTTTCTTTTTTTCTTTACTTTTTCATTCCCATATAAAGTAATTCGAGTATGGCCACCGCCCGATTCTTATTTTGTTTTATTTTTTTTTTTTAAGAACGAGAGTGAAATCTAAATCTGACTTCTTCAGGGTTCATCTAAATTGAAAGAAAATTGAAGAATCTACATCAAAGAAATCTAGAAAAATAAAATGAGGAAGATCTTACACAGAAATTTTTTCTTCAAACCTAGATCAAATGCGTCCTCTAGAATTCTACTAACTTGAGATGAATAGAAATGATTTTCTTTTCTTACTCAATTTATACCTAAGGGTATCTATTAGGAAAATTACCTTTTTACCCCTCTTTCATTAAATTAATTAATTAATTACTAATTGAATTATCATTATTATTTTCATAACGTCTAATTGAATTATCATTATTATTTTCATAACGTATGCCTATAAAAATTCATGTCATTATTTTCCCTAATTTTTATCTATACAAATTCCTGTCATTATTATTTTAGTAAACATCTGCTCTAATTCTGTCATTATTTTCCCTAACTTATACCTATACAAAATCCTGGGTGTTACAATCATCTAGGCCTGAACAAATCCCCATCCATTAAAATGGCTCTTAGCCAAAGAATAAAGCAAGTAGGAAAATATCCCTACCTCTTGGAGTTGTCGGAACTCCACAAAATCGGTGCCCACGCGTAGCCCTTGCCATGTAGAACAACTTTTAGCTATTGGCGAAGAAGGCAGACGGTCAAGTAGGGAAATCTGAAAGAAGTCGCGCTTCTACTGCAAAAAGCGGTTTAGTCGCTCATTATACGGTTGTTCTTCAAATTGGAGAAGAAAACTATTCATCTTTTGTTTTATTCATTTAAACTTTCCAAAAATTCCATCATTGTCCCTTAGTTTGGATTTTTGACACATGGCTAAATTTAATGGAAATTTCATCTGCATCATCTACGCTACTCTTACTGATATGTCACATGGGTACATGTAGGTGACTTTGTCACATCGCATATGTCTTTCAGCCGTCATCGGCGCTGAAGCGCGTGTGCCGAGAAAAGCGTGAAATTTATTTGTCACCGGGATTGGCGAAGTGACGTGGTAGCTAGATTTTGCGAGAAGATTCCAACGGTGAAGTCCGTTTCGTCATATGAGATCTAGAAAAATTTCGGATTTTGACCAAAATTACCATTTTACCATTTTCAGAAAATTTGAATTTTCAGAGTTTCACGTTCTCCTCGGCAAAAGGAATTTCATCGAGAAGTGTGCAGTCATGACGAATCACGCGCATATGCAGCGTGCACTATGTCATTGCATGTAAGCCCCAGTCGTTAAGTCTTCTTGGTAAACCCGTCTTATTCGTCCCACTATGCTTGAGAAGGGATAGGTGGCCCACTCATCGTGTCCTTGCGCTCTCATTGACTCCTCCACTCCACGGTCTTTGCCATAGCACCACCCTCACTAACCTCACGATCTTGCGTCGCAAAAACCTGATCCTGAGCCCCTATCCATAATGCCGTTGGTCCTGTCAGGTCCATCGTAGTCGACCTCAATCTCTCCCCAATCCACTACATGAGCTGGATCTAGAGTGTACCTCCAGAGCATGGAGACGTGAAATACCTCGTGGACACTTGACATGCTGGGGTAAGCCAACCGGTACGCTACAGTACCTACCCTCTCGAGTATCTCGAAGGGCCCAATGAACCTCGACGATAGCTTGCCGCGCTTTCCGAACCTAACCACTCCTCTCTTAGGCATCACCTTCAAGAAGACGTGATCTCCAACCTCGAACTCTAAGGGTCGACGTCGTACATCGGCATAACTCTTGCTTGCGGCTGCGGGTGTGAGAAGATGATGTGGAATATCAAGCTCACCTTCTTGGAAGTGTCTCTAATCGAATCGGGACCGGTGATGGAGCTCTCCCTGTGGTCAGCGTCTCGGTAGTTGCATGGCTCCCATACAATGCCTGCATGTGGTGCCATACAATATAATCGCACGATAAGCTGTTGTTGTGAATTCCACTTAAGGAAGTGCTCTTCCCTGACTACCCTTATGATCCAGGGACACATGCTCATATGTCTGTAACACTGTGTAGTTCTCTCTAACGGACCATTTTACATCCAGGTGGAAGAAGTTGTACTCATGGTGTCGTGTGCAGTAGCCTTTTGGAAACTCTTCCAAAGTGTGCGTAAACCTCGAGGTCTCTATCAGAAACTATGGATCTTGGTACTCGTGTAAGTAGAACTATCTCTCTCGATATGGCCGTGAATCTCTCTGTGTGAAGGTCATGCACCGGTAGAAAATGTCTTGAGCCGTGAGCCAGATCCACTATCACCCATCTTGCATCCACATGTCCTTATGGTGTCCCGTGCAGTGGGTCCACGAAATCCATCGTGGCGTGCTCCCACTTCCACTTTCAAGTCACCTCAAATAGGCCCGAGTAGCCTTGTTGACCGGTGCTGACCAACCTGGCGGCCGTGAGACATCGTCGAGCAAAGTCCCTACGTGTCTCTTCGTCCAGCTCAGGTAATCTTGGAAACGAGACTGCAGGCATCTTCGTGCCACACGGATGCAGAATCGACGGTGAAACTCCTGAATCTCCTCTCTTCAGTCGGTCGATTGGGGAACCCTTGCCCGTCCACATATCGAAGACTGCCGCTCTGCGTGGGCGGTCCCGACCCTCGTCACTTGTACTGCTTGTACCCAGTCACGATGGACACTATCTCGCGTCTGTCCACTGGGACTCGATCACTGCGCTTTCGATAGAGACGGTGTACTGTTAAACTCCCAGCGTACCACACGGGCACGCTCTTAAGCTATGTAGCGGCTGGCCTGATCTCGAGCATCACGGCTCTACGGGAAGCTATGCTAGCCCGATGCTCCCAGTGACCAATGAGTGCCTCGGCCACCGCATTTGCCTTACCCGAGGTGGTGTCTGAAGTGAAGTCATAGTCCTCTAGGAACTCCATCCATCTGTGTTACCTCATATTGAGGTCCTGCTGCGTGTAAATATACTTCTGACTTTTGTGGTATGAGTACATCTTGAACTGTTCGCCATATAAATAGTGGTTCAAAATCTTCAAGGCGAAGACTACTGTTGTGACTCCATGTCGGCCAATAGAGATAATTACATCATGATTCTTCAGTGATGGGAACCATAAGCTACACTACCCTCTGAATTTGCATGAAACACATCGATCCGACCCTCGAGGCATCTTAATACCGCTGATAGCCCTATCCCTGTCAGGAATTTATCGAATGAAATTTGAAGTAAGCCTCATCTTGACTCTTTGAATGCCTCCTGCGCGGTCATCAATCGAAACTTGACCTCCTTCGGGGTCAATCGTCATAAGAGTGCCACTAATGGGAGAAATCCTCAATGAATCTCTTGTAGTACCCATCCAATGCCACGTATCTCGAAAATGACGGCCTCTCTCGGCCATCATCTCGGCCTTCTCTAGTCATTTGTGCGCCCGATCGCGACACCCGTAATAAAATCTCACCTTAGTAAGCCAAAACTTCGTAACTGCCCGAACTTGGCGTGCGGTGATCTCTCGGCCCAGCCCCGTAATATGATCCTCAAACCGTGATACTCATGTCCACTCAGAATGGGAATAATCGAGAGATGTCGTCGAGGCTACGTGGCTGATCTAGATAGGGTTGGAATACCACATGCATGAGATCCGTGAATGCGCGGCTGCATTCATTCAAATCGAGGGCATCACCCAGTGGCTTCAGAAGTGCCCATGCGTGTCACGAGCATTGTCTTAGGGATATCTGTCTCCACAACCCTCGGCGATGTGTGGTGGTTTATCTTCAGATGAGCTCAGCGGCTCCTGTGATCGAAGCGAGTTATCAATCCTCGGCGGTAGTGGATTCTTGATCGTAACCTGATATTTGCAATAAAGCGATCGCATAGTGACTTGTGTTTATTCTTATAAAGCCAGGCCAGGATAGCCCCATGGTGAGTGCCGATCTAATGAACCCCTTGTCGGAGTGGCTCACGTATTTGGACTCACGAGTTCTAACGACTTTCGGTGATGAACTCGATAAAATTACAAACCCTCTGAAGCGATCAGGTAACCTCTGTCAGAAAGAAACATCCTTATGCTGCGAGACTACCGGGGAGTGGTCTGGCCGGGGTCTCACCTGGGTCCTGCAGGGTAAGGCCTGTACAGTGGGCGTGATATCCACGGCCTTTGGGCTCGAATGCTGTCACTGATGAAATATCGTAGCATCACACCGATACAAACCACGAGTGGATTGCGTGTGAGCGGATAACCCTCCTACGCTCCGCGATCGATGGCTGACTCACCTGGCTATCGACTGATCCATCCACTGGGATGTCGAGCTTCGACATGTCCATGACCCTCGGGTCCATTGTGGTAAGATCTTTGAGATCTCTAACTCGCTGACCATGACATATCATCCACATCCTGCCCAATCGAGGAGAACTCCATGAGGGCTCCTCCAGGAAATATAACCTCTAAGCCCCTGACTTTATCTGGCCCGAGGCCTTGATGAATGAATCGGCCGCGCATAATCAAATAACACTCTTGCCCGTAGGCGAGATAGCAAAACGTGCAACACTCGCGGAGTCTATTACATTTCGATCGGTGGTGTGATAAGTAGACAGCCACTTGAACCTGATGTCCTGCTATAGGCATGGTCTCACTGCCTTGGCCCCTTAGCACAGCCTCTATGGCTTTGCTTATGTAATGGGAGGGGGTGCGTGGCTCTTTGAGACTAAAAGCTGGCTCCTACAACCACATCCTCTGGGTGTTGAGAGATATCTTGTATCCTCTCTTGTCCACCAGTGAAGCTGCATTTGTCTCGAAAACCTTAGGATCTTGTCTCTAGGGGCGATCCCTCCTCATGTGTCAGAATTTCTCTTGGTAATGGTAGCACACCATCTTACTGGCGACTAACAGCCACGATGCGTCACGGCAGGGTTCACGTGAAGTAGAAGCCCGCTGCTTCTTTCCTGAACTGGAAGAAGACTGACTCTCCTTCCTCTTGCTACTAACACAGCATCGAATGCTCAGGAGCATCCTTAATCTCTCTCTATGGTCGAGCGATTGACCATAGAGTCCATGTCTTGTAGGCAAGGCTGTAATCCTACCAGAATGAATGACTTTAGCCCGTTCCCCGAATCTCTGACCTTGGCCTTGTCTGGTGGCCACATAGTCATCGACAAAAGCGGGCTAGCTCTGAATCTAATACATATATGGGTCATAGTCCCCTGCTTTAACTCTAGGAACTCTTGAGCCTTGGCGTGACGGCGATTATCAGGAAAATAACGCCATGAAAAGATCATGGGCTTCTGCCCGAGTCATTGCCCTCACAGATCTCTAGGTCTTTGTCACCATACTTGTGCCTCAACGATTCGGTACCACGGTAGGTGTATCGGAATCAACAAAATTTATATCTAAATCCCCTACTTGTTGTACTTGAGCTACTCGGTACCATGACTTTAAAGTGTTTCTGAGATGGGGTTTTTCTTTGTATAAATGATTTGCAGTGATTCAAAAATGGTGAATTTCAATTTGGATTTTAAGGTTTTGTAAAAATAGGGGGTGTAATGGTTGACAAACTGAAATTTAAATAAAATAAAATGTAAAGGAAGTCTCCTTGAAGTGTCAGGCTACTGGATTTGGGTTCTAAAGTTCAGGGGTTCTGGTCCGTTTCCTCGTGTTGGGAGGATGACCTATAGTCATTTTCGAGCAGGATCTTCATTTAGCTTTAAAAATGTACCATAGTTTTCCCTTTTAGCTTGGCATTTATTGGCGAATTAATGCTCTAGCGGTGGCGTTGCCTGCACGATCTACGCTACGGTGACAAATATAAAGTGGCTATGAATCTCGGTGGATATAGAAATAAGCATCCACTGAACCTAAAAATATTGTCGAATGCGTCGATGAAGGCACGTCAAGGAGTTCTAACCTAGAGTGAGAAATAGGAACATAAATCTGATAAGCTTCTTGGCAAAATGAGAACCGACGATTACCCCCAGATCCACGCACCCAGCGCTGCTTCAAGGAGGAAGGAGATTTGTAGCTCATCACCAAGAGTTGTCATCCTCGGAGGGTGTTTAGCTACCAGTGCGAAAAGGAGAAAAGGGAGAAAGTGAGAAAGGCGGAAATTTGAAAGCTTCTCTAGGTAAATTTATTGATTGATAAGTGATTCATCTTACGTATGGCGAGCTTATATCTTGCTTTCGAGGCGAGAAATTACAAAATCAACAAAGGCATTTGCATGTTATAAGGGCGAAATGGGAAGAAATCAAAAGAAGCGAAAACTATAAAATTGCAGGCGTGGGGAATTCCGCAGGCGGGATGAGCAGTGGTTGAATTGTGAAACGATCTTTGCGGGGATGATGCGTGAGCGTTCTTGCGATGTAAGTTTTCTTCACTTTTTTGCTCTTCTTTCCTTCACAGAATACGATCTATGATGATGAGTTGACTCGGGTTCTTCACGTTTGAATTGACTCTATAATTTTGGCACGATTATCTTGTAAAACTACAAAATTGTGTAAATCGTCATTAGAATAGCGGGGACAGCAAATATTGCAAATCGGGTTAGTGCGCTAATTAATTTACATAAAAAGTGCTTTCAGGCTTTTGTAATGAAGCCAACTGAGGTCTGAAATAGCACTTTTTGAGTACTATCACACCCCATTCTACACATTGCTGGTCCACATACTTGATGAAAGAAAGAAAGAAAGAGCATCTGAAAACAAAATCAAAATTATGTTCCTGAAAAAATTATAACAAAGGAGTTGAATGAGTAATGCCTAACCTAAGTAAGAATCGTCGAGCCATTATACGATAACTTTATCTCGAGATAATGAATGTCATAAAATTGAGTATCAAAAGAGGCTCCATCTCGGTGAATCAGCTAAAAACTTCCACGAAATCTATTATTTGTTTGGTGGCTCTCATGATAACACTGCTATTTGCTTTCTCTTTGACGACTCTTGTTACAGCCTGGTAGTAAGTCAAAAGCTTCATTCGTTTTTAAATCCATTTTAGAGTTTATAATGAGAATAGTTGATTTTGCAGGCGATAATTGAATCAAATTCAATTTGCGGGAAAATCTGTGAGAAAATCAAATTACAGCAAAATCATAAAAATCGACTGCTTGTGAAGCCGAGTCAAAGCGGAATTTAAGTCGTGACGGAAGCCGTTTCCAGCAATTTCAAGTCCGACACCCGACAAATTTATTTGAAGAGCGAAGAAGTGAGCAGAAAGTCGTGACTGAAGAAGAGGTTGAGCAATATGACAGTGAATTAAAAAGAAAGCGTCCAAATACGAGAAGTTCATCAGCGACATCATTGTGATGTCGCGACACCGAGATAAATGATGTCGGTACCACCATGAGGTTGTGTGAATTGTCTACAATGAAACGACCTTCTTAGGTAAAAAGTCGCAACTAATTTTGAAAGAAAAGGACTTGTTATCGCGACCTTGTGATAATGAAGAATAACATAAAATTAGCGGCGAAACTCCAAATCAGGCGACGGGAACTAATGAAGAAGCGAGACATGATGTCGCGACACCACTTCGAGTCACGACAAAGTGAAAGCTTAGCGATGAACATGGAAGTAGTGACCTTAGCTGAATAAATTCGCGACAGATTTTCAAAGAAATGAACATAGAATTTTGTGTGATTAGACGGATAGAAAGTTATCGAACCGCGAATCGAAGATGTCGCGGCGTCGCCAGGTGGTCGCGACATCGGCCGCGAGTATTATGGTGGCGATGTCCTTGATGATCGGCGACATCGATTCATAAGGAAAGATGGTGCGGCGTCCTTCGATGTCAGCATTTATGTCGGCGCAAAGAAAGGAGATTAAAGCGGCATTTTAGGCTGTCAGCGACATCATATCGAAGTCTTTGAAGACAAGTCTGACAACAAAAGCTTCCCTGACATCGAAAGGCTCATAAATATAACGTGAAGTCGCGGCGTATGATTGAAATCGCGACCTCAAAGGCTGCAGCAGAAGGTGAAGTCGCGGCGTGGAAGAGAAGTCGCGACATCGGAAACGACTCATAAAGCGAAACGGTGAAAGCGCGACATGAAGAGTCAGCGACATGAGCGACTCATAAGCGAGCGGTGAAGTCGTGACGTAAGAGAGATCGGCGACATCGAGTCAAGGTCGTGACAAACCGTGGAGTCGCGACGCATGAACAAGCGAATGGGCGATTATTTTGAAGCCCGCTGGGAAGTGCATCGAAGTTAGGGCCCGACTGAACTATAAATAGCGAGCGCTCTGAAGGAAGCGGCTCTTGGCGGCTCGAAAGAAATACGGGTAGCGAAGGCTCGTGTATTTTAATATTCTGTTTCTTTTCTTTGTTTCTTTGTTATTTTAGATTAGATTAGAATAGTTGCTATTTCATTTGAATTTACGGATTTGGATGTTGGATTGTTGAGTTGAAATTTGAATACGAAATGTTATTTTCTTTAAATTCTTTTTGGATTAGTTTGAAGTCAAAACAAATTTTGAATTGAACTTCGATTCAATTCTGATAGTTCTTTTGATCGACTGCAGTTAGTGCTGTAGTAATTTAGAAACCGGCTCCAGATTAATTACTCATGTTGTTAAATTTATCTTTCTGCGAAATTTGTGATCTTGAACTTGATCTTGAATACGCTTCTTTGGTTTTGTTTATTGTTGTATCGATCAATATGTTCATTATCTATCACTGTAATAAGTTGTTTCGTGCTCTTGTTCCGGGGCGCCGGAGTGACCTGAAGGCATTCTTGAGAGTATTGAGCGATCTCGAAGGGTATCTTGGGCAATATTGGGGGATCTAATGAAGCTGTGAATTCTATTAGATAAATCTTCTTCTCACTTAAGCTTTAGAGAATGAGTTGAATGACATAAATTAAAATGGCGGGGAAGTTGCCTGTTCGAGCAGTAAGTTCGATCAGGTATGTGAGGATCATCGAGAAGAATGAAGCTGATTCAATTTTGAGGATGAGAAACCGGTATAGTGAAGCCCATGGCTGCATGTCTTGGGAGCTAAGGTTTACGATCCATGTTCACGGGTATGAAGTATTAAAAAGAAAAATACCCGAGCAATGACTCGGATTAAAGTAGTTATCTAATCCTCTGCGTTCGAAAGAAAGCAGGGAAGATTAGATGATGAAATATGTCATTAAGGAGATCCACATGGCATTACCTTCTTCCTTGGGCCAGTTCATCGAAGTTCATGAAGTAAAGCTACAGGTTATGCATGGAAGCGATGTTTCCGCAGCGGTTGTATTTTTGATACTCCCTTTAAAAACTAATAATCGATCTATTTCTTTAATTTTTTCTTTTTTAAACGTTATTTCATTTGTTCTAGTTTACATATCTTTATTCTTTCATTATTTTCAAGGTTGCTAGGGATATATCAGTGTAATCCTTAATCGAAATAGTATAGAGCTTGGTAGTCGGGGTAGTTGATTGAGGAACTTGAGATCTGGCGAGGTCGATATCCCGAACTTAAATCCACTTTATTGCTTGTTGATGTACACTTGCGAATCATGGATCAAAACTAGAAAGAAATACATCTACTCTTAAGGAAAGCGTTTTTAATCGGTATAATTGAAAACATAACAAACAAGTTTCATGGCATTATTCTTTGAGGGTTAGGCAAATAGTCCTTTGGTAATAGTGTCATAAATTTGTAAATGTCTTTTGGTCGGTCGACACCTAGCATCTTGCTAGGCCCCGAATAGATGGGGACCCACTCTTATTCCTGACTCTTTTTGTGTTGTAGGGGTGCAATGTTGGTCAGAGCCTGCAGTCCATGTAACGAGGGATGCCCAGAGTGACTCCTAACGATTAAGGCTTAGGGCACGAGTCATAGGATCTTTCGACGCTGCTCTTTAGAGTTTCACCGGGACTCGAGATGATTTCGAGACTCTGGCACCTCTGACTTGCTAAACTCCACCCCATCCACCCATGTAGCGAGGCACTAAGTGATGGCTCCCGACCCCGGTTGGCTTAGAACCTGAGCTTTAAGGCTGCCATATACCCCTCGGGCCGTGCTCGGTTTCAAACAAAGCTTTCTGGTATTTTTCTTTCTTTTCTTTTTCTTTTCTTTTGCTTTTCTTTTTCATTTGGAAGACACATTGACCTTCTTTTCATAGGGGCCCTTAACCTATTAAAGGTGGTCAACGAAACTAAATTGAGTTTGCAAAGATTAGGAGGCTAAGCGAGTTTTGAGTTATTGAAGAAAGCTCCCGATGTACCTTTGTGTGTGGTGCTAAAGGTGGAAGAAAAAGGTCGGCAACAAAAATTCATTGTCATTTATTTCAATGGCGTAGAGTAATCATTTCATGATAGAATTAGACAATTTCAATTTTCAAGCTACGAAATTTAGACGAACCAAAAAAGTGCAAAATGGGTGCAAGTTTTGAATTGAAAAAGTAAGTTAACATAGTATAACAACTTCACAAAGAAAGGAAAACGAAGCCCAATGCATTGATATTCTTTAAAATAGGCTTGCTCAAAATAGTAACAAAAACATAAATAATGCCACTTCCTTCGCTAACTCTCACAACGAAATGTTTTGTGTAGCGTGGGGCTTGGATTGGAAAAGTTAGTAAAAGGAAGTCTTTATCTGATGATATGTACCGTTTTTGGATGAAGTAGACTTACTTAAAGCTTTCCATCGACACCTTATTTACTTACGTTTGGGCTTCAAATAAACAAGTTAGGAGAAAAAATAGGAAAAAAGTGTTGGTGATTTGAAAATTACACCTTCTTGTGCAAAGTGTTTTTATATTTATATTTGAATTCTATACTCTCTAGCTTTCGATAGTATAAGCGTCGTAGATTCAGGATGAAAAGTTATCGTTGAACAAGTGGCTGCGGCGTTGGAGAGGTTGCAAGTGCGCAATTGGGAAATTTTTTTTTTTTATTTTTTTATTTTTTTATTTTTTTTTTTTTAATAATAAAAAATAAAAAATAAAATAAAATAAACTTTTTTTTTTTGTGAGACAAAATATTTTTTTTTTTTGGAACATCTTTGTTTCATTTTTGTCTCATATGGGAGCCCTCCGCCTACTGCTGCAGACAGTTCTGAGGAATTTCACAATCGGGTGCGAAATTTCTGTGAGATTCTTGGGAATTTTACTGCGGCATATACTGAAATTTGATAAAAAATTTGCAAAAATAATAAACATAGAAAAATTAGAAAATTGAGAAAATTGAAAATTAAGCTAAAAAACAAAGCAACTAAAAATTAAGAAAATCTAAAGAAAAAATTAAGAAATCAAATAAAATGAAATAAAATAAAATAAAATGAAAAAAATGAAAACGAGTGAAGTGTGCTCCCATTGAAATCTCAGCCTTTGAAATTCTTAGAGCTGGCGAGCTTAGAAATGCGGGTTCGAAGTGCTCCAATCAGAACATTTTAAATATCCTTATGCCATGCGAGTATGGTATTTATATTCTTTGATGTAGTGTAATCTAAGAAGCAGTGGCCACTAACTTCACAAAGTTTTGTAGTACATAGACGTGGAATGTCGTGACCTTTAGCCAGCAATGGGAAGCGAGTTCTTAGTCGAGTTATCTTTGCGGGCGGGGTATATACACTAGGTCGGGGAGGTGGCGAGTGGAGTTGTTTGTGGCTTGGGTAGTGGACTTTTGGGCTCTTCTATTTCTTCCTTTCCACTACCCTCGATCCCGGCATTGGGGAGGTTTAACATTTTCTTTGTTATTTAACCATCATTGTGGTGTAACCGGGCCTCTTCTTACGGATTCACTTCCTCTTGGTGAACATCTTCTTTGATTGACATAAAAATGAAATCACTAGGGTTGTCAAATTGTCTCCATTTCACTTTGAAGTCCATTAATTCTCTTGTTCACATTGTTTCCATAGTGTTAGTTTTAAACAGTGAGCGTGATGGAGTCTTACGCTCTTCCTGAAGTCACCCACTAGCTTGGTGAGGTTGGGATGGCTTGTTCCATTGGAGAGTTTGGCTAGTGGTGGTTAAAGGTTAGAGAGCGAAGAGGCATCTCTGTGGATGTGGAGGAGGTGCATCTTGTGGAGATGGCAAGTTCCCATGAAGGGAATTTATGTGGTTCCCCACAACTAGGGTTGAAAGCTTGTTCATATGATGCATTTGTTGGAGGCACCATGCGGGAGGTGCACTCCACCCATGGAGGATTCTAGTCCCTCATGGACTATATGCATTAGGATTTCTCTCCATTGGAGTGCGCGGTGCTCTCCCTCTAGATTTTCAGTTGGGCCACGATTCAGCCAAAATGCACTCTGCGGCAAGAATAAGGCAGCCTGAGAACTAACCTGAAACAATCCTGCAGCAAAATATATATATATAATCTTTTTTCTAGTGAAATAGAATAAAAAAACTAACGATAATATAAAAGAAATTCACCAATACTTGTGATAGGGGATCCCACAAGTGTTCCGCAGTCGTCGAATGTATGGCACCATCATTAGCAGCGCCATTTGATTCTTGCCACGATAGGTGTATCGAGATCAACAAATTTATATCTAGAAATCCTACTTGTCGTGAGCTACTGCGATATAGCGTACTAAGTGAACAGGGATGGGTTTCTTCATTACAAATGATTTGCGATGATTCAAAAATGGTGAATTTCAACAATTTAGTTTTTTAGGTTTTGTAAGCAGGGGGTGTAATAGTTGGCAAGCGAAATTTAAATAAAATAAAATGTAAAAAGTCTCCTTGAGTGTGTTTACTGAATTTGGGTTCTAAAGTTCAGGGGTTCTCGGGTCCATTTCCTCGCGTTAGGAGGATGACCTATGATCATTTTCGAAACGGGATATTCTAGCTTTAAAAACTAAACCACATGATTTTCCCTTTTGAAAACGGCATTTATTGAGCGTTAATGCTCTGGTGATGTGTGCCTCACGATCTACCTCATAGTGACAAATAGAAGGCAACTAATGAATCTGGGTGGATCTATGATAAGCATCCCTTTGAATCTAGGTGCCAAATCTTGATCAATGAAGGCACATCGAGGAGTTCTAACCTAGAGTGAAATAGAACATAAGTCATAAAAACTGCTTGGCCGAACGAAGGCCAACGATTTACCTTTGAATCTTTGCACCAGCGGTATACGCCCCCGAGGAGAGGGTTGGCGTCATCCTCAGAGTTGTCATCCTCGGAGGGTGTTTATTGCCCGAAAGTGCGAAAGGAGAAAAGGGAAAGTGAGAAGGCGGGGCTAGCTTCTCTCGTCAATTTTATTGATTGATAAGTGATTCATCTTACAGCCCTTGACTGAGCTTATATCTTTGCTCGAGGCAGGGAAATTACAAATCAAAACAAAGGCATTTAAGCTGTTACAAGGACAAAATGGAAGAAATCAAAGAAGGAGCAAAACCTGAATTCAACGGCGGCGGGAATTGACGGGGTAGGATGAACGATGGTTGAATTGTGAACGATCTTCGCATGATGAGCAGTCTTGGCATGGAAACATTCACTTGCAATGCTCCATTTTCGCTACCTTTTGCTCTTCTTTGTACGGGATCACGTCGCTAGCGATTAGTTCAACTCGGGTTCTTCACGTTTGAATTATTTCGATAATTTTAACTGGTTATCTTGTAAAAACTCTGAAATTAGCCCTGAAAATGCGATCAGTAGAATAGCAGGGACCTTAATGTGCAAATCGGGTTAATTACGCTAATTAATGCATAAAAAGTGCTCAAAACCTGTAATAAACAGGGTTCAAAATAGCACTTTTTGAGTACTAATCACTCACCCTCTAGCTGGAATGCAACTAGTTTGATCCTAGTCGTGTCAGAGGTAATCTCCATAGCCTCCAATACCTTCTTGACCTACGGCAGACCAATGATGCGCCACCATCGGTCCTCCTCCCCTATGAATATCGGATGATGTGCCTAAACCTCTGGAGGTTTTCGAACCTCCCTAGCTACACTGGCGCACTAGCTTTGTGCAATAGCGGCCATGATCCACTACGGCCTCAGTGAGGTCTGTTTGGTGAATGCGGTGGTGCTTAGCTGGCACCTGTGGGCGACCTCTACGTCCTCCTACGACTAGTCATCACACATATCAAATGACAAGTTAAAGTTTTATAAGTGTCTTTAAAGGTGTAACCACGGCCCAGAGACCTTTATTCGCATCTAGAAAATTTTTATGCACTATGTCCGTGCATTCATAGGTAATGCAAGACAATAATTTCATTTTATAAATCATATTCAACAAAAAAATTTTAATTATTTATTTATTTATTTATTTATTTATTTAAAACCTTATGAACAGTGATCCAAGCCGGTGACTCAAAAGCGATTGCTTAAGTGGCGGGTGAGTGCCTGGGTGCGCCTGTGGAAAACCACAGGCTGCTTGTGCGGCCTGGCACTTCGACGATGCGCCTGTGGCAGGTGTCGTAAGGCGGGGACAAGATTGTGTTGAGGAATTACTGGATAACATAGTTTATGGGTATGGATTTAAGTCAGACATATTTATTGGTGGAAATATTATTCTGTCCCGGTAAACCATCTTGTTTTGTCAAATCAGTAGTAGTTCTTACGTGAATGATGTTAAATGGCATGCCCGAGTTGGGACACATAGGGCGGGGCGAGTAAAGTGATTATAGCGTCTTTGGGATCTATAGATAAGATAGATTTCTGGGGTATGTGTGATGTGGCGGGAAAGGTATGGATTGCCTTTTGGTAAAAGCTTGAGGCGTGTTTTTCTTTAGAGCTTGACTCGCTCCAGGCATTTTTTGTGATGTGAGGGCAGAGACATGGAGCTCAATACTTCATCACTTTTATAGATGGATTTCACTAGATTTTGGTGCTTTTTATTTGATCTCCCATAGATATGAAGCATTGGATTGCTTCAAGATATGTCATTGGTTGAGAATCCAGTGCAAAACAAACATAAAATCTTTATGGACCGATAGAGGACATGAATATCTATCCGACCTATTTAAAGCATATTGTAATGAAAAGGGTATAGCTAGACAGCTGACCATTCCTTACACGCCACAACAAAATGGTGTGGCTAAGAGAAGGAACATGACTCTTTTGGACATGGTAAGGTCGTGATAAGCCTTGGTGCAATCTGCTTTTTTTAGGGGATGCCTTAATGGCTTTGCGACCTACATTTAAATGAGTTCCATCTAAGTCTATTCCTTCCACTCCATATGAATTATGGAAAGGTGCGACGCCTGATTTGAACATTATGCGCCTATGAAGGTGTGGGGCTTATGTTCATAATGTTTCTCATGAATATGGGAAGCTTGGTCCTAAGGGGAAGAAATGTATATTCATAAGATACTTAGAGTCCTCCAAAGGATATATCTTCTTAGGGGAATATATAAATGGAAGTATAACAAAATTTAGTCCCACAGAATGTATATTCTTGAGAGGACTTTCCGGGACGAGTGAGATAGGTTGGGATATATTTACATGAAATGGAAGATCACGAGAGTCGGGAAGTTATAGAATCATTGATTCCAGCACTTGAGGACTAGCGACACAGAAAGTCTAACCCCACTTGAAGCGAGTGGAGTGACAATTTGCTAGATCATGTGTTCTCTGGGCAGATCATGAACAATCTCGAAACCTCGATGTAGTAGTGTGAGAGAATTCCCTATGTGCTTTGAGATTGAGAGGCTTTCATGATTGCTCGTGATGAAGAAGAGCCCAAACAAAACTTCATTATCTTTAGATCTAAGTTAAAAGAGTAGTTTGAAGCTATGAATGAGAAATGAATTCAAAATGGAATCAAACCAAGTATGAGATTTGATTTATTCTTGTTGATAATAGAATATTAGAACAGTGGATCTCAATATCAAACACAAGGCGGATGGGATAATTGACAAATATAAGGCTCGATTAGTAGCTAAGGGTTACACATAACAAGAGAGAATTGACTATGAATAGACCCTCTTATCTGTGGTCAAGTTCGAATCAATTTGCCTTAGTCTAACTATTATGGCAAGAATGGATCTAGATGCCACGAATGGACGTTAAGGTACTTTCCTTAATGGGGCTAAGATGGAGAAATCTATATGGATCTTTAGGCATGAACTCAAAGGCGAGAAGTCTGAAAGTTTACAAGCTGAAAAGTCATCTATGGTCTTAAACGGGCCTCAAATGATGGACCTCAAAATTCATCCAACCCGTAATGAAAGATATGGTTTTACAATGATGGAGACGATGATCGCATTATTTTGTGTGTGTTTATATTATTGCAGGGGACCCCAATATGCCCTTTATGTGTGTATTTGTATCTTGCCTCTGCACTCACCTTCTTGTCCTTGTGTGACTTATTATGGCTGGAAATGATAAGAAAATGATAGATGTGACCAAGAAGTGGTTATCATCAAATTTCGAAATGAAAGACATGGGGGAAGCTAGCTATATACTTGGTGTTAAGATCCTAAGGGATCGCTCAAAATGCCTCCTAAGTTTATCTCAAGAGACTTATATAAAGAAAATACTGCAACGTTGCCATATGCATGATTGCAAGCCTATGGACACCCCTATTGAGAGAAATTTGAGCCTTAGTCTTGATATGTGTCCCAAGTCGCCTAAAGAGAAAGAACAAATGTCCAAGGTACCTTACTCCAGTGCTATCGAAAGTATGATGTATGCAATGATGTGCACACGTGCAGACACATGCTATGTTGTTGGGCTTGCAAGCAGATTTCAATCTAATCTAGGCATAAAACACTAGATGGCGATAGAAGAAGAGGAATACAGAATATCTAAAGAAGACGACAGATTATGTGTTGTGCTACCAAGGGAAGACAAGGGTGGATTGGTTTATCTGGATGATGATTGGACGGGCGATCTTGATGGCAAATCAGCGTGCGGATATCGCGTTCTTCTGGAATGATTATTCCGATATCATGGGGTAGTAAGAAACAGTCTTGTATAGTCTTATCAATGATGGAAGCAGAATACGTAGCTTGCTCCTCGACGATACAGGAAGCAGTTTGGTTGAGAAGATTTTTATAAGACATAGGGGTTGTTAAAACAACTTTTAAGCTCGTGACTCTTTCTGCCTTGTGACATGGTGCATTGGCTCTGAAGGATCAAATATCATGGGAAGACCAAACATGTCCAAATTAGTTATCATTTCATCGGGCTGTGATATAAATGAAGTGGTTTTTGAAACACATTCTTACCAATGAGATGGTAACATATATTTACTAAACGATAGCAGGATGCATTTGTAGGCGTAGTGAGATCCCTAGGCTTATATGTAGGATGTGAGTGAATGGAACAAAACACTTGTGATCTTCTTACAATGAGATAAAGAGTATTTCACATGGTTTGCTTGTTTTTTTTTTTGTGAATATGTTGAAAATGTCGCTTAAGACGATTCAAATAATGTATGTTGATGGACTTGATTATGTGGCCAAATCCTCTGGAATGGCCCCATACTGTAGTGCCCACCATGGAGCAATAAAATCAATAAACCTTGAGAGTCCTTTAACAAAATTAGGCAGACCCTGGCAGTCTCCTTTGTTCTAGGAGCTCTACCCAAAACACAACCTCTGCAATTCTAATACATCAACCACCTTAGGCCCATTTATCCATAAAATAATTACAACATTATCCCAAAATATTTCCATTCACCGTAGGCAATACCCACAATAACCTTCCAAAAGAATGCTGCCTACGCCACAATATCATCTTTCAGACATCTTCTCAAACCGGATATTCGATCCAGAAAATTACAAAAAAAATTAGAAAATAGGCCAAAATCTGGCCTTCTTCTTCTTCACTACCTTGGCCTCAGTCGAGTTCCTTCACCTGAGGGACCTCGGAATCTAAATTTCCTTCGAGCGAGGCCTCCCAATGCACGGGTTCCTCAGCTCCCAATGCACGTGTGAGCATAAAGCTCTATAGGAAAATCCTCCCAAACTCCAACAAGGTTTAGAAATGTATGAAAAGCAGTCGGTCTCATTTTTTTATAACATATCATAGATGTACAATTTTGCATAAAACAATGACATTAAAACATATCTCAAGTTTATATAAAAACACATAAGTAAATGTACACTAAGCAACGATAACTAATTGAGTAACGCTTTCACCAAATACCATTTCCAACCGTTATTTTGGCAAGTGGCATACTTAACAGTAACCTCTACCCCTATCGCTGATATTTTTGTTTTCAAGAATCCTTACCGAACCTCTTGAGATAAAAAACGAGCAACCTTGTAAATAAACCTTCACTCTTCATAGTAGTATTTCTCAAGTATCCTTACTAGAACTCCTTAAGAATATTTAGAGCATCCTTACAAGGAACCTTCACTCTTCATAGTAGTGTTTCAAGCATCCCATATGAACCTCTTGAGCATAAGTCAGAGCATCCCACGAGGAACCTCTCATTCATCATAGTAGTTTTCTCAAGCATCCCTCTTGACCATAGGTTGAGCATCCTTACAAGGAACCTCTCATTCATCATAGTAGTTTTCTCAAGCATCCTTACAAGGAACCTCTCATCTAATTTTTTTTTATTTCCAATCACCATATCAGAATCCCCCATATTATATGGGAATCCCCCATGCTAGATAAGAATCCCCCATGTTATATATAAGAATCCCCCATACTATATAAGAATCCTCCATTCTATATAAAATTCTCAACTATACAAGAATCCCCCATACTATATAAGAGTCCCCCGTACTATATAAGAATCCCTCATACTATATAAGAATCCCCCATACTATATAAGAGTCCCCCATACTATATTAGAATCCCCCATACTATATGAGAATCCTCATACTATATTGGAATCTCCCATACTATATAAGAATCCCCCATACTATATAAGAATCCCCATACTATATAAGAATCCCCCAAACTATATAAAAATCCCCCATCATATATTTCGATCCCCACAATATGTTTGACTCTCCCACAATATGGTTGAATCCCCCACTAGATTCCTCATTCACCATACCAGAAATTTATTTTACCAACCATCAATCTCATAACCAATCATTCCATACATCTCCAATTTATCGGAAAAACTTCTAAGAATCCACAAACAATCATAAAACAATTCAAGAAATATTTAGAAAATACAAGAGATCGCACCCATGTTATTTCTCCACCACACACAAAAACCTAGCATTTAGAAATCAATTCCTCATTTAATCCCTGCTGTATCAAAACCTCATTCTCACATATTGTGGAGAATAATTTCGTAACACCTTAAATATAGAATTTATAGCCCAAACGACATATAATAACCTAGCTCTAATGTAAGTGAATGGAGAAACCTCACCTTTAATCTTTGGTTAATATGGAGATCTAAGCTTTTTATCACATTTGCCCCTAAATCTCCTAGCTCCTGGGCTTCTTCCTTCCTTTCCTTTTCTCCAACGATCCCTAGGGCTTCAAGAGGTTTGGGGTGCGAGTGGGGTGGAGAAAATCTGAGAAAGAGAAGAAAAGTTTGGGTTTTAATCCAGCTGCCCCGAAAATCACTGTTCATGGGGTATTTTTGGTTTTTCTTCAAAATTACAGTTTTGCCACTACACTCTCAAATTCAGTCTATAGGACTACTCTAAAGTTTTTCAACGTTCCGGATTCATTTTTAATGTTATTTTAACCTAAAAACCTTTATTTCTATGATTTATATAACCATTTTTATATTTATCATTCTTATACTTTGATTTAAGAGGTAAATCCACTGACGACTATCATATTTAGACATGCTGGGGTTTTCATAATCCACCCTTAAAGAAAGTTTCATCCTCGAAACTTACCTCTAGTAGTGAATAAATGTGGGTACTTCTCTCGTATTTCTAGCTCTGATTCCCATGTAGCTTCTTCCACTCCATGGTGTTGCCACAAAACTTTCACTAGTCGGATGATTTTGTTACAGCTAACCTTTCTTGCATCAAGAATCCTCACCGGTTGTTTCTCATATGTTACCCCATCTTGGACTTCTATATCTTCCAAGTTTATGACCGGCGTTGCTGTAGACCCTCAATTTTGCCCCTCAACACTTGCATTTATCCTATGGGTGTCACACTCACCCATCGTTCTCATATAACACCATTAGTGGCCCTTGCAGTTTAGTCCTGTCTCTCGAGCCTCGGTGGCCTGTATGGTCCGTTGAGTATAGTTCACTCTAGGAGGCCACTGCGGCTTATTTTTTGGGCGAGCGGCGATCATGCCATGCGGCAAGGGCCTCGAGGTTTTAGCCCAATCAAAGTTTATTAGAGTATGTCAAATTCAGAGCACCACGGAACTGCTTTGTCGATTCTCCTTGGTCCAAACTCGAATCGTTTCATCGCTTATTTTGTTGGATTCCTTATTCGCTAAGGAGGTTTTCTGTTAAAAATTCATAATTTTTTTCAACCGTTTGACTAATCGGTTTGACTGGTTCATCAGGGCAATACGTATACAACATTGTTTTTTTGGGTGATTTGGGTGAGCACTCCTCCTGTTTCATCATATCTCCTCATCCGCACTTCGAATGGTGCACCATTTTTTTTGTCAGTCCCCCATTCTTCAGGGAACATTCTGTCAAAATTTCATAATTTTCTCGATCAAATTTCAACCGTTGCCTTCTCTCGTTCAACCGCTATCGGGCTGCCTTGTGCGGAGCTGCTTTGTGATTTCGGGAGCCCAAATCCTATATGGTTCGGCCCATGTTCTAGCTCGACCATGGGTAGTATTGTGGTCCATTTGGGCCTTGCTTAAGTTACATGCAGCCCCACCATTAATCCATATGGATACTAGATAGCTGTCAAAACTTAAGATATTCAAATTTTTGCATGGAAATGAGGAGAGTGTAGTTAATGGGGGAAGTCAAGTTTCAAGATCGATGGCTCTTTTCAAAGCTTGAAGGTGGTAATTAGGTAGGCTTGTGCTGAGGTGGGGAATCAATACAAAAGGAGAGAAAGATTAAAGTGGAAGGGACCTTTCTGAGGACACTTTTCCGTCAAACGACGTATAATCGACATTCTCGCTCGATGTTTAGCTTAGTTTCTTTTTCCGCTTTGTGGAAGAGGTAAGAAATAGACCCTGGCTCCACTCTCTATTCTTTAAGAGACATTCTGATCAAATTTGAGGTTTCTCCTCAATCCATTTGAGCCGGTTTTCACGCCTACGTGAGGAACCTCGTTTCACGCTTGAGGCCAAGCAAAGCCTAGGTTTTAGAGGAACAATCGTTGAGCTTGGTTAGTTCTCACTCATCCGAGCTGAGAATCGATCGCTCATTGTTTTTTAGATTCCTGAATCTTTAGAAGGTTCTGGCAATTTTGAGAGCCTCTCTTCAACGATATGACTGGTTGGGAAAACCGCATCGCTTGCTCATTTAGGTTAGGCTCAGGAACTGAGCGCTTGGGTAGTTTGTTTGTTTTGTTGGTTCTCACCATCCGAGCTGAGAATCGATCACCGTTTGTTTTGTTAGATCTCTGAACCTTTAGGTTGTTCTGAAAATTTTGAGAGCCTCTCTCTCACTCCAGATATGGACTGGTTGGGAAACCAGGATCGGGCCGGTTCATTTAGGTTAGGCTCTTACAGAACTCAGCCAGTAGTTTGGTTTGTTTTGGTTGGTTCTCACTCATCCGAGCTGAGAATCGATCACCGTTTGTTTTGTTAGATTCCTAAATATTTTAGGAAGGTTTTGACAAAGGTTCAGAATTTTTCTCAATCGTTTGGACTTGTTGAGAACCGATTCAACTACAGTAACACAACCATGGGCTCTATTTTAACATGTTTCGGGCCTCTAATCTATCATGTTTTAGTCGCTCCCAAGGAACCTGTAGGCTGCCTTAGGGTCTGAGTTCGTCGGTTTGAACAAGTGGTAGGGCAATGGGATTGGTATGTATGGTTTATTCAGACGAAGGGAATAAAGCAAAGTGTCAAACCACTTACCTCCTTTTAGCCTCGCTTCCTTTCTTTGCATGGATCCAATATTTGGTTTTAAAATACGATGTATGATATTATTTGCTCTACCTATTCCCGCGGCATGGCCAGGGACCTCGGGTACATGCTTAGGCGTTGATATTTGTATTTTTGCACATGGTGTTTGGAATTTTGACATTTGTGATGCATTCCGAGTCTTTGACCAATCTCTCTTACGCAAATACACAGTGGACCACAAAGTAATGTGACTTTATCAAGTCGGGTAATGAATTTCACATGGATGCTTTGTGTTTGGGTGTCATGCATGTTGTTATGTTTGTTGGCTAACCTTGATGTGTAGCTTACTACTGGTGGACCACAAAGACGCTTTATTCACTTTTAGTTGAGTGTTTTTACATGCTAGATACCAATTAGGGTCGGGTCCGATCTGGTTGTATGTTTCTAGCCCAGAAGATTATCCATCTGTGACCATATGCTCCTACATACCCAATTCACTAGTAGAGACCGAGTTCCGGGCCTAGAGGGGTGCTACCTCATATGAGGTACCTTTCCGATAGGTAATCTGACCCCCGGACCCAGAAATCTAGTTTTCGCAGACCGCTTTTTCCATACTGGAGTCATTGGGGTTTTTTTGTTCTTACTTGGTTTTCCCCTTTATAAAATAACAACAAAAAGTAAGTGGCGACTCCAAAGAAAAACTGTCCTCCTCGAGGACGGATTTTCCAAAACTCAAAAATCAACCCACATTTCTTTTCATTTTTTACATTTTCCTTCCATTTAAAAGTTTAGTCGCGCCGGCCCGTGATCGGTAGGTCCACGCTTGCATCCGAGCAGAGACACTTCCTAACATTGATACTTGGAATACGCTATGCACCCTAAACAACTGAGTGCACCTGAACCATACAAACGCTGTTTCACCACTTTGATCACTTTAAATGGCTCCATTGTACTGTGCTAACTTTTCGTCAAATCTAAACACTCCATTTTGGGACACCTGAGGAATACATAATCCCCCCCTCCCTCGAAATCCAAGGGCCCTCACTGCCGATCCACATAACTTTCTCTCACCTACTTTGCGCCGTGCGAGTCTCTCCCGCATGAGTTGAATCTTCAGAGTTTCCTAATCTCTCGGCCCAAATGTGCTACTTCCTCGCCCGCTTCGAACTAACATGTCGATGATCTACATGGCCTTCCATACAATGCCTCATAAGGTGTCATCCTAATACTTGCCTGATAGCTGTTGTTGTACGCAAATTCTACCAACAGCAAATGGTTACTCCAGTTTCCATTGAAGTCCAACATGCAAGCACGTAACATGTCTTCCACAACATGTATCACCCTTCGGATCGCCATCCATCGGGATGAAAAGTCGTACGAAAACGTAACTCTATCCCCATCGCGCTTGTCAGAGACTTTGCCGCACCGTGCCACTTCCGAATCACGACCCGACACGATAGAGAGATTGGAACTCCAATGCAATTCTAACAATCTCACTGATATAGAGCTGCTCGTAGTCTCGGTCAGGTTCGGTCTCATACCCAGAAATGAGCCACTCGTGAGTCTATCAACAATAACCCATACGACATTATGCCCTCGTGCGGTTCGTGGAAAACCATATACGAAGTCCATGGTGATGTGATCCCACTTCCACTCTAGGATAGGCAAGGACTATAGTAATCCTCCGGGCCTTTGCTGCTCAATCTTTACTTGTTGACACACCACACATTTTGAAATGTATCTAGCTACATCCCTTTTCATTCCCTTCCACCAATATTGCTGCTTCATGTCCCTATACATTTTGTTACTCCCCGAATGGATGGAGAACTTGGAACAATGGCATTCACCTAATACTTCTTCCCTGATCCGATCATGGTCAGGCATGCATAACCTTCCCGAAACCAGAACTCATCACACTATCGCTTCCAATTTCAACCATCCTTACTCCTCCAACCTACTCCGTATAGCCTCCAACTCATTGTCTCTTCACTGAAACGTCACGATCCTTTGCCGAAGCAATGGTTGAGCTACAAGATGGAATATGCATGGTCGAGATTCACCTTCTCCGATCCATAGATCAAAATCTCTGAGGGCATCCTTCAACTTCCATTCACTTATGGAAACATTGAGTTCACCCCGAGACTTTCGCTATGCATCCGCCATTACATTCGCTTTTATCGCGATAGTCGAGTGAAACTCATAGTCTTCCGTGTGCTCAACCCACCTCCTTTGCCGGAGATTCAGGTCTTTTTGTGTGAAGATATACTTAAGGCTCTTATGATTCGAATACACTTGGAATTTCTCCCCATATAAGTAGCACCTCCACAACTTAAGAGCAAAAACCACGGTAGCTAGTTCCAAGTCATGAGTGGGGTAGTTCTGCTCATGAGTCTTGACTTTCCTCGATCCATAAGCAACTACCTTCCCCCCTTGCATTAAGACACATCCCAAGCCTCCTAGAGAAGCATCAGTGTACACCTCGTATCCTTCCCCACTCTTTGGAATAATGAGGACAGGGGTCGTTGTCAATTTCTCCTTCAAAGTGAAAACAAGCCCACTGAGTCCACAAGAATTTCCTTCGTCAGCGAGTCATCACATTGCAAACTTGGAGAATCCTCCACAAACCTTTGATAGTAAACAAGGTCGTAAAGCTATGTACCCTCATTACATTCTTCGTGGTTCCTAATTTCATCATTGCTCACCTGAGGGGTCAAATGCCTGTCCTCGCTTCTCGACACCACATGGCCAAGGAATTTCACCTTCCATCCAAAACTCGCATTTGCTCATCTTAGCATATAATCATTTATGCTCCCTCAATTTGAGCACAATCAGGAGATGGCGTTTCATGCTCTCGGTCCGTGAATAGATTAGTATGCCATCAATGAACACAATGACAAATTGATCCAAATACGGTCGAAATACCCTGTGCATCAAATCCATGAAAGCTGCAGGGGAATTAGTCAATCCAAACGGCATTACCGTGTACTAGAAATGACCATACCGAGTACTCCAGTGCGCCTTAGGAATGTCCTCCTCTCGATTCGCAATCATGGTACCTCGTGACGCTAGATCAATCTCGTAGACACTCAACTCAACCGATCAAATAGGTCATCTATCTGGTAAAGGTTATTTATTTTTCATCACAACGATTCGCCGTCCAGAAATCGCGACATAACCGGGCTGGTTTGACCATGCTTCTTAATGGCAGGACCTGGAGCTCCCCAAGGTGAGGTACTTAGATGGATAAACCCAATATTCAACAATTGGTCCAATCGCTTCCTTAGCTCCTCTTTAGCTCCAAATATGCCATACTCAGTAAGGGCAAATGGATATGGGTTTTGCTACTCGAATAGAGATCAATCTTGAATTCAATCTCTCTTTATGGGGGTAACCCTGGTAGTTCATCTAGGAAGACATCCAAGAACCGATAATTTACCAACACCGCCTCTCTTGTGGTCTTTATCCTCTCCTCTCCAATCAAGCTAGCTAAGAAACCTGGGCTGCTCCTCGCATTAGCTTTCAAGAATTTACTACTCATGGTAGGAAATGGATGGGAAGAACTTTGGTCATTAATGAAACTGAAAACTACCCCTCCTGGTAACTAGAGTGTAATTCGCTTGCGAAAACAATCCATCACTACCCGAAAGGTGGATAGCAAGTCCATCCCGAATATAACGTCATACCCCTTCAAATCTAGAGCAATCAAGTCCACAATTAATTCGTGCTCACCAATACGAAGCACGCAACCCTTGCAAACCTGGCTGGTACCCAGATGTTCTCCAGTGGGCAAGTCAACATTTAATGCCTGCTCTAGCTTTTCAAAGTTTAATCCCAAATCAATAGCACATGTGGTGCGTATAAATGAATGAGTCGCACCAGGATCAAATAGAATTGTGTCATGAATTATAAAGAAGAATGATAATTTTCACAACCGCATTGGAGACATCTTCTCAAGCTATCAAAGAAACACTCTCCTTGATAGCATCGTCGGGGGGGTTCTAACCCCCAATGTCCTCTCGTCGCGCAGTGGCCTGTGCAGGGGTGGCCTAATCGCGCACTGATCCCGCCGTCTCGAGTATTCCTCCCGTGGATAACTGACAATGCATTCTAATATGACCTCGCACCTCCACATGCAAAGTAGGATCGTGGAATCGTCTACTCCCACTACACCTCCAGCCCCTCCGGCTAACCTGGCCCAGTCCCACTGCCTAGCTCGCGACGATAAGGTGCCGCTCTTCAACCCACTACCGCCCACACCCGGGCCAGATCGAACCTCCCTCGCTCTGGGCCTTGTCGTCGCCGGCTATCCTCTATATCCTCTCCACGAAAAGTGTACCGATCCACCATATCCCCATAGTCCTGCAGATCTTGAGAGCGCTACTAACTTCTTTCCTGATGGATGGTCTTCAAGCTCCTCTATTCAAAGCGCTTTAGCCCTATTGGCCTCCGTGAGATAAACTCCATAGCATAACGGATAGCTCGCAAACCTCCTTCATACTCCACCACCCGCTAGGCCGTCGCGTGAGCAAGAAAATCAGCCTTCATTCCGTCTCCAAGGATTCCTAAAACAATTGTCTCGAAGATTCGACGAACTCCCAAGTAAGTGCACTGATGTCCCTCCTTCTCTTTACTGATTCCCACCAGTGATCGGCCTCTCCGTCAAATAAATACGTTGCCAAGCTGACTTTAAAGTCTTCGGCTACTCCTAGGCCATCAAAGACTTTTGTCACCCGGTGGATCCACCTATCCGCATCTAAGGGCTCAGCTTCCTGAAAGTGGTGGGCTTCGCTTGTACCCTCGAAGAATGATCATTCTCCGATTCTCTTCCATCGCTCCTAGCATTGGGCTAGTGAGTGAGCCCTCCGCCGGTGGCTGTTGTTGTTGTTTCTATTCTGATGTTGCACTAGAGAAGTGAGTTCTCTCAAACATTGATAAATACCATTCATAGCATCGGGAGGTGGTGGCGGTGGTGGATTTGCTTGACTTCCACGTCCACGTCCTCGTCCACCGTCCATTCTGCACATCAATTCATAATTTTAGTTCCTTGATGTAAAAGACATCCTAATTAAAATCAACCATCTTACCCACCCTAATTCTCTCTCCATAGTGGTACTCCCATGTAAGACCTAAAGCCTAAGCTCTGATACCAACTTTATAATGACCCAAATCCCCCCTGGGACGACATTACATACTAACAACCATTTACACTATGAGAGTACTAATAAAATCCATAAATAACCCAGCCCTAATTTAACAGGAAATTAGGCAGTAGCCCTTTATTCGGGAGCTCTACCCAAAACACAACATGTGCACCCTAATACATCAACCACTCAAACCATTTATCCACAAATATTTACAACATTATCCCAAAAGATTTCCATTCACCGTAGGCAATACCCATAATAACCTTCCAAAAGAATAAGCCAAGCCATGGCCACAATATCATCTTTTATACATCTTCAAAACTAGATATTCGATCCAGAAAATTACAAAAAAAAAAAATCAGAAAATAGGCTAAAATCTAGCCTTCTTCTTCTTCACTACCTTGGCCTCAATTGAGTTCCTTCACTGGTGACCTGAATCTAAATTTCCTCTCGAAGGTGGCCTCCCAATGCACGGTTCTCAGCTCCTACCACCTCCTCAAAGGTAAAACTAAAAGGAATGTAAGCAGAGGAGGGGGAGACAAAGCTTTGTAGGAAAATCCTCCCAAACTCCAACAAGGTTAGAAGTATGGAAAATGTACGCCATTTTTTATAACATATCATAGATGTACAATTTTACATAAACAACACATTGAAACGTATCTCAAGTTTCTCTCTCTATATAAAAACACAAGTAAATGTACACTACAACGCTGTGAACCAAAATTATAAACAATAACTAAACATTTAAACCTATTTTGCAATGGCATACTAAATGCAAAGAACTCCTACCCTTTATCACATATTTTTGTTTCTCAAGCATCCTTACCGGACTGAGATAAAATGAGTAACTTTGCAATAAACCTCTCACTCTTCATAGTAGTATTTCAAGCATCCATACTAGAACCTCTTAAGAATATTAGACATCCACAAGGAACCTCTCTCACTCTTCATAGTAGTGTTTCTCACATCCTCTACAAGAAACCTCTGGAAGATAGGTCGGCATCCTTACGAGGAACCTCCATTCATCATAGTAGTTTCACATCCTTTACAAGGAACCTTCTCGAAAGCATAGTCGAGCATCCTTACAAGGAACCTCTCATCCATCATAGTACTTTCACATCCTTACAAGGAAACTTCTTGAGCATAGGTCGACATCCTTAAGGAAGGAACCTCTCATCTCTTTTTTTTTTTTAATTTCCAATCACCATACCTGTGGTCCTCATTATATGGGAATCCCCCATACTGTGATAAGAATCCCCATGTTATATATATCCTACAATATATAAGAATCCTCCATACTATATAAAAATTCCCTAAACTATACAAGAATCCCCTATACTATATAAGAGTCCCCCGTACTATATAAGAATCCCCCATACTATATAAGAATCCCTCATACTATATAAAAGTCCCCCATACTATATTAGAATCCCCATGTTATATAAGAATCCCCCATACTATATTAGAATCCCCATACCATATAAGAACTCTATTACTATATAAGAATCTCTCTAAACTATATAAAAATCCCCATCATATATTTCGATCCCCACAATATGCTCGACTTATTAATATAGTCAATCCCCACCGGATTCCTCAATCACCATACCAGAAATTTATTTTACCAACCATCAATCTCATAACCAATCATTCCATACATCTCCAATTTACCGGAAAAACTTCTAAGAATCCACAAACAATCATAAAACAATTCAAGAAATATTTAGAAAATACAAGAGATTGCACCCATGTTATTTCTCCACTCACACAAAACTCTATCATTTAGAAATCAATTCCTAATTTAATCTCGTTTAAGAATAAAACTCCTCATTCTCACATACAGGGAGAATAATTTCATAACACCCAGAAATATAGCATTTATAGCCCCAAAATGTACATATATAATAACCTAGCCTCAATGTAAGTGAATGAGAGAAAACCCCTACCTTAATCTTTGGTTGATATGGAGATCGTAAACTTTTGTATCACCTTTTCCATTAAATCTCCTAGCTCGACCTTCCTTCCTTCTTCTCCAACGATCCCTAGGGCTTCAAGAGGTGTGGGGGTGAGAGTGGGGTGGAGAAAATCTGAGAAAGAGAAGAAAAGTTTGGGTTTTAATCCAAATTACCGAAAGTCACTATTCATGGGGTATTTTTTGTTTTTCTTCAAAATTACAGTTTTACCACTGCACTCTCAAATTCAATCTATAGGACTACTCTAAGGTTTTTCGACGTTCCAGATTCATTTTTTAATGTTATTTTAACCTAAAAACCTTTATTTCTATGATTTATGTAACCATTTTTATATTTATCATTCTTATACTTTTATTTAAGAGATAAAACTAATTGGACGATTATTGATATTTAGACATGTGGGGGTTTACATTGATTGACTCCCTCACATGAATATCAATTAATGCTTGAATTGAGTGGGAGTGAACAAGTACTTATAGCAAGTATAATATCATAATCAATGTTGAGAAAATGTTCTTGACAAAGTGTTCCTTGATGACTATTTGAGATTGAAAGGCAAGTTCATATTGTGACTCAATATGATGATTTTGAACCTAAGTTGGTTCATAAGACTCTTATTCCTTGTCTAAGGATGAATGGAGAAAAGCAATGGAAAAATAAATTGGAGTATGCAAAGCAATCAAGCTAGGACTTGGTTGGTCTGCTTTCAAATAGAAAGCTATTAGGAACAAATGGGTTCTTAAGATTGAATGACAGTAGATGGATCCATTGAATATTACAAAGCTCAACTAGTGGTTGACCCGGTAAGAGGGTACAAACTATGAGGTAACTTTTCTTCGGTAGTTAGGTTTGCCTCAATTCATCCCGTTCTAGCTATAGTAGCTCATATGGATTTAAAGTTACGTCAAATAAATGTTAAGACAACTTTCAGTAATAGAGAATTGAGTGAAGAAATCTACATGGAACAACTAGTAGTACCCATGGCCAAAAGCACAAGGTGTGCTAGTGAAATCATTTGATTTTATGGCCTTGAGCAATCACCCAAATAGTGGTGTTTGAAATTTCATTGTGTAATAATTGTGTATGATTTTTCAATGATTGATTAGGATCATTGTGTTTCTATTAATAAGGAAAAAGATAAATATGTGTTATTATCTTTGCACTTGGATTGTATGCTTATAACTAGAAATGGTTTTGAGTTTGTTCAAACTATCAAAGGATGGTTGTCCTCTATTTTAAGGTGAAAGGTATGAAAAAGCTTCTTACATTCTTAGAATAAAGATCTATAGAGATCATTTTATGATAAGTGTTTCTTTCCTAAGAACACTAGATTGAGAATGTCCTTGAATGGTTTTACATGTAAGATTGCAATCTCATCAATGCTCCATTTGCAAAAGGTGAAAACCCACATAGATAAATGGATCCAATAACTCTAGAAGAACAAAGGATGTTATTAATGTTCCCTACTACAAATTATGAATAATATATATAAGGCATGCTATGATGCATTCAAGATTAGATATATGCTATGTTGTTGTAATAGCTAGGAAGAAGCTAACTACTAAGAACCTCTTACAACAAAGCATTGAAGATTAATAAAGATAATTCTTGAGTATCAAGGCAAAGAATGGCACTTGATCTATTGTTCATATATTAATTGATTATGTGATTTACATACAAATAAATCACCATTTGGATACACATTCTTGTTGAATGAAAGTACCATTTCATGGAGAAGAAAGAAATAGATGTGTATAGCTTTGTGAACCATGGAAGCTGAAATATTCATTGCCCATTCAGCTATAGTGCAGCATAAAAGTTGTATGGTAGAGAAAATTTTACAAAGCTTGGGAATAGTTAAGGATGTTTTAAGCTAATGACAATCTATAATGACAGTCAAACTACAATCGCTTACGAAAATGATTCAAAATATTATGAAAGAACCAAGTAAAAGATACCAAGAACAAAACTTATAAAAAATATTATTGCACAAATAGGATATAATCTTCAAAATTTGCCTACATGTGCAATGGTTGTTGATCCATTCACAAAATTCAATCCAAGGAACATGTTTTGTGGATGTGTAAAGCTATGGATTGAGTAGGTTATGATATGTGTTAGTCATATATCATGATCATCATTGATTGGATAAAAGATACTTTATGCATGATAAAATGATATGAATATCTGTTATTCATATCATTGGATATATAATTGGTACTTATGCAAATATGTTTTTAAATGTATGTTAACATACAGAGGTTGGCTCTCTCACACGAGCAACCGCCCCAATCAATATGTTTTGAGTTGAAATGAGACACGATATACTAATGATGATAACTGAATGAAAAGTATACAAAGATAATTAGTGTCGCCTTGATTAAGTATCATGATGAGGTTTATAATAAATTATATCTTTGATCGAATGTAATTGCCCACTATTACATTTGCCTGTTTGAACCAAACTTGAGTATTAGCATAAAAAGTGTTAAGGAAAACTATGGTTGCAAAACTTTGGATAAGTTACTAATGTGAAGCTTTTCGTTAAAGTTTGTATGGTGGTAGTTTGACATACTCTCTTCAAGTGAAAAGAAACCACCATAGCAGGTATTTCCTACTACATGTGTTTAAATGTGATAAATAAGGAAAGTGAATGATTGATTTCTACATTTTCATTGTGTGAGATCCTTAAGGCTTATTGCAATTATGATAGCCTATTATTGCACCCTTTGTACTTTTGATTATGTCTTGAGGTGACAAATAAATGTTACTACTTTGATATGTTTTCGAAGATGAAATAATTTATTCTTATGGGACATATTAGGTAAACAATTAATTTGGATCTAAAAGACATGAGCTTAAAATGAAGACTTTCTTTTTGAGTTACATTGGCAAAAATGTGTTCAAGGTCAACCCATTATATTGCTTTTGTAGCTAATATAATTGTGAATACATTTATAATGTTGAAAAGTATAAAACTTCGAGGGATTATGTGCATACGTTAATGTAACTAAGTCTGGGGTACAGGGAGTCATGATTGTTATTATTTACTAACAATTAATTTTTGGGTTGAGCTACTATGTATCCCTTACAAGTGCATAAGTCTAAAGCTCCCAAATTGCAAGTGTGCTCACACAGTCACACGACCCATTTGCCTGTATGAATGACCTTTAAATGTGGAATATAAAGGACAAGGATATGTGATTGGGTAAGATCAGCCCATCTTGAGCAAGTGGGAGATGTTGAATTTGGGTTATGGGCTAGGTGCCCAAATGGGCTAACCTGATCCGACCTAATAATGGAGAGTATAAAGGGTGCAGTTTCTAGGAGTTTAAAAGACATCCTAGAAACAACTATTACAACATATAAGAGAGAAACTTTTTTCTCTCTATTGTTTTTCTTTCTGTGTGAAGGAAAAAGTTCCTTTCTATTCATTTATGTTTTTGTTTTCTTTGTGAAAACACGGTGGTCAAGGCATCTGTGTTGTGGAATAAGAATGGTTACCATTCTTATGGTTCTATTCATGACTCAGACAAGATAATCTAGTAAGTGAAACAACGAAGTGGATCTTGGGCATTGATATTATGAAGGCAACCGTAAGAAAAGGTTCATTTTTTCTTTCAATAGTTAATTGCTAAATATAAATTAGGTGTCCAAAACCCCAAATTATTCACAATGGTCATTGACTCCGCTGTAGGTTTCATTCTCTTTGAGCCAATAACTTACAAGAAAGTGTGTTGATTGACAACAATACTTGGATATTTGTTCCTCTTACACACATACAAGAAGTAATTAATGGTAAATAGGTATACAACATCAAGTTACAGCCGGATGGCTCGGTTTAAAATACACAAGACTCATGCATCTTGTAGCCAAAGAATTCTTGCAAACTCTTTCCCTTGATTGCTTCAATACTTCCAATTGGATGGTTAATTAAGTAATGACAATTTCGGTTGTGCTTTGCTTGGTTTTCTCTTATTATTGGCCTATTAGACGACTCGATGTTCATAATATCTTCCAAAATGGTGATCTAACTAGGGAAATGTATTTAGCTCAACCATAAAATTTTATTGACTAATCCAAACTTGATCACATGTGTAAACTCAATAAATCTGTATAAGGTTCGAAATTGAGTCCTCGAGCATGCCATACAAAACCATGTAATATTTTTTTTCCTTAGGGTTATGTCAATTTGAAGGCTGATCTTTTTTTTTTAGGTTTAATCAATTTGTTGATCCAACCATATTTCTTGCTTATACTCCTTTTTTTTCATGCTTATTGTTCTGGTTTACATGCATGACATTATTGTGATAGACAATGGCAGACCTAGAGTGTGCCCCGCTCTAATATGCCCCTCTAAAATTTTTGAAAAAATTGCTTATAATGGTAATTGATCTCATGATTTAAGGATTGAAACAAATTACTTAACCATTGTACTACAATGGCCCCCTAAAATATTTTGCCCCCCGTGATTATATTTTATGGGTCCACCACTTAGGCTCCCATTTCACTCTCAACAGATTACCTCCTTTCTAACATGTTTTTCTTGGTTCCAAAAGTATTAATTTATTGGGGTTTAACTCTACTATAATAATTTGATAATTAAACAATATACATACCTCAATTATATATATATATATATATATATATATGATGGCATATATTTTGAGTTACAGATATGCCCGAAGGCTTGAAATGGGAAAAGATATAAACCTTCCTTATAACTGGAGTTTGTCTAATTACCAAACACATGTTCAAAGTAAATGTGCAAATTTCTAAATTTATCAATTCTCCAAATTCAAAATATCATGTCGATAAAAAAATATATTTCTAAATCTCCAAATCTCAAATAAAGTTGTTTAGAACATAACAATATCTAAAATCTCTAAAATCCAACTTTAAACTACTATAATTAACTTCCAAAACTCAACATTCCACATAAACAAGAACTTATTAGTTCAACATGATCTAACATAAAATCCATATAAACAAAATTTTTCTTCAAAACATTTTTAAATCCGTTTCAAATTAGTTTCATATCAAATGTGACCCAAATAATTTCATTTCAAAATCCAAAATCAAATACATATCATAATAAGATTTAGAGGATATGAAATATAAGGACAATGGACATTATTCTAAGCCAGTGAATGAGAAGTTGTATGGGTGTTAAGGATTCAACCAATCGGAAGGCACATCAAGGATATTCTTTTGTAATAAATATAACTATTCTCCATATTTATTTCTTTTGTTTATTTTAAGATATATATTGAAATGTTGTCATAATTTGAAACAATGTGTTTAGTAATCTTGTCTAGCTTCCCTTACCTCATGTAAAAAAACATATAAATTATTTTTTTTATGATTAAAAACAAAGAAAAAAAAGAAAAGAAAAGTTTGTCTTGTTTACTTTTAACATTTCAATTAAAAAAATTAAATTGAACAACTAAATTTGTAATAAAAATTAAAACATGTTTGCAAAATAGTATTCTACGACATACTTTTTGTCCATGAAATCAACAGCTCAATATTTTAAATTTGATTTTTCCTAATATTTGCAACTGATTTTCATGGTAGTAGTTTTTATTTTTTATTTATTTATTTATTTATTTATTTTTTGTGTGTGTGAGTTTGGTTTGTGGGAATGGATGGGAAGAAAATTTTCATTCATTTTCTCTTTTCGTCTCACCATTAGATATATTTTTTACTGAAGTTAGGATCGGAATAAAAAATAATTCTACTATAAATTAAACGTAGGATTTTAACTTAAATTCTATTTTGCCTATCATGTACAACTCATGCGGTATAGTTTTTTAACGTTAAAATAGGTAAAGCATAGGGAGGAAAAGGATCTCGGGTTTCAGTCAAGGACAATTTATTACGTTACAATTAAAGTGTTTAACTATAAAAAATAATGATAAATACAATATTTTCATGAGATTGTATATAATTTAAAATTGTGTTTTTACCCTTAAACTCATCTTGACTACAATGACATTGTTTGAACAAAAGACATTTTAATTTAAAGAAAATAAAAATATTTTGGAGAGTATAAAATGGAAAAGATTTTCCCATGCTAAGTAATCGGAATGGATAAGCTATGCATAATATGTGGCTGAAAATTCAACAGGTTATTCTTTCGTAATAAATATTGAAAATTGAAATGATGTCCTTTTTTTACCTTTTTTTTTTTTGTATGTTACGACTTCACAATAACTTGTTATTGCAAGGATTTGAACCTGAATATTCGTTTGAACCTGACCTCAAGGACAAAATGATGTTCTAGTTAAAATTATGACTTTATGGGTCATTTCCACTTTTATTATCACTGACTTGTTTGGACTCAAAACATGGACTTGACTAATAATATCTTTTAACACTTTTCAGTAACAACAAATATTTTATACAAAAGTAAAAGGGAAATATCACTAAATATTATTAATTGGTTACACAATTTATAAAGCAAATGAATCGTCTGAGACGTTCTGAAAGCAATAAAGATTTGATGCCAAATGAAAAAAATAAAGGAAATAGTTATTGTTGTGGTGTGTTCCAGTAGGAGTAGAAGGGGACCAAGTTGGGTATTGTGGTTCATGACGGTGATTGCAGAGTTGGGAAAGTAGACAAAATATAAATATGGAAATGGTCAATGTTATATCAAAGTGAATAGATGTCTATATATATATATTTGTATATGGAAATATGGAGAGAAATAGAAGGAGAATTGAAGAAGAGAGTATGATTAAAAAAAGTTTAATTTAATGGAGCAACCGACAGAGAAGGAGAAGCATGGGTTGGATTTCATCTAATTTCTTGGCTTGGAATTGAAGGGATATGAATAGGATTGGCAGTTAGAACGACTCTCTTTTCATTCTTTTGCTTTTTTATCAGAGTTTCACTCACTGACACCCAAAAAAAATCAGTGAATGGAGGGAGGAGAGGAACTCTCTCACCTCAGTCAATCACCGCCCCAATGCAGCAACACCCTCCGTATCCCACGATATTTGACCCGGCGGCGCCACCACCCTACGCCCTCATCAGTCGTAGAAAAAGTCTCTCACCCTCTTACCAGCCTCCCACTTGTCACTCCCTACTCTCTCATTACTCTTCTTTCTCTCTCATCCACAACAAACAACCATTACTTCCAACTAAAAACTAGGGGAACTAATCCTTTTTTCACCATACAACCCAACAACAACTTCTACTACAAGAACCAACGCCTCCTCTCCCTTTTTCTCTCCACACTTGTCTCTCTCTCTGGCTTTTCTTCTTTTTCATTCTTCCTCTTCCTCCCTCTCCCTCTCATGTCCTCTCTTCAATTCCTAGCATGGCTTTTTCTGTCACCAATTTTAAGCATTTTTGTAGAATTTGTAAGAAGGGTTTCGGATGCGGACGCGCTCTCGGCGGGCACATGAGAGCTCATGGCATCGGAGGCGATGAAATCGGAAACATAGAGGATGATGATCCCGCCTCCGATTGGGAGGACAAGCTCCCCGGGCATGGACATGCCCCCCCAAGCACCAAGAAAATGTATGCATTGAGGACAAACCCCAACAGACTTAAGAGCTGCTGCAGAGTTTGTGAGAATTGTGGTAAAGAGTTTTTGTCATGGAAATCTTTTCTCGAACACGGGAAGTGCAACTCCGACGATGCGGAGTCGCTAGTCTCCTCCCCGGGATCCGACGGGGAAGACGGTTCGGGGAGGAAAGGGTGTGGATGGAACAAGAGAAAAAGATCCCTCAGAACCAAGGGCGGAAACTTTATCTCCAATTCAAGCGAAGAAGAAGACCTCGCTCATTGCCTGGTGATGCTATCCAACGGCACCGTGGATCCTATACTAATGGCGGAGGCGGAGGCGGAGGCGGAGGCGGAGGAGTCCTGCGCCTCCGCCAGTAAGGATGAGGAGCGGCGGATCCCGACATTTGCAGCTCCTATTTCGTGCCGGATGCCGCTGGAGAAGGCGAAAGGGGTTGTGGGAAAAGGGTTGTTCGAATGCAAGGCTTGCAAAAAAGTGTTCAACTCTCATCAAGCACTTGGTGGGCATAGAGCGAGTCACAAAAAGGTAAAGGGCTGTTTCGCGGCGAGATTAGATCACATGGACGACAGTCTCGCCGACGACGACGTCATCACTCACGACGAATTCTCAATGCCGCCGGCGAAATCAACAACCAACGCGCTACAATTCGAACATGCTTTAGACCCAAATCTCTCATTCCCATCAAAAAGAAAATCCAAAGTTCATGAATGCTCCATTTGCCATAGAGTTTTCTCGTCCGGCCAGGCCCTCGGCGGGCACAAGAGATGCCATTGGATCACCTCGACAGCTCCGGACACATCTTCTCTATCGAAATTCCACCATTTTCATGATCATCTCGAGCAAATTCAGCAAAGACCCAAGCCGCCCAAAACGACGCCGCTTGATCTGAACCTCCCGGCGCCCGTCGACGACATTTCCGGAATCAGAAGGGACCCCAGAAACCCACTTAGTTTTGAGGTCTCAACAGACATCTATTTACGGACATTTCCTAACCATCAAAACAATGATAACAATAAGAACAACAATGATAACAACAACAACAATGATGATATAAACAATAATGATGATAGTAATGGATTAATACACAGCAATGTGGAAGACGAAGCAGACAGTAAGGTGAAGTTAGCAAAGCTAAGTGACCTAAAAGACATCAACATGAGTGGTGGTTCCTCTCCCTGGTTGCAGGTGGGGATTGGTTCAGCGACCAATGTCGGAGCTGACTCATAATATATTGCTCTTTTTTCTTTTCTTTTTTTTTTCTTTCTTTTTTTTTTTTTTTTTTTTTGTTCGTGAGATATTTATCCTGAGTATATTAAGAAGCTGTAATTAAAAACCTGAACAAATATTTTTCTTTTTCTTTTTTTTTTTTGTTTTTTTAATGTCTGGATTCTATTCAGAAATGCATGTTAATAAGAAAACGATTTTTTCTGGTTTTTTTAATCCTAAAATTACGAAGTGCGGTGGAGTAAAAGTGTATTAGAGATCTAACTAAGTGTAGAACTGCAGTGTAAAATCTTATTAATATCGTTATGTATGATTATGCTTCATTTCTAAGATAATAAGATACTACTCTTTCTAGTTAAAATATTCCTTGGTATATCATTTTTTGTTGACAACTATTTGTGTAATGCTTTGTAATAACATGTTCTACAATTATTCCTTTGCATATCATATAATATAAAGTAAAAAATCGAAACCTTTTTTGTTTATGGAAAGTAAAGAACTCTATTAGATGATTTTTTTTTTCTTTTTAAATCATTCCAAAAAAATTAGTTTTTGAGTTCTTTAGTATTTTATAAAATTAACAAAAATATTTTTTGGTCTTAATATTGTTAAAAGATAATATTTTGTCTATAATTTTTTTTAAAACACCTAAAAAAACTTAGGGCTTGTCTGTTTACCATTTTTGAAAACTATTTTTTGTTCTAAAAAATAATGAGATAAGGGACAAAAGTAATACGCTTGGTTCCTAATTTTTTTGTTCTAAAATACACAAAAAAACATAAAAAAAACACTAAATTCATAAAACAATAATAGTTTTGGGAGAACACCAAAATGGTGTTCTCTATGTTTTCAAAAATTATTATCAAAAACAGTTTTTAAAAACAAAAACCAAACATACCCTTATTTTCTATTTTTTAAAACAGAAAATAGTTTTTTAGTTATCAAGAGGGTATTTATTGATCTAAGTAACAGAAAAGGAAGAATTCTAGAAAACTTCTTCTCACACTTTCTATTGAAGGAGAAATGTTTTATACACACAGCTAGGAAACACGTGAAAAGAGAGGCTAAACGGATGACTTCATAATAGAAAAGATTCTCTGGACAGCTTGGCATGAGTCATGCATCATGCCTGTGTTTCTAGAACCTTCAAGCTCAATACCTTCAACACCATTCCCCCTGCAAGTTGTACGTGGAGTCTTCCATGGAAAGCTTGCTTCGAAGTGTTTGTAGCCGAGATTTTGAGAGGGCTTTAGTAAAAATATCTGCAGGCTACAACTCAATGGGAATGTTGTTGGATTATTTAAATGTATTTATGGGCTCATATGTGATTATTATGTGTTGTAAACCCCCAAAAGATAAAGCCTAATTTAAGTTATCTTCTTAAGTTGATGGGCCAAAACAGAAAACCCTAATAGAGAAGTGACACTTTGTGAAGTGTCACTTCCCTAGCATAAGAGGGGTCTTGGTCCCCAAATTAAACGTAGGTTCATTTTATGATATTTAATAATTCAAAATAAACAGAGTACACTTTGGTAAACTCCCTGTAACTACGTCAGAATTTGGGAAGGCCTAAACCGATCTCAATCTACATTATTTAGTGCATATGATCGTGTATACTTTCTTTCATTGTTTATGATTCTAAATGATATAAATATGAATGATCTCGTGAGCCTCAAAAAAGATGGTTTTCACCATAAGGATTAGGTTTAGTTTTCACAATTGGTATCAAAGCAATCATTGTTTGATCATTATGAATTATATAATTTTCCGATTTTGTGTTTTATTAACAAAACATCAGGTTTTGAATCACTATTGATTAGTGTTTGGTATTGAATAGTTTCATACAGTTTTTATTTTTATTTTTTATTTTTTCCTTTCTCTCGGTCTATTCCGTGAGATTCAAGCGGTGAGTATTATCCCTTTGGATAATTTGTTTCCCTTTATATAATTTGTTTCCCTTGGATAATATATCCCGGGTCCAAATTTGACGTTAAAAAAAATATGCAAAATTCGATCAAATTAGGAAACCATAATTGGTAGCAATATGACTGAATCCATTGAAGAATGCATAAGTATGTTAAAACTGTATTAAACAAGTCTGGATTGTTCAAACCATTTACTTTCCACCAAATCAAAATCCCACAACGACCCATCATCCAGATTTGATCAAGAAAACAATGACAGGGGTTGCCCACTACAACCTATTCTTGGTGCAGTAAACAATTTTTTTTTTTTTTTAACGTCAAATCTGGACTCGGGGATATATTATCTAAGGGAAACAAATTATCCAAAGGGAAACAAGTAGAGAAAAGGAAATTAGGTGCCAATAGATGTACATATGTCTTAGAACTAATTCATACCGATATATGAGGACCATACCCCATAGCTTCTTGGAATGGTCAACGGTATTTTATTACGTTCATAGACGACTATTCAAGGTATGGGCATCTATTTATCCATAGAGAAATCAATAGACGAATTAGAGTTGTTAAAATCAATCACTGCAGTATGATTAGATCAGAAGGATTTGGTGGTGGTGATTTATGAGGTATGATGGTTTAGAAACAATCGATAAAGATCTACTCATCTTCCTAAAGAAATGTGGGATCGTCCCGCAATACACAATACCGGGTAAGCCTAGCATGAATGGTGTTATAGAGAGATGAAATCTAACACTTCATGACATAGTGAGAAGTATGATTAATCATTCTTCTTTACCTGAATCACTTTGGGGAGTAGCACTTAAGACTACAATGTACATTCTTAATAGGCACTTACAAAGTGAGCTTAAAACCCCTTATGAGTTGTGGATCGAAAGAAGCCCCAACATTAGTACTTACATGTTTGTGTCGTTTAAGCAAGGCACGGTGCCTTATAGGCCAAATGAAAAAAAAATTGGATGAAAGAACAGTTAGCTGCTACTTTGTTGGTTATAATTCACTACTAAAAATCACCGAATTACCGACCAATTTTTTGGTCGGTAAACAGTGTTTTTTGGTCGGTAAACCCATTACCGACCAAATTATTTAGTTGCAATTTTCCTGGTTGGTAATTATTTCACTGACAAAAAATCAATTGGTAGGTAAATTACCGACCATTTACCGACAAAGAATTTCCGACTATTTTCCAACCATTTACCGACCATTTATCGACCAAATTTATTAAAAAATTTTGGTAGGTAAATGGTTCTAAATGGTTTAGAGATTACTAAAATTTTTTAATATATTTTGTCAGAGCCTTCCAAATGGTCGGCACTACCGACCATTTGGAGACTATTTACCGACCAAAATTTATTAAAAATTTTGGCTTCCATTTTTTGGCCTAATTTGGTCAATAAATTCAATTTAAAAATTTTTTGCCATTTTGAGTTTGATATCTTGCTTTTAAATATATATATATATTAAGATTACGAAACAAAAGAAAAGTACAATAGTCCATGGTATTATATAAAGAGAGTAAAAATATTTTAAAAACAAGTTAAATCAATATATATAATGCATATATATAGTAACAAGTCAAGAGAAAATAAAAACATGAATTCCCAAATCCAAGTATAAGACATAAAAAAACGTGTAATACACTCAATCATCCAACCTACTGGCCATCATCGCGACGACGTATCCGTCCGATGGTGAGATGTCGGCATTGGGGCAGAGTCGTCTCACGCTAATCCCGACAGGTTGCCGCAGTGCCGCTGTAGGTGCCGAGTAGATGTCGTGAGCCGGAGACACGCCGAACAACTGAGGTAGATCATCGTGGCTGAACTCGCGCCCACCTTCCCCGACACTTTGTAAGCCAGTCAAACCGCAGACGCAACTCATCCCTATCATCCTCATAGTCGATCATGCGTCGCTTCGGCATCACAACTAACATCAGACGTATTTCGTGATCGCGTCTCAAAGTCCTCCATCGCCGGAACAAATTCGAAAATGGTCCCGCATGGAGCTTCATAATTCTGTAACGACTATGGGGGAATGATGATGTCGACGAACCGATGCCATGGGACGGGCATCTTCTCCTTGCCATCAACGACCTCATGCAATCTAATTACATTATCCAACCGATGGGCGATGAATGAAGACTACACATTACACCATCCACACATGAACTTGAAGTAGGCGGGAATGCGCTTGGTCGCGGCGATAACTAACATTTCCTCATATCTCGCCTAATAAACATGTTAAATAAGTATTTTAATTTATCTTCAAAAAAAATAAAGAGAGAAGTATAAACCAAATCTTTGGATTATATTTTTTTACATGTTTCCTAGGGGTCGTTGACAACCCGTCAACTCGCCGAATATTCATGGATGTCAGGTAACCCAACACCACTTCATTGAGTCCCTTTCTCGAGATTTCGAGTTGCAATCGGTGATCTCGGCTGTACGGGAGCTCTACCAGAAATACATGTCCCAATAACATGGCAACTGTCCCAACATTTCACAATGACCACACCGGGTCCACATACGGATAAAAATGAGTAAAAATAAGTATTTTTAATTTATCTTCAAAAAAAAAAAAAAAAAAAAGAAGTAATTTTATTTTAATGAAACTACATTTCTTGCACGAGATCTACGATCAACAAAGTCGATCATCATGACCCTTCGTGCGTGTATACGAATAGCGAGGAGCAAGGGCTTCTTACCCTCAGTAACGTGTCTTTAATTACAAACAATACATCACGTTAATTCAATTGAAAAAAAAAATCCTTAAATGAAAAATGACATAAATTAGACACAATTCCATGAGTAATAAACATAAGAAGTATAAATTAGAAATAATACCAATGCTCGTTCGTGCTCACGCATAGAGCGAGATCCACAAGTGTGTGTAGACATGCCACTACCCTCTCCAGCCCGCTCTGAGCGACGATTGCCGCTTTGTTTCTCACACCTCTTTCTATAATCCCAGGGATCTTCCATCTTCTCACTTCTGGAAAACATGATCGGGACACTCAAATCTTGCTCTTTCTTCTTCAACCATTTATCTTTGACCTCGTACACAATGTCTTTATACCGACTGGCAGCATGTTTGTAGAACACCCTTTTGACCGCCTCCTTGGACTGTGTCCACCTATAAACTTTCTGCAATTATAATTTAAACATAATATTTCATCGGAGTGAACAAAGAATAAATAAAAGATGTAAAAATGTTAAGTAGTAACATATACCTTAAATTCTCTCTCAAATCATCAAGCGGTCTCTATCTGTCAATGACTTGCCAATTATGTCCATGAGGTTTAAGGACTTCCACAGTATATACCATAGCCCCTAGAAATTGAACCAGACGGCTCTAACTTCGTCCTGTAACCCAAAATTTCATAGCAAGTAAGAAATAAATTAAGAAATGGATAAATCATTAGTTAAGTTTCATATCTTACGGATTATCAATTGTCGGATCAAACTGAGCAATAGGGAGAGTCTCGTCTGTAGGGTGCTCTGAGGAAGACTCTCCAACATCTCCATCCTCTCCCTCCTCTCCCTCCCACGTCTCTTGATCATTCATCACAATCTCAGGACCATGATGTGGATCGATTTGCTGATGCTGCTGCTGCGGTACATTCACAACCTCCTCTGTCTGCTGTGGGGTCTCATCCACCCTTGACCCTCTACCAGGATCGGGGCATGCACCGAGGGCCTTGCTGCCTACCGGAGCGGTGCGACGGCAAGCGTCTTTGCCTCTACCTCGTCCACGTGCCATGTCACGTTAAAAATAATCGCGACACATTGATGATTAGTAAGCATCAAGTAAAATACATAAGGCAATGAAAATAAAAAAACATGATTAACGATTGAAATAACTAAAACTCACTAACTACTCATTCCCATCAGAATCATCTAAATCTGGTTCGTCTTCTTCTTGGTCTTATTGTTTTATCCATCTTGAGCTCCACTCTTGAAGTATAGCTCCAGTTCTTCCTCATGATCAATTAAATGTTCACATCAACATCTACACCCCACTTGTACATGCATCTCGAGAAGTGCAACTAAAAAGGGACGTCTTAGATCCCCACACGGCACCGATTATAACATCATTGTCATCATTTTGAAATGCTGGTTCTATGACATCAGTACTTGGTGATGCGGGGATGTCAATTTGAGCCCTAGCTTTGATCTTTGCACGACTTTCGAAATCCTTTTCTAAGACCGGTCCGACCGGATATTCCACAATAATAAACTGTGATGCTTGTCTTCTTGAATGAGTTCATGTACTTGTTGGTCGTTTTTATCATGCCACACTTCGACAAGTTTATATCGAGGATGGAAAACTATACGAGCATGTGGTGTTGGGTCGAACCATTCACATTTGAATAACACCGAGTTCTTTTGCTTGGGACTTCAGGGATTCTAACTTCGATCACTTTGACCAAGAATCACGGTAATAGTCAAATTAGGTTTCATTGTATAAGGATCCTTTAATGCATACCGTGTTATGCATTTGCCGGTAACTCCCATACGATTCAATGTGAAATTTAAACCATTCACATAGTAACCGTTGTAGTTCTAACCTCTCTTAGGGAACCTCATGCTATAGTTCGAAGATAATGATTATGATTTATTTGCACGATTATGAACCTGTAATCGGAAATCAGTGTATTGTGGTCTGTTATAAATTTTGTAGCCAGAGAACATTCAAATTGTTTTATGGTCACTGCATGTTTGAATAAACATCGTATTTTTCAGGCATGACGGAAATTCTTGCTCGTCACGGCATTAACGACCGTCATTCAAGTTTGAAGCCCCATTTACGTTTTTGTAACGAATACACTAAAAATAGAAATGAAATTAGAAAATGGATACATTGAGAGGAAATAGTAAATTAACATGCTAAATAGATCTCATTTGACTTTTAGCAGCTTCTTACTCTCTATGAATGGTTGAACCTACGGATAATTCATTAGGACATATAGTTGTTTTGCGATCTCATTTCATTTACCACGCTGGAAATCACAGTTTCCTTGACACTTAGGTGCTTTACGGAGGCTTGAATTTCAAACATATCATCATCCACAATGTCATCAAGATAAACCTCATTCCGCTTTTCCTTATGTGGAAGAGTTGGATCTCCTTCTTTGAAATAGAATGATGCGAGGTGGCGGCCTAAATCCATAATATACCCGATTGATATAGAACCCTCTACGAACCTTATTCATGATTTTATGCTTTATTTTCCTCAGTATCTAAGAGGATTATTGAATAATATTACAAGTCATGTATGTGTGTGTGTGTGTATATATATATATATATATATAGGGAAAAGAATTGGTTAGTGATTAATATTACCTTTCGGAGGATACATCAAGTATAATGGTGATGACCATTCTAAAACTTATTGCAAGCCAAGTGCAGCGGAAAGATGTTCCATTGGTGAAAAAACTTGGAGGAAGATCTTCCACCAGTGCGTAAGATAACGAGGAATTTGTTCATCCAGTTCCTCAACCATATGAGTCAAAGAAGAAGAAGTCGAGTTGCTTGAAGAATAAGGAAATCTACCGGTTATCGGCTCCCATATTCTATTTGGCGGGAATTTCTCGAGAAGAGAGCAATTGGTAACAACCTTTGCATGAATACGTGACAATCATGACTTTTCATGCCAAACATCTTAAGTTTGTTTGCATCCACACATCTCCCCAGATTAGAAGCATAACCATCACAAATCTCAATTTTTTACCCACTCCAACATCCCTCTTACGTGATTTATTCGAACAAATGGCACGTCAGGTGTTCTGTTGATAAGATTTTGTCTGAGTGAGGGCCGGCGACAATATTTATTCAACTCATCTCTTGACTTGTACGTGTCCTTGGTACCACTGGAATGTTAAACAACATGTGAAAATATTGTCAAACACAGAATTCTTCTCGATATGCATAACACATCAAGATTGTGCTGAGCAAGTGTTCACGCCCGATGTAAAATCCCGAGAAAATACTTCTCTTATTCCACCCCTGAGTCTTAGATATGGCTGCATTCACAACCTCGCATCAACATCTATCGCCTTCCTCGACCCTCTTGTTCAAAATCCTGAATTTCATCCCCCGAGATCCCAACCCGGGAATTGTTTAGTAACCTTTCTATTCTTAATGAAGTCTTTGGTGTTACGTCGATCACGGATGATTCATGGGCAAGAAAAGCTTCCGATGGTTGTCGAGACCGCATTGTTCCATTTCTTAATTGTCTAAAAGCATCGAGTCTTCCATGCAATGCGGACATGCCAACATACCGGCGATTACTCCACCCGGACATCATAGAATACATTTGGAAAGTCATTTATATGGTCCACATGAGGGCAGCGCATCGGAGAAAATTTTGCCGTTTGGAAATATCATAAGTTTGAACCCCGACACCCGCAGAACTTCAACTCGCTATCAATGACATGAAAACATCTATCTTTCCCTTTGGATTCGTAGGCCTAGGCACTAACCGCAGTCAAAACATAAATTCCTCCTTCATACATAAGTGCGGAGGCAAGTTATCTGGCGTCACCACCACGGGCCACAAAGAATATTGTTGTCGGAGGGGATTGACGACGGTGAAACCATCGTAGAATAAGCCCATTCTTTATTCAGACGGATGAAAAATCGGAAACACCCATCAAAATGTTTCCAAGCGGGGGCATGGAAGGGTGACACATCTTACCGATCCTCCATATGATGCTCGAGATGCCACCTCTGTTTCATTATTTGTTCTGTTTGATGCATACAATCTCTTGCAACCTAGGTGTTATTGGAAAATAGTGCATCCTTCTTATCGGCACCTTGACTTAAAGTATATACAATCTATTTCGAACCCTAACTGCTTTATCTGAGAGCATGCCCACATTTTTTTACAAGCTGGTAAGATCAACGTCATCACCCAGTATATCATACAATTGTTCTGACAATGAATGACTGTCTGAGTAATCCGACCCTACAACTAACCGTCTTTGTAGAAATCAATGGCATCAGTTATCTTGTGGCAACGGTTCTTGAATGAAATTAGACATATCATCCAAACCATGCTGCGGAGAACACCTAATATGCACTTTATTTCTAACATCCTCACGGTGCGAGATAGTTGGTATGCTTAGAATTTCCCTCATATACGAGTTTGTCTCATTTCGAATCATGTCATAGAAATTCCTTGCCTCGCATTGTTCGTCGAGTTGAATTCGAGACCCATGACATCACAAACCATTCTATGAGTATGTAGTGTGATTCATATTCTCGAGACCACATCTTATTAGTTTCACTTGACACCGTCTTGAACTTGAACACTACGGTGGACTGCTTCTCACCATGGTATATCGAAACATAGTAATCCGGCCTGAAAACCATTTCTATACAAATGCACCTTCACATTCTCCAACATTCAAAAACTTCTTATTGACATTTAACTAAAGTGCAAGGACACCTTATAGATTGTGCCACCATTCACACACTTTCAGGATGTCTCGAAGCGAGCACTTAACAAATTCATCGACTTTATCCCCCATTCATTAGCGAACATTCCATTCACTATTAGAGCCCTCGTACATCCGTTCCATGATAAATGCTTCCATAACTAGTCACAAAAATCAATTTAGTAAGCAAACGCGGGTGTCTCAATTATTACTATGTTTCATTAACCATTATTGTGGTTCGATAAAGTTATTTTTACGGCGTGTGATATGCAACCTACCCTACACATCCACACTCCACCTCCGCTGGAATCCAACTGATTCACATTCTCTTGATAGAGTTTGGTCATAATCCATTTACAAAAGGGATTACGTTAAAAAAAGATCCACGTTGCATGTTCGTATAGTATGCATTTGCGTCAGTGGTTCTCAAGTACACTAAATAAAATATATAAATAATAATGCATAATCACGCTTGATTTAGCAAATTGCATTACTATTTATATATCCTAATGTGCACCGGAGAACAACGAGCCGAGCACAAAATGACACATAATACTATATACATTAAATTAAATCCACGATCATTTAGTAAGCGTCCTTTAAGTAAAGCGTCCCTTGGACAATCCGATTGTATTCAAACTTCGTTGTAATACACTGGACGGATGTATTCTACGGCTAACTATATGAATCAAAACGACAACTTTAATCGTTTACGATGATGCATTTTCAAATCGTTGCTAAGAGAATGCAGCGATTTCGTCGTATAATTAAAAAATTTTTAGTTTATATATGTTAAACGATTTCTTCAATTTAATCCTATCACATGTTCTTATATCCATATCATTTTCATAAATTCACTCTTATATAATCAACTCATATATTCCTATAAGAACTCATTCAAGTGATTAGTACACTTGGTACTCTAATCTAAATTTCAGAAATATATGGGTACCCAATATATTAAATAGCATATGGTCAGATTCTAAACTCAATGGGCTTCCATAGAGTTCGAGAACCATAAACGAGAGTCTAACGAAGGAGTTATGCAAGTTGCAATCCACGAAGAAAATGAGCAACTGCGTGATAGCGACAACTCACTGGCAACAACAAGCGATGCCCCGTCATTTGGGGTCAACATATAGGGTTAACTCCACCAGATCAAGACTACTCTTGATTCTAGACTCAAAGGACTTTCTATAGAGTCTAAGAACACTTATAACAGAGTCCTAACGAAGGAGTTATGCAAGTTGCAACCCTGAAGAAAATGAGCAACTTGTAGCAGTAGCAGTAGCAGCAGCAGCAACCACTGTTTTTCATCATTTTCGAATCTAATATGAGTTCAGCTCTGATCAAGCTATATATGGGTGGATTCTAGACTCAAAGGGCTTTCCATAGAGTCTAAGAACACCCAAATCCAAGTTCTAATGAAGGAGTTATGCATGTTTCAAATCATGAAGAAAATCAGCACACTGCAGTAATTACGCTTGTAGGGCCACTGATTTTCTTTCATTTTCCGGATAGGATATGACCTCAATTTTTATCAAGCTATATCTGATTGGATTCTAGACTCAAAGGGCTTTCCAGAGTCTAAGACACCCAAATCCAGATTCAAATGAAGGAGTTATGCATGTTTCAAATCATGAAGAAAATCAGCACACTGCAGTAATTGCAGCAGTAGGGCCACTGATTTTCTTCATTTTCGGATAGGATATGACCTCAATTTTTATCAAGCTATATATGGGTGGATTCTAGACTCAAAGGGCTTTCCATAGAGTCTACAGAGCACCTCAAATCAAGTTCTAATGAAGGAGTTATGCATGTTTCAAATCATGAAGAAAATCAGCACGCTGCAGTAATTGCAGCAGCAGGGCCACTGATTTTCTTCATTTTAGGATAGGATATGACCTCAATTTTTATCAATCTATATATGGGTGGATTCTAGACTCAAAGTGCTTTCCATAGAGTCTAAGAACACCCCAAATCCCTTCTAATGAAGGAGTTATGCATGTTTCAAATCATGAAGAAAATCGGCACACTGCAGTAATTGCAGCAGCAGGGCCATTGATTTTCTTCATTTTCCTTTAATAGGATATGAGCTCAATTTTTATCCAAGCTATATATGGGTGGATTTTTAGACTCAAAGGGCTTTCCATAGAGTCTAAGAACACTTAAATCCAAATTCCTAATGAAGGAGTTATGCATGTTTCAAATCATGAAGAAAATCAGCACACTGCAGTAATTGCAGCAGGACCACACTGATTTTCTTCATTTTCGGATAGGATATGACCTCAATTTTTATCAAGCTATATTTGGGTGGATTCTAGACTCAAAGGGCTTTCCATAGAGTCTAAGAACACCCAAATCCATCTAATGAAGGAGTTATGCATGTTTCAAATCATGAAGAAAATCCAGCACGCTGCAGTAATTGTTGCAGCAGCAGGGCCACCTGATTTTCTTCATTTTAGAAGTAGGATATGACCTCAATTTTTATCAATCTATATGGGTGGATTCTAGACTCCAAAGTTCTTTCCATAGAGTCTAAGAACACCCAAATCAAGTTCTAATGAAAGGAGTTATGCATGTTTCAAATCTATGAAGAAAGAAAATCAGCACACTGCAGTAATTGCAGCAGCAGGACCATTGATTTTCTTCATTTTTCAACTAATAGGATATGAGCTCAATTTTTATCAAGCTATATATGGGTGGATTTTAGACTCAAAGGGCTTTCCATAGAGTCTAGAACACCCAAATCAAGCTACAATGAAGGAGTTATGCATGTTTCAAATCATGAAGAAAATCAGCACACTTCAGTAATTGCAGCAACAGGGCCATTGATTTTCTTCATTTTCCTTCTAATAGGATGAGCTCAATTTTTATCAAGCTATATATGGGTGGATTTTAGACTCAAAGGAGCTTTCCATAGAGTCAAAACACCCAAGTCAGGAATCTAATGAAGGAGTTATGCATGTTTCAAATCACTTGAAGAAAATCAGCACACTGCAGTAGTACAGCAGCAGGGCCACTGATTTTCTTCATTTTCAACAATAGTTAGGCTCAATTTTTATCAAGCTATATATATGGGTGGATTACAGACTCAAAGGGCTTTCTATAGAGTCTAAGAACACATAACAGAGTCCCTAGCAGAGGAGTTATGCAGTTGCAATCCTTGAATGCATACAATGAAGTGGAAAGGTAAAGCAACCTCCATATGTAGGTACCCCCTATAAATTGAGTACTGGCAAGGAAACAATGGAACTCTTGAATTCTGGCCACAAATATATTTGAGAGGCCAAGGTCTAATTCCAAAAGCTAAAGTGTACATTATCGGGTTTCAAGAACAAGTGCAAGAGTGGTTGATCTACCAAACCTAAGAAAAAGGACATTAGATCATTAGAAGCCATGGTGCGTAGAAGAGCATCTTGCATGAGAACCCCAAAGTCTTGAGAAGAAGGAGGTTGGGTCTGGCCTGATAGTGATGGAAAATATACAAGCAAACCATCTGTATAAACTGCATAAAGCACCTGCAATGTGATGGTAGTCTCATCGGAATACGTATTTTCGACTTGGTAAACTAAGGTCAACGATGGCGCTGTGCATGTGGTCGGCGAGGCAGGAAATGCTTTAGATCAGCGGAAGATACTCAAATGGTAGTTTTGGTGAGGAAAAATACATATCTGCACAAAAGAACTAACAAAAAAATCAACATGCTCTACAGTAGAGGGAGTCCTAGTGGCATCATGCCATTTCCGGATGGTGGAAGAGTATGAAGTAGTGGTGGAGGAAACCCCAATAGATGGGAGGGATGGATCTTGAGCATCAAGTAGACCACGATGCATCAGCACCTTGGATAGGCAATCCTCTGAGAATAGTAACATCCTCAAGTTATGAAATAGGGCGAAAAGGTGTTTACGGTGGTCAGGTCAAATAAGGCGCTCAATCCTGAATATACCTAATGTCACTCTAAAATGGAAACTGACCAATCAACTCATGATACCCCTTCATCTGCAGCCCTTGGCAATGACTTGGTCAGAGGCCTTAATTTCTTCTGAGGTAGTTTGGTTGTCGATCGTATTGGAAAGGAAAAGTAGAGGCGAAGAGGTACCACTTCTTCATTAGAATGTGTAAAACCTAGCAAGGGAAGACGAAAATATTGCAAAGCTAAGGTGGTATTAAAGCGATTATAGGTGAAAGAAAGGGAAAAGAAATAAAATTACCTAGAAAATGGAAGAGAATTGGACTATGAGCAATGGGTCCAAAGTGAGAAATCCTATGTACAATGATAAGTCCGGGGAAATTAGTATTCCTCAAGACACGTAAAAAGCCAAAGGTCGAATTTCGGGTTATAGGCTTAATACGATACTTATATGGCTTTATATGCAAATTAGTACAATTCCCCAAGGTAGAAAGCAAGTATATATGTTAGAATGATGGAAAATTTTACCTTTAAATAATCTTCGCCGATTGACAAAGTGGAAAGGTTTTATAATAAGCGAGTTGGAACCTGCAGAAGTGAAGACATACGATTCCCTAATAAGTCAAATTATAGAGAAGGATAGAATCATAATATACGCCGGAGTATTCAATTGCTAGTAAAAATTGAAACCTGAATAGGGAATGAGGGAAATACGTACTCTTCGAAGGACGATGGTGAAGAGAACAACAACAGATCCTTGTGAGTTCGAAGAAAAATCGAGATATCGACCTTAGAATTGTTGGGTAGTAAGATTTGAGGAACTAAATGTCGACCTTGGAAGTGCTGAGCGCCATGAGTCAAAATGGACGGCGAGCTAAAGAGGAGCAGCGGCTAGATCGATGGCAGTCTGAAGAAGAGCAACGGCGAGACAATCGGCGTTAGAAGACGAGCAATAAGGATGTCGATCCTCCAATCGGCGTCAGTTCGAACCAGCGTGAGTGACGAGTTTCAAAGCGACATCGGCGTGGTCTTCCACGAATCGCGGTAGTAGTGGCAAAGATCGCCCGATGCGACAGCGTTTGTGTCGAACAGGCGTGGCAACAGCGGCGGCGATGGTGGTGATGGAGTCGACCAAATGGAGGTCGAGGGGGCGGCCGGAAATGTCGAGGGTTGAGCTTGAAAGATAATGGAGAAAGAAAGGATGAAAATGTGGTTCCTTACAAAGGTTTAGGCCAGCAAAATCTGACCCACAGAGTAATTTTCTTGAAAATAAGGAGGCATCACCGGTGTTCTTGTTGCTTAGAGAGAAAAAAGAATGGGTTCCACCCAAGTTTGTGCGGGGTTTTTAGATGAGGTTGGATGAAGGTCGATTATGAGCGAAGGTCATGATTTTCCTCTTGGAAATCAATTGTTGTCTCCTACGTGATATCAATCGGCTCGTTCTTGTTGGTAGAACTCTAAATCATGGGCCATAAATTGGATGACTTTGGGTATCTGCTTGATTAAAATAAGTCCAAAATGAAAAGATTTTGAGGCTTTAATATATATAATATGGTCCTCAAGCCATAATATATGTATGAGGTAATTACCGACCATTTCCCGACCAAAAATTTGGTCGGTAATTACCAGGTTAAAAATTTTTTGGGTCGCCTATTTACCTACCAATTTTCATGGTAATTTATTTTTGGTCGTTACTTGGTCGGTAATTTTTTGGCGCTAATTCACTTTAATTCTGAGGACGATTTCTGACCAAAAGTATTTGATCGACCAAATATGAATTCAGGTCTTTAATTCGAGCTGGTCGGAAATTTTTTTGACCAAACCCTTTTGGTCTCTAAATGGTCGTGATTTGATGTGGTGCAGGCCAATTTTTTTAAGTCGATGAATTTGGTGATAATGCGGTTATTTTTAGTAGTGTATGTCGAACGCTCTCGGGGCTTTAAGTTTTATAATCCCACTATTAGATCATTTTTTGAGATGGGAAATGCAAGATTCTTTGAGGATGTTGAGTTTGGAGGAGAAGATAACATAAGGAGTGTTGTTTTTTAAGAAGAACAAGAGAACAATCAGGATCAAGTTCTCATACCTAATGTTGTTTTTTATCCTAATATTTCTCTTGACAGTACTTTCGAGCTGTTTTTAACATTGTTCAGATATTTATTATCAATTTTCTGAATAACCATTGAGTTCTTCAGGCACAAGACAACATTGATCAAGTTATTTTGATATTGTTCAAGATGATGTTTTACGCACGAGACTTCAACAATGAAGTTCTTCACAAAGAACTATAGTACAAACTCCTTAGCCTCGAAGTACCATTAAGGAGATCCACAAAATAAATGAGAAGTGCATTTCTGGATGATTATATCGTATTTCTTCAAGAACATGAGGTTGATCAAACTTGTTAAAAGATGATCAGTAATCTTTAAGCGCTTTTAAAGTTCTAATTCTCACAAGTGGATTGATGCCATGAAGGATGAGATGAAACTCATGGAAGACAATGTTTGGGATCTTATCAAATTGCACAAATGATCAAAACCTATTGGTTGTAAGTGGATATTCAGGCAAAGGATTCAAATGGCAATGTCAAAGATATAAAGCTGCGATGCAGAAGGGTTTCACTCAAAGGCATTCTCGATTTCTAACAAAAGCTCCTTTAGGACTATAATGGCACTTGTGGCTCATTTGATTTAAATATCATATGGATATAAAGAAACATTTCTCAGTGGTAACACATTGACAAAACTATTTATAATTACCGACGAAAAACTTTGTATTTATTGATCCAAAGTCGATGGTTTGTAAATTAAAAAAATCCATACGTGGTCACCAACCGAGGCTCTTCCAGTAGAATGGTATCAGAGTTTCATCGGCAATACCTCGATGGTTTTGGGGGTAAATTTGGTTGGGTGTGTGTATCTTAATTTAGTGGGAGTGAATTTATCTTCTGATTTTATATATTGATGTTGGCCCCGCTGAAGTAGCGATATAGGTTTGGCCATGAAACTACGAAATTTCTCTCAAAAAAATTTTTGAGATGAAAAGTCTTAGAATACCCTCTTTTGAATTAGGTATACAAATACTACGAGATCACTCTCAAGGTATTCTTCGGTTATCACAAAAGATCTATATTGAAAAAGTATTGAATAGATTCTGCATGAAGGATTGTTCATCGGGAGATACGCCCGTAGCTAAAGGAAACAAGTTTAGTCTCACTTAATGCCACACAAAATATAATCTTAAATTGATAAAAAGATTGTATGCATTGGTCGTGAGGTCTTATGTATGTAAGTATAGCATAGTCAAATATTTGCATTCATAGTTGGCATGTTGGGCAAATATATGAGTAACCTAGGGCGACCATTGGAAGCGGCGAAACACGGGTCATGCGGTGCTTGAGAGAGCAGATTTCATGCTCACATATTGGTGATAAAACAGTTTAGAGATCTTTGGGTATTCTGATTCCGATTTTCCTGGATGTCAAGATAACAAACGATCCATATCAAGTTATGTTTTCATGCTAGTTGGAGGAGTTATATCTTGGAGGAGTGCCAAACATATACTTATAGCTTCCTCAACTATGATAGTAGAGTTTATAGCTTGCTTTGAGGCCTTCAACCATGGGATATGGCTGTGAAACTTTGTCATTGGGTTGCATGTGGTGAAAGGGATTGAAAGTGTAACGCCCCAAAATACCCTAGAATTTTTTTTTATAATTTTATTATATATTCGGGTATAAAATGAGACAAACTTGGGTATTTCCGAAAATTTTTAAATGAATATTGATTGTTATTTGATAAGTGATTTAAAAGATTGAACCGAGAAATTTACCCAAGTGAAAAAGGGCAAAATAGGAATTTTACAAAAATTAGGACCTAAGGGTCATAAGTAATAAAAAATAAATGTTTAAGTGTGAATAATGGGAAGTGATAGTGCAAATAAAGGGACTTAAGTCAAAAATGGATTAAAAGGCCAAAAATGAATTGGAGCCAAACAAGGCCTTATGGGTTAGTGACAAAGTCACATTTGATATAGAAGAGCACATTTGTGTGCATTTGAACAAAGCGTGATAGAGAGGAAGCTTGAGAGAGGGGAAAACTAGGGCTTTAGAGAGAAGAAGAGAGAAATTGATGAGAATCTTTCAGATTTGCTCAAGTTCTGGAAGAAGAAGAAAGGAGCTAAGGCTTGGAGAACAAGTGATTCAAGGTAAGAACACAAGCCCTAGTTTTCCCTCTTTTGTTATTTTGATCTTTGGGTTAGGAAGAAACCCAAGCTTTGTACAAATGTGATTTTTTGTTGGTTTGAGTTTAGTTTGTGGTCCTCAAATGGAGGAGTTTTGTATAGAGGAAATGATGAAGTTTTAAAGGAGATGCTGTCAAAAATTTTCCAAACCCATGTTTTTGTTTTTTCCAAAACTTGGTCATTTCTCATCCAAATGGAGTGGTTCAAATTTCTAGGTACACTAGACGTCTAGGAGAACAAATCTCCTGGAAATAGGTATACCCAGATTTGGACAATTGGGTGAAGTCGTTGAAGTGATGCTCTGTTTCGGATAAAATTTATGGTCCAGTTCTGAAACAGTTATGTGTTTTTGGAATAGTTTTGGTATTTAGGCCATAAGTTGAGTTTCACTCATCCAAATTGAGTGATTAAAAATTATGGGTAAACTATACTTCTAGGAGAATAATTTAACTTGAAGGAAGTATATGCAAATTGTTACCCCAAAGTTCCTAGAAATTTGTCAAAGTGGAGCTATGTGCAAGAACAATATGATTTTGTTTTGCAAATTATAGTAGTCTTGATGTAAAATGCAATACCTTGAGTTTTGGTGATCCAAATTGGATGATTCCAGTTGGAGAAGAAACCTTAGAACCATAGCTTAAAATGAGTAGAAGGAACCATTACCAAATTATGGAGTTAAGACCCTAAAAAATTGGGGAATAACAGTAAGAATAGTGGGTATGAGCTGGGCATACTGACCAGTTTGGCATTAAAATACCGTAACTTAAGTTTGGGTGATCCAAATGAGATGATTAAAATTCCTACTAAAAATATACTCATAGAGCTAAATTTTCTTGAAGAGCATGAGCAAGTATGGCTCATGTGTCCTTAAAAAAATTTTCAAGTGAAGGGGTATCGGGTAGACATAAACCCTGACCAAAAACTCCTAGAATAACCTACTAATATGTGATTGTCATTGTATTTGAATAGGGGCTGACGAGGAGGAAAGCCAGCATTGAAGTCGAGATTCCGAAGATCGGAATCAAAGTGACGATTTTGGTTTGTTCTACCGACTTCTATTACTCGTTTCAAGTTTTTGTATGTTTTTTCTATTTTCTCCTATTCTCGTTTCAAGATTTGAACTATTTGTTCTAAATGCATAAGAAAAGCATATTGAATTGATTTAATTGATTTGAGAAAAGTGATTGTGAAATGTTTGCATATGACAATTACATGATTATTGAAAATGAACTTTTTATACAAATGTACGTATTGTACTATATTTTTGCTATAAAGGATTTGAACGCCCTTAATAGAATGTTAACCGTTTATTTCGCATTAAGGATATATTGGTATACCAAGAGGGGTCAAAATAGCGATCTTTATGACGATTGTATTGATGTGTCCTCAGATCAGCAGCCCACAAAATCTTAGTATCAATAGTGTTCACTAATTGATTTTTTTATACCAGCTGCAGCCCATACGAATTTGTCTTGGGTGATTCAGATATCCTGTATACAGCGTGGGGTTAAAGTCGTTAAGGGCATAGCAATTGAATTGTAGAAGTGAAATGAATTGGTGAGCATAATTAGATTGATTTGAGATTGTGAAATATTGGAATTGAAAAACATGTTTGCGGTGAAATGAAAAGAGCATTGTGAAATGCATGATTTGATTAATGCATGATTTATTGAATATGAAAGTGTATATTGGGGATGATCGATGAACTATAAATGATTGTATATAAAACAAGTATATGTATTGTATTGACATTGATCATCAAAGGATTTAGAAAGTTTTGAATTAAATTGCATGATTTAGATTAAATTGAAACTGAAGAATGGATTTGTATAGAACCACTAAGCATGAAAATGCTTAATATTTATTTTACCAATGCGCGTATGCTAGGAATGATAGATAGTGATCGAAGCGAACCCCGAGATCGGAGCGTCGGAGTCGTAAGAAGAATTACAGATATGCTCACGACTGTGCATTCATGTCATGTTTCTTTTGAACTTTGATATTTTGCAAAGAAACATTTTGAACTCTGAATATCTATTTTGTAAATCATTTTAAAAAGACATAGAATGCCTTCATTGTAAATGCATTTTGTTAAATGTAAATATTTATGGGCTTGCCCTAAATTGAAATCGCTTTCACAAAGATTTGAGAATAAAATGTATTTGATAAACGGATTTGGTTAATGGCTTAGGTTGGGCGTCCTCGGGGTTTCGGTTCGGATCCGCCAATTGGGTCGGGCCGGGTTCGGGGGTCGCCACAGAAAGACCATTAAAGTTATATTGTGACAATAACTCAATAGTGTTATATTCTAACAACAACATAAGCTCTTCAAAGTCGAAGCTCTTCAAAGTCGAAGCACATTGACATCAAGTTTCTTGTTATTAAAGAAAGAGTTCAGAATGGCCAATTGTCTATATTGCACAATGGGACAAACTCTTTGATTGTTGATTCTCTTACTAAAGATTTTCCACCCAAGGTCTTTCATCAGCATACTACTATTATGGGTGTCATATTGTACAAGGATATTCAGTTTTAGTGGGATTTTGTATTTGAGATGCTTTTGTTATAGATATATTTCTAGATATTTTGAGGTTTTATGTTTTGCAAAACTTCAGTTTCTTGTTTTATTGACACTCTGAACTAATTTTGGTTTGATCTCACTAAAGAATAAAGTTGGACCAATTGGAAACAAGCATGTTAAGATCACATTACATGTAATTTCCATGCTACACATCCACATTGTGATCCTTGTCATTCGATCATATCAATACATGTGACCATTGATAGGTCGAGTTACAACAAATGTGACAAAGGCCGCTATGATCCTGTGTTGGTAGGATTGATGGACTATATTGGTTTCTTGATACATGTTTTGGGTGATAAAATTTGAGCTCATAAGTTATTTATTACAATACATAATTATAAAGTTGCACATATAGCCCAAGTGAGAGATTATTGGATTATTTAAATTTATTTATGGGCTCATATGTGATTATTATGTGTTGTAAAGATAAAGCCTAATTTAAGTGATCTTCTTGAGTTTTTTTTTTTTTTTTTAGGCTTTTATGCATCAAGTTTGCAATGTGTTTCCTCAAATATTTGTAGAGACATTTAGTTTTCTATTTTGTTGATGGGCCAAAATAGAAAACCCTAATAGAGAAGTGATGCTTTGTGAAGCTTCACTTCCCTAGCATAAAAGGGGTCTTGATCTCCAAATTAAAAGTAGGTTCATTTTCTGATATTTCTCATTAATTCATAAAGAAAACAGAGAAGACTTAGAGGAACTCTTTGGAACTACGTCGCAATTTGGAAGGCCTAAACTAATCTCAATCAACATCATTTATTGCATATGAAATCAGGTACACTTTCTTTAATTGTTTATGGTTCTTAATGATAAAACATGAATGATCTCAGGGTTTCAGGGTGATGGTTTTCCCCATAAGGATTAGGTTTAGTTTTCACAAATGTACCTAATCTCTAATTTTTAAGTTGTTACAAGATCACGGACAAAATGAACGTCAATATCTATGTGCTTTGTACATGAGAGGTAAACAAGATTATTGGCAAGGGCTTGAGCCTCTTGATTATCACACCAGAGAATGGGTGGTGTCTGTTGGAGCTGAATCCCGACCTCTATTAACATATTGGGCAAACAGAATGGTGCTGGGTTGCACTTACTAGGGCTATACTTAACCCGATTGCTTGATCTAGCTATAACCTTTTGCTTCCGAGAACTCCAGGTAATAAGATTGCCACCAAGATATACACAAATGCCACTCATAAACTTTCTATCATCGATATTACTCGCTCAATCTGCATTAGAAAAACCTTCAAGATTCATAATTTGTATTGGTCCGAATTTGAGACCATAAGAAATGGTGCCTTTTGTGTACTGTAGCACCCTCTTGCAAGCATTCCAATGAGCCAAAGTTGGGGCTTCCTTTAACTGAGATGATTTACAGAGAAGGCTATGTTAGGTCTTGATAAAGTCAGATATTGTAATGCCCCCACTATACTTCTGTAGAGAGATGGATCATCAAAAGGAGCACTGTCATGGAGGGACAAATTGAAAGTGACACACATGGGAGTAGGAACAGCTTTAGCATGCAGTAGATTATTCTTTTGGAGGAGATCAATAGCATACTTAGTTTGGTTTAGATATAAACCTGAAGAATTTCGAACAGCCTCAAATCCAAGAAAATAGCTTATAGGACCTAATGTTTTTAAGGAAAACTGAAGGTTGAGATCCTCAATGAGCTATTGAATGGCACCGGAATCCTCCCCAGTTATAAGGATATCGTCGACATACACTAGAAGAAACATTAGCTGACCACCTTTGTGATTGAAGAAAAAGGATGTATCAAAGGTCGAATTGTGAAAACCCCAAGCTAGAAAAGCACCTTTTAATTTTTCAAACCAAACTCTTGGAGCTTGTTTTAAGCCATACAAGGCTTTATGGAGTTTGCAAACGTAAGATAGCTTTTTAGAATCCACAAAGCCCTCCGGTTGAGCCATAAAAACATCTTTATGTAAGTCACCGTTAAGGAAGGCGTTGTTGATGTCAATTTGCTGAATGTCCCAATTTCTTGACACATCTAAAGTAAAAATAATCCTAATGGTGGAAACTTTAATCACAAGGCATAAAGTTTCAGAAAAATCCAAGCTAGGAGTTTGTTGAAACCCTTTAGCTACCAACCCGGCCTTGTACTTTTCCAAGGTACCATTAGCCTTGAATTTTGTTTGAAACATCCAGTTTCTTTGAATCAAGGTTCAAAAAATTAATTGAATCAGTGATGGCCGATTAAATGGCAAACTCAGACTAACAAATACGATACCCAGACACCAAATACAAGATGGGCATTGAATCAGTTGAAACTCTATATAACTAGATCAAACTCGGTGAACTCGGCCGAGTTCCTGAGATGACTCGGTAGACTCGGTGGAAGTAATAAAATCGAATCCCTCAGTACGAAGAAACCAAAAAAGCTGAAAACAATTTCAACTTTTAAAGATTTCTCGAAAAATAGCTTTAGTGATCTAATTTCATATCACAACGAAGAATACAAAAGTATGATAGGTTTGAACCCATATAAGTAGCGCAAACTAACAAAATTATTATTGTATTTAAGATCTGAGCTTTTGACATCGAAATCTTAAGAAGAAACGAAGAACAGAAGAAGAGGAAGAAAGAAAACGACTAAAACCTAACTTAACTCCTCGACTCCTCAGGCTCGCTGGCCGTCTGCCCACCGCTCTGTCCAAAACCTCAGGGTCGGAAACCACAAACAGAATCTCCATTGTAGTTGAGTAAAGCGGAGAGTGCTATGGGGTAAAGCTTCTTCCTCTTTCTTCTTCCCGGCTGCACCCCCACATAATTTGCATTTTACGTAGACCCGAAGCAAGGGTTCCTCTTTTGGGACATGGGGCCCCTTGGAAACGACGTCGTTTTATCTTTGCAGGACAAGCGGCGATCATTCGTTTTAAATTTTTTTCTCAACACAACATAAAACGACGTCGTTTAGGGTCATCATAAACCAAAACGACATCATTTTGCATAAGTTGTCACTAACCCCAGCTTGAAGTCGTTTGGATAGTGACAAGCGATTCAAAAAACAATGTTAGTTTGGACCCTCCTGATTAACTGACGTCATTTTTGGTGTATACGAATTTAAAAACAAATGAAGCTTTAAAGCAGTCGTTTGGCTTTAACAAGGCAAAAAACGAGCCTTCATTTCAGTCCTAGGAGACTCTGTTTTTGGCACTCTGACCCTCAGCCCCATTTTTGTCTGTTTCCAACCGAAAATATATTTAGTAAACTGTATTTAACCTTCTAATTAAGTTCAATATATAATATTATAAATAAAATAAGAATAATAAATTAACAAAACCACAAAATGTATTTTGTGAAGACAATATAAAAAATACAAATATAAATATTATTTTATTTATTTTACCAAACATTAATAAGATTAATTCAAAATTAATAATTTATGAAAAACAAGCATAAATAAGAATAATGGAAAAATTAATATGGTAACATGTATTATTATTGATTGATTGATTAATCTAATTGTATTAATATTAAATGAATATGGTAATATATTATAAATAAAATAAGAATAATAAATAACACAAAATCATAAATCATATTTTTGTAGACAATATAAAATACAAATACAAATATTATTTTATTTATTTTAACAAACATAAATAGATTAATTCAAAATTAATAATTTATAGAAAAACAAGCATAAATAAGAATAATTAATCTAATTGTAGTAATATTAAATTAATATGGTAATATATTATAAATAAAATAAAATAATAAATTAACAAAACCATAACTCATATTTTTGTGAACAATATAAAATACAAATGCAAATATTATTTTATTTTACCAAACATAAATAAGATTAATTCAAAATTAATAATTTATGAAAAACAAGCATAAATAAGAATAATTAATCTAATTGTATTAATATTAAATTAATATGGTAATATATTATAAATAAAATAAGATAAATAATTGTAAATATTTATTGATCTTTTTCTCCCATATTTCATTAATTTTGATTTAGCAAGTAATAAATATCTATGTTTTTACAAAACAATATAGATACTTATTATAATTCTTCTTAAATTAACTAAAATAACACTTTTAATTTACTTAATTGATAATGGAAATTAATTTACCACTGGGTAGAAATTTAATTTTTGTTCAAGAACAATTATATTAGAAAATAATTTAATTGTATGATATTTTTTGTTTTACTTTTATACATGGTTAGGTGAACATTTTGGAATGGCTTCAAAACATGATATTGGTTAGGAGAATGCAGGACCATAAAGTGGTAATAGAAGAATCCCTAAATGTAAGTACTGTGAAAAAATTATTCATAGAGGTATAACAAGATTAAAGCAACACATTGTACATATCTCCGAACAAGTAGAAGGATGTCGAAGTGTACCTACGGAAGTGTCACAAAGCATTAGATTGTATATGTCTAATGCTTCGAACAAAAAAATTCAAATGAAAAAAAAAAAGGAACGACTTATAAGTTCTTTAAATGAAGAACATTTTCATGAAATTGATGAGGCTGATTCTGATGAAGTTGAGGAAGTCGAGATGATTGATTTCGAAAGAAGACAAATGAAACATGAAATGAGAGAAAGTCGTTATTTTTTTGAAGAAGGTAGACACGGGCATGAGAGGGGTGGTACTTCCTCACAACCTTGTGGTGTCGGTATCAAGCGTGGCCCGATACGAAGCTTCAGCATAAGAGAAGGAGTTAACATACCCCCAAAGGGGATTGATGTAACGCCTTTAAAATACTCTAACAGTTTTATAACATGTTCAGGGTGTAAAATAAATTATATTATATTTTTCCGACGTTTAAACGACTAAAAACAAAAAATGATAAAAATCCGAAAATTTTACAGGAGCCAAATAAATTTGGTAAAAATGTCAAATGAGGACCTAAGGGTCATAAATGAGGAGTGTAAATGTTAAAATGAAAATGAAATGAAATGAAAATGAAAGTGAAATGAAAAGTTAAAATGAGAAAAATGTGAAAATAAGAATTTATGTGCAAGCCAAACAAGGCCTTATGAAGACTTAAGGCTTAAGACCAAATATGGTCTTGTAAATGCCATTTCTCATATTTGACAAAAAGGGAAAGAGGGAGAAAGGCTAGGGCACATTCCAGTTGAGAGAAGAAGAGAGGGATATGTGATTTCTTCTCCATGTAATCAAGGAACAAGTTGATCAAGAAGGAGGAAGAAGAAAGGAAAGAGAATCAAGATTTAAGGTATGAAAAACCAAACCCTGATCCCCTTTCTACTTGTGATTGGGTTTAATAAAACCTCAAATCTAGTATAAAAGTGTTTTGAAATGTTGTAGTTGGTTTGGGGTTGTATTGGATAAGATTTCATGGTATATTGTGGTTTGGATTGGTTAAGTTTGAATTAGAAAAACCCTAGCTTTGTGTAAAATGGATTTTTATTGGTTTATTTAAGTTTTGGGGGTTACTCTAAGTTGTTATATTGTGTTTTGGATTGTTGTTAATAAATTTTTGTATAAAGAAAATGATGAAGTTTCAAAGGAGTTGCTGTCAAAAAATTTTCAAAACCCCTGTTTTGTTTTGGCTATAAGTTCAGTTATAATAATCCAAATTGAATGTTTCCAATTGGTAAAGAACCATAAGAGCTAAAACTACAAATGTAAAGAAGGTACCAGGAGCAAATTGTAGATCTAAGGCTCCTGAATATGAGCTTAAAGGTGAGTTTCGGGTAGCTAATGGGTATGCTCTATTTTGGATGTAGTTGTGGTGTTTTGGCTGTAAGTTGAGTTTCACTCATCCAAATTAAGTGATTCAAAATTTTGGGTAAACTAGACTTCTAGGGGAATAATTTACTTGGGGGAAGTGTATGCACTTTGTAACCCCAAAGTGCCCAGAAATCCGTCAAAGTGGAGCTATGTGCAAGAATAATTTGATTTTGTTTTGCAAATTAAAGTAGTCTGGATGTAAAATGCAATAACTTGAGTTTTGTTTATCCAAATTGGATGATTCTAATTGGAGAAGAAACCTAAGAACCATAGCTTCAAATGCGTGGAAGGAACCATTACAAAATTATGGATTTAAGACTCCTAAAATCAAGAATAACAGTAGGTAACCAAGTGAGCTTGGCATACCGACCAGTTTGGCATTAAAATGTCGTAATTTGAGTTAGGTGATCCAAATGAGATGATTCCAATTCCTAATGAAAATAGACTCATAGAGATATGATTTTTCTGAAGGAAGCATGAACAAAATATGGCTCATATGCTCCTATAAAAATTTTCAAGTTAAGGTGTATTGGGTAGACATCAAACCTAACCAAAAATCCTAGAATGCACAATTGATTTTTTTTTTCTTGGGTTGTTCTTTGATAGTGACATATTTGTGATGGATTAAGAGGTTAGTGCGAGAAGTTGACCTAGGCAGGATTCGAGGATAGGAATCGAAGAGTTACAACCTTTTTAGGTTTGTTCTTCACACTTCTTTCCTTATTTCAGTTTTGTGTTTTATTTGACAAACTAAATCTAAAAGGTTTTATATGAATATGCATGTGTGCTCCGTTTGAGCCATAAATGAATTGGTTTGTTCTCCATTTCTCTCTTTCTATTTCTAAAATGTTTGAAGGATTATGAAATAAGTGGATTTATTTAAATGAATTGCGATACATTGCATATTGACTTATTTTTAAGAGAGATTGAGTTTGATACAGCGATTGTAGAATGGTGCATGAAAAATTGCATAGTATTGAAAACCAAGTATTTGGATATAAATGTATATACATTATTGTAAATTGCTATGAATGATTTGAGCGCCCTTAATAGAATGTTAACCGTTAAATTCGAGTTAAGGATAGATTGGTATATGACAAGGAATTCGAATGAAAGTCTTCAGCATGACCGTAATGATGTGTCGCTCACGATCGTAACCTAATGGAGACTGATGTCAGTGCCCATTCACGAAATGATTTTTAATAACTGGAGTCAGCAGCCTTGAGGGCCGTGCTGTTATAAAAAAAAAAAATTTATACCGGCATGCGGCTCAATGGGACGGTGCAGGTGATTCGTTATCCTGTGCACCGAAAATATAGGTTAAATTCACTTAAGGGAAAAATGAAAAGAAAATATTGAAATGCATGATTTGTGTTATAATGATTTATTGCACATGAAACTGCATGATTTAAATGACCAATGAATTGTAATTTGAATGTATACGAAATGAATATACCATATATATATATATATATATATATATATATATATATATATATATATATATATATATATATATATATGTATGTATTATTACCACATTGCTCATTGAAAAATTATACAAAGGCATTAATTTTAAAAAATGCACGATTTACTTAAACTGAAATGAAAAGAGAACTGTAAAGAACCACTAGGCATGAAAATGCTTAGCTCGTTGTTTTATCATTATGCAGGTACCGAGTGAACATGTACAAAGGAAAAGACCGCAGCGATTCAGAGTCAACGTTAAGGCCTCATGGAGTTGAAGTAAAGCTCCGACCATGCATTCATGAAATATATTTGACCCTTTTTGTACAAACTCTAATTTTGTTTTGTAAATATTTTGGTATTAAAAACGACTTATAATGTCGTAATGTATAAAGGTGGTAAATGGACCAAATGGGCATGTAATGTCATATTTAATGGAAAATGTGTATTGAAAACAAAATTATGGGCCCCCTTTAAGTTGAATTAGTATATACAAATATATTTTCATAAAGATAAATATCCTTTACAAAATGAGCATTGGAAATGTGTTTTACTAACAAAAGAAAAAAGGAATTGGATTCGTAAAAGGGACCGCATCCCGGATCAAGTTCGGCCTCCAGGTTGGGTCAAGTACGGCGGCGCGGGCCGTCACATTTTGTGGTATCAGAGCCTAGGTTTAGGCGGTTCTACAAAATGATTTTGAAATTATTTTTTTTTTGTAAATGATTTTGAATTTGTTTATGAAATGCATTGCATTTGCATATAAAGGATGACATGACTCTGATGCGGATCTTGTCAGTCTTAATAGGTAAGCATGGATGGTTCAAGACCCCATAGGGTTAGAGGTGACTTAGGAAGTCGCCCAAATAACCCTGCTAGTGTGGAAGGTGGGCAAGCGTCCCATGCTCCATCGATTCGTGACGAGTCGGCCGTGGGAGGTCTTATGGGTATCCTCGTGCCTCTTTCGAGCCTTTACAAAACAGCCTTGACAGCTGGAGTTACTCCTCTAGCGGTCAGCCATTAAAGGGCGCTTAGGAGTACCAACCAGTAGATTTTATGGGAAGGAAAGATGATGAGCCTTCTATGGTAGAGAATTGGCTCAAGAGGACCGAGCGAATGCTTGTGAAAATGCATTGCATGGCAGAAGAGAAATTGGAATGTGCAATCTCACTGCTTCAAGATGAAGCTTATCAGTGGTGAGTTTCCGTGACTAGGACCGCACCACAAGAGAGTATTACATGGAAATTTTTCTTGGATGAGTTCAAGAAACAGTATGTGGGTCGCATCTACTTGAACAACATGAGGAGGAGAGATTCCTGATTTGGGGGCAAGACAGATGAATGCCGAATACCCGGAGAATTCACTTTCGATTGAGCAAGTACTCCCAGATACTAATGTAGAAGAAGAAAAATGCATAGGATTTGAGAAGATGGTCTCAGTGACCATATCCGAGCCCATGTCATAGGATTCTACCATGATGACTTCTCAAAAATTGTGACATGTGCTCAAAATGTTGAATGAGTGAAGAAAGAGGAAAATGAAAGAAAAGAAAGAAGACAGGATAAGAAAAAGCCCGGTCAGTCAAATTCGCATCAACAGCAACATAAGAGATTCAGAGGACCACGGGGTTCTATTCATCCTACAGCACAGGGATCAGCTCAGGCTACCAGTAGTAAGACTATTCTACCGGCACCGTCAGTTGCTAGTGCACCAGGAGGTTCTTCAAGGGGACCAGTTTCTCCTTTTTACACACATTGTGGGAGGAGACATAGATGAGAGTGTTAGAGATTGACAGGTGCTTGTTTGAGTTATGGATCTAATGAGCACAAGATAAGAGATTGTCCTAGAGCACGTTCTTTCACAGCACCCGGACCGAGGGTACAAGTTCAACGATCTGAAATGACAAAGGTGTTGCATCACCTAGTGTTCCGAGGCAAGTGACTCAGACTGTGAGTAGACAGGATGCTCGTGCTCCAGCTATAGCATATGCGATGAAAGCAGTAGAAGATACCGATGCCCCGGATGTGATAGTCAGTAATTTTACTATCTTTGATACTATTGTGCATGCATTGATAGACCCAGGGTCAACCCATTCATATGTGTGTACTAACATACCCAACTTGGGTAATTTACCGAGGAGTGAAACCAAGTATAACATCTTGGTGACGAACCCGCTCGGACATAGTGTTATGGTGAATAAGGTGTATAGAGATTGCCCCATCAGAATAAGAGAAAATGAATTTCTGGGAGACTTGATAGAGTTATCATTCAGAGAGTTTGATGTGATATTGGGGATGGATTGGTTGTCCCGACACTAAGTGGTAGTTGATTGTAGAATGAAGAGAGTGACCTTAAGGACACCGAGTGGCGAGGAAGTGACTTTTATCGGCGAGAGGTTGAACCACCTCTTTAATGTGATATCCGTCGCTACTGCTAGAACGATGGTTCGAAAGGGGTGTGAAGCCTACTTGGCATATGTAATAGATACGAAAAAGGCGGAGCCTAGTTTGTTAGACATCGCTACAGTTAGTGACTATCCGAATGTGTTTCCAGAGGAGTTGCCAAGATTGCCTCCACATAAAGAGATTGAGTTTGCAATTGACGTTGTTCCGGGTGCCACTCCAGCATCCATTACACCGTATAGAATGGCTCCAATGGAGTTAAAAGAATTGAAGCTTCAGTTGTAAGAATTGTTAGAGAAAGGATTTATTTGTCTGAGTGTATCACCATGAGGAGCTCCAATGCTCTTTGTCAAGAAGAAAGATGGTACGCTTCGGTTGTGTGTTGATTATAGGCAACTGAACAAGATGACAGTGAAGAACAAGTATCTATACCCAGGATTGATGAATTGTTTGACCAATTGAAAGGTGCAAGTGTCTTTTCAAAGATTGACTTGTGATCTGGGTATCATCAACTGAGGATTGAGGATACGGATGTGCATAAGACGGCGTTCAGAACGCGGTATGGACATTATGAGTTCCTTGTAATGCCGTTTGGGTTGACAAATGCACCGGCCCGGCTGCGGACAATGAATCGTAATTTTTCCCACCGTATGTAGATAAGTTTTTCATGGTGTTTATAGACGACATCCTTGTGTATTCAAAGGATCGGGAAAATCATGATACGCACCTTCAGGTAGTGCTAAAAACCTTGAGAAAGGAAAGGTTATATGCAAAATTGAGCAAATGTGAATTTTAGTCGAGAGAAGTGTCTTTCCTTGGACACATTGTATCAGAAGAAGGAATTCAAGTGGATCCAAAGAAGGTAGAGGTGATCATTGAATGGAAACCACCGAGAAATGTCACGGAAGTGCGTAGTTTCTTGGGATTGGTAGGTTACTACATAAGGTTCGTTAAGGGGTTTTCGGTGACTGCAGCCCCAATGACAAGATTGCTCCAAAATAATGTGAGATTTAAGTGGAGTAAAAAGTGTCAATCTAGCTTTGAAAAGTTGAAAGCATTCTTAACCGAGGCACCGGTTCTTACTCAATCGACCTACGGTAAAGAATACGTGATTTTTAGTGATGCTTCATTACATGGACTTGGATGTGTCCTTATGCAAAATGGTAAAGTGGTAGCTTACGCTTCAAGGCAGTTGAAGCCGCATGAAAAGAACTACCCTACGCATGATTTGGAATTGGCCGCTATTGTGTTCTCATTGAAAATATGGAGACACTATCTTTATGGAGAAAAGTGTTTCATCTACACCGATCACAAAAGTCTTAAGTATTTGCCCTCACAACGAGAACTTAACTTGAGACAACATAGATGGATGGAATTGATCAAGGATTATGATTGTGTGATCGATTATCATCCTAGGAAGGCTAATGTAGTGGCAGACGCTCTAAGTAGAAAGTCAGTATAAACGCTTCAAGCGTTGAATGCTCATTTGTCATTGTCGGATGACGGTGCAATAGTAGCATAATTGATAGAAAAACCGGATTTGTTGAATCGAGTGCTAGAGGCACAAAAGAATGATGAGAAAATTGTTGCATTTGTAATTCAGGATAGAGTGGGGAAAGAAACCGAGTTTATAGTGAAAGAGGATGGATTCTTGTACTACAAAGATCGGGTTTGTGTACTCAATGATGATGAATTGAAGAAATTCATTCTTGAACACAGTGGATCTTTTGCTATGTACCCTAGTATCATAAAGATGTATCAGGATTTAAAGACTTCATATTGGTGGTCCAAAATGAAAAGAGATGTTTCAGAATTTGTGACCAATTGTATGGTGTGTCAAAAAGTGAAAGCCGAACATCAAGTTCCTTCGGGATTGTTACAACCTATCAAGATACCCGAATGGAAATGGGACCGAATCACAATGGATTTTGTGGTCGGGTTACCAGTGACAGGAAGAAAGCATGATTCAGTTTGGGTCATGGTAGACCGATTGACTAACTCAGCTCACTTCACGGTGAGCGGAGCTATTCCTTGACAAGCTGGCAGAGCTTTACATAAAAGAAATAGTTCGGTTATATGGGATTCCAATATCGATCATTTCAGATAGAGATCCAAGGTTTACCTCGAGATTTTAGGGAAAGTTGCAAGAGGCTTTGGGCACTCGACTAAATTTTAGCATAGCGTTCCACCTGCAGACGGATGGACAATCGGAAAGAGTAATCCAAGTGTTGGAAGATATGCTAAGAAGTTGTGTGATTGACTAGGAGGGTAGTTGGGATGGAAACATTCCTCTAATTGAATTTGTGTACAATAATAGCTTCCAATCAAGTATTGGAATAGCGCCTTATGAGGCTCTCTACGGAAGAAAATGCAGACACCATTGTGTTGGACCGAGTTAAGCGAGAAGAAGATAATTGGCCCCGATTTGATTCAAGAAACTGAGGAAAAAGTGAAAATGATTAGAGAAAGATTGAAAGTGGCCACGGATAGACAAAATTCTTACGCTAACATGAGAAGAAAAGATATTCGATATGAGATCGACGAGAAAGTATTTTTGAAAGTATCGCCTTGGAAGAAGGTAATGAGATTTGGGGAAAAAAGCAAGTTGAGCCCTAGGTTCATTGGGCCATATGAGGTGATAGAGAAAGTGGATCCAATAGCATATAAATTAGTCTTACCTCCAGAGTTGGAAAGATCCATAATGTTTTCCATGTGTCAATGCTAAGGAGGTACAAGTCAGACCCATCACATGTAGTCTCTTCAAAGACAATTGAGCTTAGACAAGATTTGACGTACGAAGAAGAGCTTGTAGAGATCTTGGCTCGAGAAGTCAAAGAATTGTGGAACAAGAAAATTCCATTAGTCAAAGTGTTGTGGAGAAACCATAAGACCGAGGAAGCCACGTGGGAAAGCAAAGAAGCTATGCGGCAACAATACCCTCAACCGTTCAATGAAGGTAATTTCGAGGACGAAATTCTTTTAACGAGGGGAGAGTTGTAACGCCCTGAAAATACCCTAACAGTTTTATAACATGTTTAGGGTGTAAACCAATTAGAGTATATTTTCGACGTTTAAAAAACGACTAAAAACGAAAAATGATAAAAACGAAAATTTCTGGGAGAGTAAATAAATTTGGTAAAAATGTCAAATGAGGACCTAAGGCTCATAAATGAGGAGTGTAAATGTTAAAATGAAAATGAAATGAAATGAAGTGAAAATGAAAGTGAAATGAAGAGTTAAAATGAGAAAATTTGGAAAATAGGAATTTATGTGCAAGCCAAACAAGGCCTTATGAAGACTTAAGGCTTAAGACCAAATTAGGTCTTGTAAAGGCCATTTCTCACATTTGGCAAAAAGGGAAAGAGGGAGAAAGGCTAGGGCACATTCCGGTTGAGAGAAGAAGAGAGGGATTTGTGATTTCTTCTCCATGTAATCAAGGGACAAGTTGATCAAGAAGGAGGAAGAAGAAAGGAAATAGAATCAAGATTTAAGGTATGAAAAACCAAACCCTAATCCCTTTTCTACTTGTGCTTGGGTTTAATAAAACCCCAAATATGGTATAAAAGTGTTTTGAAATGTTGTAGTTCGTTTTGGGGTTGTATTGGGTAAGATTTCATGGTGTATTGTGGTTTAGATTGGTTAAGTTTGAATTAGAAAAACCCTAGCTTTGTGTAAAATGAATTTTTATTGGTTTATTTAAGTTTTGGGGGTTGCTCTAAGTTGTTATATTGTGGTTTGGATTGTTGTTAATGAATTTTTGTATAAAGGAAAATGATGAAGTTTCAAAGGAGTTGTTGTCAAAAATATTTCAAAACCCTTTTTTTTTGTTTTAGCTATAAGTTCAGTTATAATTATCCAAATTGAGTGATTTCAATTGGTAAAGAACCATAAGAGCTAGAGCTAGAGCTACAAATGTATAGAAGGGACTAGGAGCAAATTTTAGATCTAAGGCTCCCGAATTTGGGCTTAAAGGTAAGTTTCGAGTAGCTGATGGGTATGCTTTGTTTTGGGTGTAGTTGTGGTGTTTTGGCCGTAAGTTGAGTTTCACTCATCCAAATATAAGTGATTTAAAATTCTAGGTAAACTAGACTTCTAGGGGAATAATTTACTTGGAGTAAGGGTATGCAATTTGTAACCCCAAAGTTCCCACAAATCCGTCAAAGTGAAACTATGTGCAAGGACAATCTGATTCTGTTTTGCAAATTAGAGTAGTCTGGATGTAAAATACAATAACTTGAGTTGTGGGGATCCAAATTGGATGATTCTAATTGGATAAGAAACCTTAGAACCATATCTTCAAATAAGTAGAAGGAACCATTACAAAATTATGGATTTAAGACCCTTGAAATCGAGAATAACAGTAGGTAACCAAGTGAGCTAGGCATACCGACAAGTTTGACATTAAAATGTCGTAACTTGAGTTTTGGTGATCCAAATGAGATGATTCCAATTCTTACTGAAAATAGACTCATAGAGCTATGATTTTCTTAAAGGAATCATGAAAAAAATATGGCTCATGTGTCCCTAGAAAAATTTTCAAGTGAAGGTGTATTGGGTGAACCTTATCAACCTAACCAAAAATCTAGAATGCTGTTGATTGTTTCTTGGGTTGTTCTTTGATAGTGACATATTTGTGATGGATTAAGGGTTGGTGACAAGGAAGATTGACCCAAGAACGGGATTCCGAGGATAGGAATCGAAGAGCGACAACCTTTTTGTGTTTGTTCTTCACACTTCTTTCCTTGTTTCAGTTTTGTGTTTTGTTTGACAAACTAAATCTAAAATGTTTTATATGAATATGCATGTGTGCTCCGTTTGAACCATAAATGAATTGGTTTGTTCTCCATTTCTCTCTCTCTATTTCTAAAATGTTTGAAGGATTATGAAATAAGAGGATTTATTGAAATGAATTGTGATAAATTGCATAGTGACTTGTTTTAAATTGATTTGATACAACTGATTGTAAAATGAATTGCACATGAAAAATTGCATGAGTATTGAAAACCAAGTATTTGAATAAATCTTATATGCACTATTGTAAATTTCTATGAATGATTTGACCCTTAATAAGTGTGTAGTTAGAATTCGAGTTAAGGATAGATTGATACCTTGATAAGAGATTCGAATGAAACGTGTGCGCCGAGCGTAATGATGTGTGGCTACGATCCATAGCACAGTGGGGCGATCACGAATGTGTTCATGAAATGATTTTTAATAACGTTCGACCTAATGGAATTTGTACTATGTTATAAAACTTTTTTTATCTTAGGCCTGTGTTCGATGGAATGAGTCTTAGGTGATTCGTTATCCTATGCACCGAAAATATTGGTTAAATTCGTTTAAGAGCAAAATGAAAAAAAATTTGTGAAATGCATGATTTGTGTTAGAATGATTTATTGCACATGAAACTGGATGATTTAAATGACCAATGAATTGTAATTTGAATGTATACGAAATGAAAATATACATATGTGTATTGTACCACATTGGTCATTGAAAAATTATACAAAGGCATTGATTTAGAAAAATGCATGATTTATGGCGAAATGAAAAGAACTATAAAGAACGCGGGCATGAAAATACTTAACGCGTTGTTTTATCATCCACAGTCTTGAGTGAACATGTACAAGGAAAGGAACCGCGATTCGAGTCGGCGTTAAGGCCTCACGGAGTTGAAGTAAAGCTCCGACCATGCATTCATGAAATATATTTGACACTTTTTGTACAAACTCTTATTTTGTTTTGTAAATATTTTGGTATTAAAAACGGATTATAATGTCGTAATGTATAAATGTGGTAAATGGACCAAATGGGCATGTAATTCCATATTTAATGGAAAATGTGTATTGAAAACAAAATGATGGGCCCCCTTTAAGTTGAATTTGTATATACAAATATATTTTCATAAAGATAAATATCATTTACAAAATGAGCATTGGAAATGTGTTTTACTGACAAAAGAAAAATGAATTGGATTCGTAAAGAGGATCGCATCCTGGATCGGGTTTGGCCTCCGGGTCGGGTCGAGTACGGTGGCGCGGGCCGTCACAATTGATCCCTACATGTTTCCTTCAAAACAAAAATCAATAAAAAGTATGTTTTCCGCTGAAGGTGCAAAGAAAGTGGGTAAAGTCATCTCTAAATTTTTTTCTCTTCAATGGAATACCTTTCAATGCAGCTGATAGTGGGCCTTACTATCAATCTATGATTGATACCATAGCCGAGAAAGCGGTGTGGCGCCCCACATCCGGGGGTCCGTTGGCCGACCGTCGGCCGCGGAAACACAATGAATCTTGGGTGCCCCGATATCACGCTCACATGTCTCATATATTAAGATCTCTTCCTGTATTATTTTCTTACACATAACCCATTTCTTATAAATATTCACAAGAGTTTGATGTACAACTCTTTTACACTTTTTACATGCCAAAATATATTAAAGCTAGTTTATTCCAATATATTTTACAAATTGCTTGTCAAGGCCACAACCCGGCCTTCTTCGTACTCACGGCCTCAAAGGAGCGTCTTCTCGTGTGCACGAAGGGGGTCCCATGACCGGTGAGCAAAGCCCGGTGGTGATGACTCTCTGAGGTTCTTTCCCACCTAAGTGCACATGCAATTAGCACCACACATTTTAAAGTAAACATGCAAGTTCCTACTTAAATGTCTATATCATGGATGAAAAGTGACCCACCCATTCCCAATTTCTCAAGCACTTGGCGAGCTCACTCACGCATGAAGCCAAATGAGAAGCGAAACATCGTTTTGAAACAAAAGCTTTGTTCTTGAAAACTCACTACAGGTGGTAAATACATTGGACTACCCTCAGGCGGAATTGCTAGATATTTCTCGAAAGCAGTCCATGGGTCTTTCGAGATGGCTTGTTGGACAACTCTCGAAATTCTTCGGAAAATCTTCATGAGAATTCCTTTCACGATGCTTTTATTTTCTTTCATGTCATGCACTCACACCTATTACTCTAGGTTCCCCGGTGCATATGAAATGCAATATGCCATTTCACCATAATTCATGTTAATATATTATGCATGCACATATTAGCAAGAGGATTTATACACAAATCAACATGTTATTCATTAACACATAGCAGCTAACATAAATTAACTCATATGGGCTAATGCCGCAGACAACTGATCCATCTTGGAGCGCGACGCATCACACCAACAACACCTGATTTTCATGTTACTCAAACAAGCCACAATGCACACAACAAGGTCACCATCTTGACCCCTCAGCTGTTAGAGATTGCCTCCGTCCTTCTGAAACATGAACCATTTTGGTTCCAATCATCCATACAACCTCTATAACTAGAAAACCCTAAAAACTTTTAGTTTCCCGGTTTCAAACCAAACCCACCACGATCTTGTTTGTGTGTGAAACCGAACATAGAATCCTCTATCCTTTAGTCCCAAGTTTTTTTTTTTGGAACTAAACAATATGGCCTCTCATGGCCTTCCATAGACAGCCCTACCATACACAATACAGTATCCTACAACATGCCATGCAATGGTCATGTTATATCCCGGCTATACACATCGACACAACTATGCAAACTGAACTCTTGGTACAAAACACATAATTCAGAACGTTGTGATCACCCACTGTCCCCCACAGGAACATGGATGGAATCTTGACTCAATGGGCTTTCCATAGAGTCCAAGAACACCCGAAACGGAGTTCGGACGAAGATGTTATGACATTCCGAAGTTGGAGGTCATACGTAGTCAAACCCAGCCGAGCTGACCTGACTTGGCCGAGGTGTCCTGACCTGTCCGAACTGAGCTGACCTTGCTGATCTCATCCACTGCCCTCCACAGGCATATGGCTAGAAGCTTGACTCTATGGGCTTTCCATAGAGTCCAAGAACACCTGAAACGGAGTTCGGACGAAGAAGTTATGACCTTCCGAAGTTGGAGGTCATACGTAGTCAAACCCAGCTGAGCTGATCTGACTTGGCCGAGGTGTCCTGACCTATCCAAGCTGAGCTGACCTGGCTGAGCTAAACTCTGGCTGAGCTAACCTCTAGCTGCTGACCTCTAGCAGCTGACCTCTACAGCCTGACCTCTACAGGCTGAACTCTACAGGTGATGAGTATCTTAAATACTCATTTTATCCCTATGCTTTAGTTAGTTTTTCTAGTGTTTTTATGTTAAATAAGTGCCCTAATGCTCTAAAAGTTCATACTTATGATCAGGTCATCCATTTGATGGAATTGTGCAAAATTGGTGGAAAAACTACTACAGAAGCATCTACTGTATTTTGGCGTTTTCAGATATCATATGAGTTCCAATTTAAGAAAGATTTATATGTATAAATTCTACACTTCAAGAGCTTTCTAGAGATACCAAGAACACCAAAATTGGAGTTCGAACAAAGAAGTTATGCAAGTTCCAAAACTTGAAAAAAATCAGCAAACATTGCAGCACCTTCAGCAGGAGAGGCTACTGTATTTTGACTTTTTCAGACATAATATGAGCTCATATTGAATCAAGTCATATATGGATGGATTCTACACTTCAAGAGATTTCCAACAGTACCAAGAACACCCAAATCGGAGTTCGTATGACAAAGTTATGGCCTTACGAAGTTGGAGGAAAAACAGGGGACTGCAGCAACGTCGCGACGTTGAGAACCAACGTCGTGACGTTGCAGAAACAGAGCATCCCGACGTCGCGACGTTGCTGCACGACGTCGCGGCGTTCGGGGTTGGTTTTGGGTGGATTGTTAGCCCATTTTGAGCCCATAATGAAGGGTTTTAAGGCTCAAACCGTAGGGATCGAGGAGAAGGAGGATTTGTGACATATTTAGGACGTTTTTGAAAGGGAGAAGCCCTCTCTTTGGGTGGAAACACCCTAGGGCACACATCTTGAAGGGGAAAAGCTTGAAGAAGAAGAAGATTGAAGAAGAGGAGATGGGGCTTTCACTCAAAATCGTTTATTTTCATCCTCTCTCTTTTTTTCTCTTTCTTTTGATGGTTTTCTTCCACATAGAGATGTTCTAAGTTTCGTTCTAGGGTTTTGTCAAAACCTAGCGCATATGCCGGATTAGTTTTAATTTTCATTTTTATTTAATATAAGCTGATTTTTATCGACTTGCTTTATTTCTGCAATAATTACATGTTAGGGTTTGACCAACTTTGGCATGCCATTGCTAGGAGTCTGAGATCGAGAGATGATGACTCCTAGGGACATGAATAAAGCAACAATTGGTCAATCGGGGAATAGAGATATCTGGGTTCAAGCGTGGCATTAGGGTTTCCCCCCTTCACATTTTAAGTGTTTGGTCGGGGTCAAGGCAGAGATGCAATACACTAGGCGAGATTGTAGATATATCTCGAGGAATATCTTGTAGGCATAAATCAACCGCTAGCGTAAATCATATGAAATATTAAATAAAATAACTGTTAGGTTAAATTCATCAAGTGTGACAGGTGAAGGCAAAACCCTAGTTTTCATAATTAATTGATTTAGCAAATAATATAGGATTAGTTTTTCTTTTTATTAATCGGAATTCATTACGATTTTAGGTCCAGATAATATTTAAAGCGTAAAGTCAGTACTCAGCACACTTCTCCTCGTGGATCGATATCCGTGCCAAATTTTCTATATTGCTTGAGGCGACGCGTGCACTTGCGTACATAGGCGTACACATTTATACACACCACGCTTTGTTGGCCTATCAAGTTTTGGCGCCGTTGCGGGAGAAGTTTTGTATTGATATTGACAACAACGCACTAGATGTTACTGGATCAATTTTTTTATTTAATACATTTTAATTATTTATTTTTTTTTTTTTTTTATTTTTTATTTTGCATTTACATCTATGCTTGTTACTTGGTCTCTCTTGTTTTGTTTGTGGTTTCAGGAGAGTTTAATTTGCATTCATACAGAAGATAGGGTCAAGGTATGAACTAGTTCCTTTTGATCCCGAGCTAGAGGGAACCGCAAACATACTACTTAGAGAGCAAAGAGAAGTACAAGTTTCAATCACAATGGATCCGATCATCGAGTTGACAAATGCATTGGCTGACCTTGAGCAACAACTAAGAATGCGGCAATTGGCTGATGAGCATCAAAGAAGAGTGACAACTCAAGTGCGAAGTCAAGTGTGGCAACCATATGCATCAATGGATTATGCTGATATGGAGTACCCCATGCAGAGCAATCATAATTTTGGATGGAGCCACCACCCAAACACCTCATGGAATACAAGCTATGACACTCTTCAATCTCCACAAGTCCAAAGATCAAGCTAGAAGAAGCTATGGATGAATTAAGAAGAACCTGAAGCTACATTTACCATGGCGCAGCCTGAATTTTCAAGATCAATGGATGAAATTGGCTGCTCTCAAGTTAGGTTGCCTCGGTTTTTATGCGATGAGATAAGTCAACCTCCACATGAGAGAATGACAAAGTTAGAGGCAGCATTAGTTGAAATGAAAGAGTTCATGCCAGATGTGTGTGACATCTCAAGTTCAATTCATGGACTTGACAAGGGGGCTAATATTTAAATTCAGCATACACCATTCGATGGCTTGAAAGAAGAGATGGCTCCAATGGCCACTTCTAATTACTTTCGACTTACATTTTGAAGAACAACCTAAAGATGAGGAGAGTATGAGTATAGAAGAACTAGTGGCAAAATATATGAATGAACAAGTGAGAATATGGCTCTGATGTCCTTTGAAGGACAACATGAGGGTATCTCATCCACTCTTGGGAATTGTGAATCTGAAGAAGAAAAATTTGGAGCTACAATAAGAGAATCACTTCCAAGTATTGAAGAACTTAAGAAGCTTCAAAGTGGAGGATGATGATGCAAAAACTTGAAAGACTTAGTTGAAAGGAAAAAGAGTCAATTTCTCGAATCATATGAAAAGGTAAAGAGAGTTGTAGAGACTTTTCGGAGATGACTTTATGGGGTGGAATGCATGAAATTGAAAAATGAGAAAGACGATCCAAATTCCGAAATTGGATAGTACATCATTCACTTCAACAATGAATTGAGAGGAACCATTGTAAACAAAAAAATTTAAAAAATAGAAAATCAAAAAAATAATAAGATTGTGGAAGACTATGTGCTCAAGTTGCTGATTGAGCACAACTATCGCCTCTTAGAGAAGGATGGAGGCAAGAAACACCAACCCGTCGTAGTTGTTGAGTCTAGGTGGACTCGAAAAGCGGAGCGGCTCAGCAGGAGGCGACCAGACTTAAAATGTTTTCTTTTCTTTTCTATTTCGTATAGTTAGTTTTGGTTTTTAATAAATTTTGGTGTTTGATTTTGTTTTTCTGTATTTTAGTTTTTAATTTCAGGTTTTTGGGGATTCAAATATATGGTTTAGGCTACTAAAAGGTACAGAAAGCTTGAAGTTGATAATTGCAGGCGACAAGAACCAAGAGGAAACCATATTCAAGCATCCCTTTCATTGGACTTGGAGATCTAACCTCTAAACACCTCTTTGCCTCCAAAGCGAGCCATATTCATTGGAGCAACTTCAGAGACTTGATCAGCCTCCGGGGAGTACTCGTATCCATTCTTGCTTTTGTTTCACATTAGGGCAATGTTCATTTCAAGTTTGGGGGCAATTCAGAAATCATTAAAAAAAAAGTGAATTCAAGAAATCATTAAAAAAAAAAATTCAAAAATCAACACGTATCTCATACCTGTTTTTGTTTAAGTTGTTTGGTTGTTGAACTCATGTGTTTTTCATTCTTTATTTTATTTATTTTGGGTCTCCTTATGAGTGAGTTTGATGCCATGTTGGCTAGTAGAAGGTCATTTGAACACAACTATTCAAAATACCAAGTGTAAAGAGGAATAGAACCCCTTAGGTTTTAAATGATTTGGAATTGTGTACTTGCTTGGTATGGTGACTTAAGCTAGTCACACTCCATTTGTGTTACAAACTATTTCTCAAGGAATCTATCCTTTACACTTTGGTCTCCCTTGTATACCTTGGTCCGGACCCTTTGCCTTGAATTCAACTAACCTTGGGGGATTCTAGCCACCTAAGTGATGGGACACCTAAACAAAAAGAGGATTGCCATCGAGCCCCAACTAAAAAAATAAATAAATAATAAAAATACAAAAACAATAGAAAAAGTGAAAAAAAAAAAGAAAAAAGTCAAAAAATAGGTTTGTGAATTAGAATAAGTGGATCATCCAATCGGAATCCGGGCACGATCAGGGCCTTTCAAAGCCTAATGCCTAAGCCCAGGCGCGGGAGTCATTGACTTCAACGCCCGCTACATGGGACGAGAAAATGGATCATTCCTGACCTAGGGCCTTTGAGTTTGGTTAGTGTTCGAATTGAAGTTTGAAGGAATTTAATGCACGGTGCCCCTTAACCAGCGGTGGGAGTCACCAATAGATCCCAGCTAAGAACTGCTCATCTAAAACTTCTTGGCACTAGTTCTCCTTCATTTTTTAGGTATTTAGGAAATTTTTAGGTATTTTGGTATGAATAAAAAGGGTGCGTTCTTATCCTTTCTTAGTTAGCTTCTTCCAAATAGGTGAGTTGAGCTTAAGTTTGGGGGTGCTAGGACCTTGCTATACACTGAAGATCATGCTATCACCTACACTTAGTTTCCTTGGGAAAGGTCACTGCGGACTTGGGGGGTTGATTTGCTCTGCTTACCATGCTTTGCTTTGCCATGTTCCTTAGAAAGTTTAAAAGTTTAAGGATCCTAAATTTTGGTTGAAAAGGCTAATATTGCTAAATTGTGTTCATAGTGATTCTTCCATTTGGAATCATGTTATCATACTCATCTCATTATTTTTAGTTCATGTCATTTTCAATTTTTGTTTTGTTTTGAGTTGGTCTCTTGCTTGGGAATGACAGAATTAAGATTTGGGGGGTGTGATAGTATCTTAAATACTCATTTTATCCCTATGCTTTAGTTAGTTTTCTAATGTTTTTATGTTAAATAAGTGCCCTAATGCTCTAAAGTTCATACTTATGATCAGGTCATCCATTTGATGGGAATTATGCAAATTGGTGGAAACTACTGAAGCCCTTTTTGTATTTTAGTGATTTTCAGATATCATATGAGCTCCAATTGAAGAAAGATTTATATTTATGAATTCTACACTTCAAGATCTTTCTAGGGATACCAAGAACACCAAAATTGGAGTTCGAACAAAGAAGTTATGCAAGTTCCAAAACTTGAAGAAAATCAGCAAACATTGCAGCACCTTCAGCAGGAGAGGCTACTGTATTTTGACTTTTTCAGACATAATATGAGCTCATATTGCATCAAGTCATATATGGATGGATTTTACACTTCAAGAGCTTTCCAACGGCACCAAGAACACCCAAATCGGAGTTCGTATGACAAAGTTATGGCCTTACGAAGTTGGAGCAAAAACAGGGACTGCAGCTTAGCGTAGCGGCGGTGAGGAACCAACGTCGCTGACGTTGCGAAGCGAGCATCCCGGCGTGTGGTTGCTGCCTGATGTCGGCGGCGTTGGGGGTTGGTTTTAGGTGGATTGTTAGCCCATTTTGAGCCCATAATGAAGGGTTTAAGGCTCAGGCCATGGGATCAGGAGAAGGAGGATTTGTGACTGATTTAGGACGTTTTTGAAAGGGAGAAGCCCTCTCTTTGGGTGGAAACACCCTAGGGCACACATCTTGAAGGGGAAAAGCTTGAAGAAAGAAAAGATTGAGAGAGAGTGGGCACCACCAGGAGATGGAATTTATTTTCATCCTCTCTCTCTTTTCTCTTTCTTTTGATGGTTTTCTTCACACATAGAATGTTACAGGTTTCGTTCTAGGGTTTGTCAAACCTAGCGCACTTAATACGGATGGTTAATTTTCATTTTATTTAATATAGTATGATTTTATCGGCCTTTATTTATGATAATTACATGTTAGGGTTTGGCCAACTTTGGCATGTCATTGCTAGGAGTCTGAGATCGAGAGATGATGACTCCCAGGGACATGAATAAAGCAACAATTGGTCAATCGGGGAATAGAGATATTCTGGGTTCCAAGTGTGGCATTAAGGTTTATACATTTAAAGCGTTTCGAATTCGAGGGTCAGAGGCGGTGCGATACACCCCAGCATGGCGAGATAGTGAATCTCATTGAGAGAGAATATCTTGTAGAGGCATGATCAGCCCGCTAAGCGTAAATCATATGAAATATTAAATAAATAACTTATTTAGGTTAAAATTCATCAAGTGTGGTGAAGGCAAAACCACAGTTTTCTATAATTAATTGATTTAGCAAATAATATAGGATTAGTTTTCTTTTTATTGTCGGAATTTATTACGATTTTAGGTCAGATGTTAAGTAAGTCGATTACTCGCACACTTCTCTCGTGGATCGATATCAAATTGCTTAGAATTTATATATTACTTGAGCGCAGCGTGCACTTGCGCACATGGCGTACACATTTATACACACCACGCTTTGGCTATGCGGGCGGCCTGCGGCGACCTGCGGGCTGACCTCTCGCCGTTAGATTGTTCAGAGTAAAACGACCATAGCAGTCTCTGAGTTCGAATTGAGAGAGAGAGAGGGAATTCAAAGTCTAACATCAAGTTAACTAATGTGGCACACTTACCAGGAAGGACACACTGCCAAATCTCCTTCTTTCCCATCCAAAACCACGAAGTCCTATTCATGTACTACCACAATGTGGCGCCTTCTCTGCCCAAAAATACAACCAACCATTCCCTTGTGTGGCAAGACAACCACCACAACCCTGTGGTAGAAAGTAATCCAAAGTAGGAGAAGACTCCACTCTTTGAGTTTGTCGAACTCCCCCGATTCATCCCGGCGCGGTCCCACTGAGGATGAACCCTTCCTCTTGCTTCGCTTTGAAACCGCTAATCCGATTGTCGAGGAAACTTGGAGAGACACACCCTCTCTCTAAACTCTCTCTTTCAACTTGTCATTTTTCCTTCCCTCTCTCCCAACCGGCCAGAGCGATAAAGTCAAGTGAGATGTTGTCCTCCACACTCTGCCACTTAGTCCACCCAAGTGGCCTAACACTACCCTATCACCTTATCCATCTACCTGATTTCCTCCATTCATGTGTTGCCATGTCCATGGGTCCCACATTTATATTTTGGTTGGATTGATTCACACTCACACGGCACACTTGAGCCACTCAAATGAGCCAAGTGTTCCCTAATACGCCTTGCCTCAAAACAATTTTAACTGTTCTTAATCTTAATGTAAATTGACAAATATAGCTAGATTTCATTTATTTATTCCAATGCTTATTTTTTCATCACTGAAGATCTAAAATTTTCAGATTTTGACCAAAATTAATACTTCGCTTCCTTTTCGAAAAATTAGATTTTCTCTGCCACAAAGCCTACCAAGCATCAAGGGTCCCACATAAACAAACTGGTACTTACATCTAGAGAGGAGGTGCAGAGCTTGAGGTATATATAAACACATTACACAACATATATAAGATGCACCCATCATGTGTGATGGTCAGAGTTCTAGAACTAGAAAAAGCCTATCAATTTCATGTCATATTTGATGAAGTAAGATATAATTTTCTTTCTTAGTTGATAATTCACTAATACACCAAGATCACAGATTATATACATTTTCCCTTATGGATAAGATTGTTGAGGAGGTTGGGGAGGAAAACATTGTACAAGTAGTCACTAATAATGAGGCAAGTTTTAAAGAAGTTGGTATGTTGTTTATGGAGAAGTACAAGCATTTGTTCTAGTCTCCTTGTGCAGCGCATTGTATTGATTTAATGCTTGAAGATATTAGAAACAGAAGCAATTATGACACTTAGATCAAGCAAAAGATGATCACACGCTTTATTTATAATAAATTGAAAGTAGCTTCACCTGAAGGAAAGTGTTCACCAAGGATAGTAGATCTCTTACTCCCTGACAACTCCGATTTGCCACTCACCCTATTTCCACTTCAAAGTCTTGATATATACTGCTGGTGAGGGCGAGCTCAAGATATGTGCAGCAATAAAATGATGCATGAATTCAACAAAGATCTGGACAGAGTTTAAGAGATCTTAACCGATCGGTTTCTTGAAAGATAAAGGGTAGTCCGTTAAATCATCATGTGTAAACCTGAGAAACGAACTTCATCAGTTGGAATCTTTCTTTGTGAAACGCCACCACATCGACTCGCCGACCCAGACACCTAATTTCACGTTTCGAGGCACCGTGTCGAAAGTGTCAGAAACTGTCAGAGATATGTGATGTGACAAAGTCACTTTACTTCATGTACTCATGTGACACATGTCACATGATTGTGAGACGATGGAGATTAATGGCTTAGATTAAGCCAAGTGTCAAAACTAAGACAAAAAGGACATTGATGAATTTGAAAGTTAAATGAGAATAAGATAAAGATGAATGTAGCTTTCTTCTTCACCAGTAAAGCAAAACGTGCGTAAGATGAGATCGTGCGCTGGAGCGGATTTTCGGGATGAAGTAGAGAGAGTCAGCGTTTATCTCTGATTTCCTCTGGCTGCTCAACTGTTTGCCTCGACACTGGGAGCAAGAAGCAAAGTCGATCTACGCTGCGAGGGCTATGCGTGGGCACCAATTTTGTGGAGATCCAACAACTCCAAGAGGTAGGGGTCTTCTCCTACTTGTGTTATTCTTTGGCTAAGAGCCATTTTGATGGATGTGAGGTTCCGAGGCTCGACTACGTGCTTTCGCCCCAAAACATTTGGACCCCAAGTGAGAAACTCTCAGGCCGTGAATGCGTCGAATTCTAGGGTTTCACTGTTCACATGAATTGTTGTGTGATTTTTGTGTGTTAGGTGATTCAAAAGGAATTACTTGATTTGTTAATTTGCCCATGTGAGCTAATTTTGGTGTTATCGATTGTAAATTGAATAACATGAATTGTGTGAATTAATTATCTTAGTATACACATGTTTTATATATTAGCATGAGTTGTTGGAATTGGCATAATGCATTCCATATGCGTACCCTGGCACCTTGCATTATTAAAGAGTGCATGACATGAAAGAAAATGAAAAAGGAAAATGTTTGTGAAAGGAATTTCAATTTTAAGATTTAAGAATTGTGTTTGAGATTGTCCAACACCACGTCTAGGGCCCATGAATTGTTTCCTCATGTATTATCCAAATGCATTCGCCGAGGTTGTCCAAGCCAAATACCGAAATCCTGAGTAAGTTTTCAGAATGCTTTTGTTTCTGAAAACTATTTTTACTTCGCATTTGGCTTAGGCATGAAGTTGTTTATGAGGACTCGAGACATGGATTGGGCATGTAGACATTAAGTAGATCATGTATTTATTCGAGGTGATTGTCATGACATATGCACTTAGGTGGGGAGTAACCTAATAGAAATTATCATCATCGGAGCTAAGCTCACCTTTGGTGAGGGATCACTAGCTTCGTACAAGGAGTGTACAGGAGGATTTATCACTGTTAGAGGTCAGAGCAGAAGAAAGCCGTTGTGGCTGTATTCGCTTTGTAGAACACATGTATTAAAACTTTAAATTTTGATATATGTTTCGTTAAGAGTATCAGAATACCTCTTGAACTATTGGTATATAGTTGATCTAATTTCGTGAGATATGCAAGGGGCTCATAAGGCTACCATTTTGCCTGACATGGACCCTGTGGTCATGAGCATCGTCAGGATGTGTTGTACTCGGTAGAGCCTCCCGCATGCTGAGACTCGCCCATCTTCACAGAACGGGGCTTGCAAGATCTGACATCCACGAATATTCCGCGGGTTGACTGGTTGTCAACAAACCCCTGGGAAATTAGGTGTCACCCATGTTCCCCGCAAAATTTCCTAAATTTGTTGATCAAGATAAAAAGCCCATACTGTCATTCATTTATGAATCAATGGATAGAGCAACTATTATAGCAATCAAGAAAAATTGGAAAGGTATTGGGAAGTCATCGATATATGTAAAACGGCAATTGCATAGACATTTGCACGCCGCAGGCAGTGTTCCCTTATACACATATTATCTTATATTTAAAGACAAAGTATTATAAACTAATAATTTTTTTTACTTCTATTAGCATATTTTTTAAATCCAATGTTTCAATATTCAAAGCAATTCTCCCACCATCCGGAAGTTAAAATTGGACTAAATGAGGTTATCAAGAGATTGGAGCCAGATTTGGATAGGCAAGCAAAAGCTATGAACAAGGTATAACAATAACTTGTGTCATTTTTATAATATATTTTGTATTTATAATGTGCATTAATAAAGTAAAGAACATTACAATGTAAGTGAAATTATTTGTTGAAGGCCAAGGAGAATTTGAAGTGCACTTAACCGTAGTGCTAAATCACTCTCTTCCAGTACTACTATATTTATTTCTTTTAAAATAAAAATTGTCAATGCTTATTAAATATATATTTTTCCTAATATTTTTTTTTTATAATAGCTTAATGAAGGAGCAATTATGGTGATGAAGGTCCACATCTTCAAAAGATTTAATAAAGTTCTAACAAACATGTTCTTCTTATCCGTTGTAAAAGAATCGAGCACATGGTCATTGATTCGGCCACAAAGTCGCACCGTTTGGCAATGAAAAAAGGTATAAGTTAGTTTATGTCCACATAATGTGCGACTTTGAGTTAAGAATTACGTAAGAACGAAATGATGAAGATTTGTGGCTAATCCAATTGATATGAATCATATTTTTAATGATGATGTATTAGATGAGTGGATACGAGAAGGAGAAGAACCTATTTTATCATCTGATAATTTGTATTGGTTGGATCAAGATCTTCCCTTTAGAGAAGGTAGAGAAACAGCTCGTGCTGATGATGGTGGCACAAGTTACAAGGTAAGTAGGCATGGAAGCAGTATTGCGCAAGGAAGAGACATTGGTTCTTCTCATAAAGGTAAGGCTCCTCGAATAATTGTTTCAAATTCTAGTAGTGATGATGGTGACGATAGAGCCAATAGAGGGGGTAACAACATTGGTGGTAACAGTGAAGATAATGAAGACACCAGTGGGGACAATGGAGCAGCGGTGACATCGAGAAAGCAGGTTGCCAGAGCGTTATGTTAATCGTTGATCATGGCATGTCAGGCATTATAACGAAATTACATGCCACACAAGATACTGATCATCATATAAAGCAGTATATAGGGAACAATCTAAAGCACTGGAAAGGACTCGATTACATTTCATAGTGATGATGACGACCTAAATGTGGGCATGATTATAGATCTAATTGTAAATCTGATTGATAAGCACTTCTAATCCTTAACTCTAGGATCAAGACTCATTTCAAGGGAGCGAGACAGGTTATCATACCTTGGGAAGTAGTGGATAATTTTCCAATGCTTTTAGTGGGTATGATTTGATCAATATTCAAATCTAATAGAACACGAGCTAGTGGTTCCTTATGGATATGACCAATCTTCTTACAAAGAGTAGTGTTGCTTATCTAGGTTTTGGATACTATCAAGATGGTGTTAGTTCTAAGCCTATATCAGTCTTCCTAATTATGGATCATTAACCCAATCATCTCAGCCAACACATTTAAGTGATGAACAATTCTTTCAACCACATTCTCACTATGAAAATTATCATCCTAATTTGTATGCTCGTCGTAAGACTAATGATGATGATGATTTTGAGCCCCCTCGTCATTCAACATGGTATTAATTGATGTATTTGGTGACATTTTGTTAAAAAGTTGTTATGCTTAATATAAAATAATTTATTTTGTTAGCATTAGCATACATATCTTTCATTGAATGCTTCATTAACTATTTAAATAATGTTAAATATAAAAAAAATTGTTTTATTAAATTTTTAGCATACTTAATTATATCTATTTTTTTAATAATTTATATAATATTTTAATAATTTTTAAATATTTTAATTGATCTTATTTTCATAGACGTACAATACGCTGATCGATACGTCTTCAGATCGTCCGAAATAGCGACTAATACCACGACCTGAATCCATGCTTTGAATAACATGATTGGCATCACTAGGAGGAACTAGTTCTCATGTGTTATTTCTTAGAAGGGCTTGATACTCGGCCTCCGTAGCTTCCTTTCAGCGGAAAATAAGCCAACGCAAGTGGAATAGTAGGAGGCTCTAGTGTAGTGCAGTAGTGAATGTTTTTTGCTTGAAAACACTTGTTTTTGATCTTGTTTGCATGGGATGAGTAAAGGTAGAAGGAAGAATGGCTGGAGGAACACAAATATCAGAATCTGAGATGTTCTTGTCAAGAGCACTTGAATCAGTAGAGCTAATAATATCATAGAAAACCACATCCTTTATTGAATCAGTTGCAGTGATACCCTTGGAAGACAATGGAGACAAAAATGGCACTTGAAGAAGGGGAACGTCTAAAGAGTTATTTGAACAAAAAATAGTTTTCATCCTGCTGTTGTGAAGCTGAAAATGAATAAAATCTTAAGCATAAACAAATTTTGAAGGAGACCAAGCAAGTGCAATAGGTATAACAAATGATAGAGCACCAGCAGTGTTGAAATTCAAGGATGTTGTAGTAGGTAACTTGTGGACAAATAGTTGTTGATATGGGAACGAAAGTTCATCAAGAGTAACACTGTGAGCTATATAAATTCTTCCGGAAGAATGCGAACACTTATAGCCTTTGTGAAAGGGACTATAACCTAGAAAAACACACTTTGAAGTCTTGAAGGCTAGCTTGTGTTTATTGTGTGGTATTAAATAAGGGAAGCAAGAACATCCAAACACCTTTAAAAAATGATAGTCCGGTTTGTGACCAAACAAACACTCAAACGGAGATAAACCCTTGAGCGTTGGAGTGGGAAGACTATATAAAAGGTAAACATCTGACAAGAAAGCCTCCCACCAAAACTTCAAGTCCAAGTAATGTGAGACCAATTTCTACTATACTCCAGTGTTTACGTTCAGCCTTACCTTACTGCTGATCAGTGTAAGGACAAGGATGACGAAAAGCAACACCAAGATCACGAAGAACAACTTGTAGCTTGCCATACTCTCCTCCCCCCCCCCAAATCAATTTGTAAATATTTAATCTGAGTTTGAAACTGTCTTTCAAATATTTTGTTAAAATGTAAAAAAATGCATGATTGTTGCATCATATTTTTCACGAAGAGGAAATATCCAAACATAAAGAGTAAAATCATCAACAAAAGAAATATATAGTATCTATAACCATCAATAGATAAATAAGGGGTTGGTCTCCTTTATGGTATCAGAGCAGTTTATTTTTTTTCTCAAGATCTTTCCTCTAGCCACCCTACCATGCCTCCAACTTCATCCCAACCTACAATCTTACAACACCAACGAACCAAACTCAAACCTTTATCACCATCAATATCTCAGCTCAAACCCCACTAAACTCACCCAACAACAACTACATGTCCCGGGAAGGCTTCACTCCCCACACCCTTCATCGGATATGATCTCCTCGGATACATAGATGGTTACAAACCATGTCCAGCAGCCACTGTTACTTCCAACACCACCACTACACCAAATCCTACTCACACCTTATGGGTTCGACAAGATCAATTAATCCTTAATGCTCTTGTTGGATCTCTTTCTCCCACTATTATCATCTTTCATTGCCAAAGCCCAAACATCTCAAGCAAACGACGATTTTGGCGTATTACATATGCTAAGCCACGAGGACGAGCATTGCTGCAAAACTCATCCAAAATCTAACTAAAGGTTTCAACCGCATAAGATTTTCTACAATCGCAAAAGTTCGGCAACATGGAGTTTAAACTTGAGCGCCAATGGAGGAAGATGATCTCACCCGAGAAAATCCTAGGATGGGCTCGGGGGGGATGAGCATAAAGAACCAGCCCAGGCCGTCCAAGCCCTCCGAGACACACTCCGATCACCTTTGACGAGCTCATGAAAAACTCGAATTATGAGCCAAATTCCCACCCGAACCAAGTCCGAATCCTACACTTTCCATTCGCAAATCCCGCACATCGATCCAACACCGGGTCGGGCGTCCTTCCAACCTCTCTCCAACAACAAATCAATGAACAGAGCGGTCGGCTTCCGTCACAACCACAATCTGCTAATAACACCCTCACAGATAACACTGACTAAACTCAAGTAGAAACACTGACTTCCCGTCTCCTATCTCGTCACGCCAACTGTGGGAATCTGGGGACATACAGCCAAGAAGTGCCCATCCTATCGCCTTGTTCCTAATACACCATCCACCACAGCAAGTGTTCCAACAACAAATTCTCCAACACCATGGCAACCTCGAGCCCATTTTGCTGCAAATACTTCGTCCAACAATCCAACATGGTTACTATACACGGGTGCTTCTCATCATGTCACAGCAGACTTATCCAATCTCTCCCTTCATGCACCTTACACAGGCTCAGATGATATCATGATCGGCGATGGCACTAGCCTCCCCATCACTCACACGGGTTCCATCTCTCTTCACACTCCCAACACTTTTCAATTAAACAATGTTCTCTGTGTTCCTACAATGAAGAAAAATTTAATCTCCATCTCACAAGTTTGTCTCTCCACTAATGTGTCCATTCAATTCTCATCTTCTTATTGTGAAGGATCTTCGTGACGGACAACTCTCTTTGAAGGGCAAACGAAAGATGGGGTGTATGAATGGCCATCCTCTAATTCACACTCCTCTCATATATTTTCCAAAGGTTGGGCACAACCTCTTCCCAATGGCATCATAGACTAGGTCACCTAGCCTCTCCTATTTTACAGCACAATCTTTCTCATTATCAAATAAACTCCTCCACATCTTTGTCTTCTGATTTTCTATGTAACGCATGTCATTGCAATAAAAGTCACAAACTTTCTTTTTCTAATTCTTCTATTGTGTCTGCCTTCTAAATCATCTCTCAGATGTATGGACTTCCCCTCGCTTTATCAAATCAAGGTTTTAAATATTGCGTCATCTTGTAGATCACTTCAATTAAATACATTCGGTTTTATCCACTGGGCATAACTGCTAAAGATGTTTTTATACGATTTAAAGCCATAGTGGAAAACACTTCACACTCAAAAATTTGCACACTTGCCCGCATAATGGTGGTGAATATTTACCTTTAGCTAACTTTTCTCATATCAACGGCATCTCTCATCTCACTACTCCCACCACACACTCCCCCCTAACATAATGGATATTCCGAGAGAGACTATAGGCATATCGCTGAAACAGCTATCTCTTCTTACCCATGCTTACATACCTTTAACCTTTGGCCTCAAGCTTTGCTAACGTAACTTATTTAATTAATAGAAGTTCACCCCCACACTTGATCTTTCATCTCCTTTTGCAAAAAATTTTGGCACTTCTCCCAACTATTCAAAACTTCGACCCTGGATGTTTATGCTACCCATGGCTTCACCCTATTCCTCACACACAAACTCTGATGCTCGCTCCAAACCATGTGTCTTTTTAGGTTACTCTCACACAAAGGCTTATCTTTGTTTCCATCCACCCACATCTGTGAACATATGTCTCTGTGGAATGTTAAGTTTGCTGAAATGCTGTTTCTTCCAAAAGCATCCACTTTCCATCTTACACAACCGCATCTGATGTCTACCGATTCCTCAACCCTTCATATGTTCCCTACTAGCAGCTATTATCACTCAGCTGACTCTCGCCATCGATGTCACCCCATCCGGGACGCGGTAACCCATCGCCCGTGTGTTAACCAACACATTCTACCGGATCCTTAACCTCAACCACAAACACACAATCTTTGCCTCCCAATTCCACCATCATTGCATCATCCTCCAACCCACCTCCTCTCCAAATAACCACTTCCACTCCCTCTACCCGTCAACCAACTCCCACCCACCCAATGATCACAAGAGCCAAAAATCACATTAGCAAACCTATTCAAAAGCTCAATCTTTCCACTCAACTTTCTCCACCAATGGACATAGAACCCACCACTGCCACCCAAGCCCTCAAGGATCAAAAATGGCGTCGGGCCATGTCTCAAGAATATGACGCTCTTGTTCGAAATGGAACGTGGGAGCTTGTGCCTCCGCTCCAACCACACATAGTTGGCAGGGGTGGATTTTCGAATTAAACAACACTGATGGTTCCATCGACGTATAAAGCCCGCCTCAGAGCTAGCTGTGGTTTCCACTAATGTCCCGTATTGACTATCATGATACTTTTAGCCTTGTGGTAAAGCCAACTACAGTACGCCTTGTCCGCCTTGTCAAGGTCGAATGGTCTCTCCGTCAACATATCAACAATGCCTTTTACAAGGCTATCTTTCCGGTTTCGTCTATACGTCCCAACCACAAGGCTTTGTTAATCCCGATAATCCTCTTATGTCCGCAACCAAGAAAAGCAATTTATGGTCTGAAGCAAGCCCCTCGTGCCTGGTATACTGGAGCTTCGCAGCTTCTACTAGCCCTGCTCGAACTCCCTGTCGATACCTCTCCTGCTCATTCTCAAACACGGTCACCTTATCTATCTCTTGGTTTATGTCGATGATATTATTATAACTGGTGACAATGATGGTTTTGTTCAACAATTTGTGACTCTATTATCTCCAACGCTTTCATTAAAAGACTCAAGTGCCTCTCTTATTTTTTAGGTGTGGAAGCATTCCCATCCTCATGGTCTGTTGCTCTCTCAAAGGCGCTATATACTGGATCTTCTTGCTCGTACCAACATGATGGAAGCAAAACCTGTTCTCACACCTCTTCCTACTTCACCACCAATCACTTTGCACACTGGTTCTCCACTTAGTGATCCATCTGAATACCGTGCCATAGTTGGAAGTTTGCAATATCTACTACTTACTCGGCCAGACATTGCTTTTGCAGTCAATAAATTGTCACAGTTCATGCATAAACCAACCTCAGATCATTGGCTTCTTGTTAAGAGACTTCTTCGTTATCTTTGTGGCTCAGTTAATGAAGGTATACTTCTCTACCGTGACTCTCCACAGTCATTACATGCCTTCTCTGATGCTCAATTACATGCCTTCTCTGACGCCGATTGGGCTGGGAACAAAGATGATTTCACTTCCACCAGTGCCAATATTGTTTATCTTGGTCGAAATCCAATTTCCTGGAGTTCCAAGAAGCAGCGTTCTGTAGCTCGGTCCAGCACTGAAGCAGAGTATCGGTCTGTTGCAAACACTGCTGCCGAACTCAACTGGGTCTGCTCTCTCTTGGATGAACTTGGTGTGTCCCTTTCTCATTCCCCAAAGGATTTATCGTGACAATCGCCGTGGCCACTTCTCTATGTTCCAACCCGCTTTCCACTGAGAACAGAAGCATGTAGCTATCGACTTCCATTTTATTCGTGATCAAGTTCAACCTGGTCGCCTACGTGTTGCCTGCGTTTCCAAAGAAAGACCAACTTGTCGATGCTCGACGGCCCCTTTCTGACACACCATTTCTCTTACTCAAGACCAAGATCGGACTCTACTCGAGTTCCATCCGAGGGCTACAGACATCGCACCTTATCTGATAGTATTGTTTCAATTAGTTTTGTTTTTCAATTTCAGATTTGTTATTTGAATTCGCTTCATTGTATTTAGGAGGATGTTTCTCGTTTTCGTGAAATATAAGAGTTAGTTTGATGTCGTTATATCTGGAATCCTTAAATATTGAACAAGGAACTATCTTGGCCAGGCCTTTATTTCCACCTTAATTATCTACGTTTCTCAATCTCCTTTAGTTGGTCCTTATACATCTGAATGCACTAATTGAAAAGGCTAAGACGTCTTCAGCGAAACTGAGGGAAAGGAAATCTAATGTAGCTTGTCATATTGACAAGCATCACAAAAAGGAAGGGAAGACGATGCAGTTAGGGCAACCTGAAGATGAGTAAGCACCTTATTTAGTACCACATTATTGGGGTGTCCAAGATGAGCGTGCCACAAATGAGTCAAGGACTATCTTCGGTAGGAAATATTGTCTGTTGAGGCAGCATATTGTGAGGATGCTGATGCAGCAAATGAAACCGAATAGGACAGTGAAGCAAGGTAATTGGAGGTGAACCGTGGTGGTAGATAGAGTTGATACAAGCCATTACTGAGGATGCATTTTAGGAGAACGGTTATGGTATGAATGTCCTTTACATAGCAACAAGAAGGGTTAAACTCCACAAGCACATTATTATCCACCGTGAATTTGGAAATGCTGATTAAATTTTGATTATAGAGGGAACTAAAATTATAGTTCGAAGAGTAAGGGACTTAAGAGATGTACCAGAATATGGCAAGTCACTGTTGCCAACATGAGTGATAGGTAGTTCAACACCATGTCCAAAATACACAGCCTTTGCTAATAGAGAATCACCACTGTTAGCCACATGATGAGTGGCCCCGCTATCTAAGAACAATGAGGTATCATTTACATCCTTTGGGGAAGCAATGTATGCTAGAGAGACATGAGAAGTAGTAGGAAAAACACCACCACTAACTGATGAACTCTTGGAGAACTGAGACTGATGCTGATAACTAACATCAAATCTATGAAAGCATTTCATGGCTGTAAGTCAAGATTTTCCACAAATCTGGCATTGAGGCTTATTATGTGCTCCAAAATATTGTCGACCACCAAAAGGAGCACGAACTCTACCTCTAAGGCCAAAATGTCCCCTGAAAATTTGTTGATGACCACGAAAATGGTTGAACCCATTTCCAAACTATTTGTGAGTAAAAAACACTTCAGCTATTGAAAGCTCAATGAGAGATGTAGCTACAAGCTGTTCCAAACGCATTTCATGTGTCTGTAACAGATATTACAGTTCCTGAAGCGTGATTGCATCTCGAGAGGTAAGATTTACCACAATTGATTCAAAAGCAGATCCAAGTCCGCCCAAAATATACAAAATTAGCTTATCATCAGATACATGTTGATCAGCAGCCATAAGATCGTGAGTAATACCTTTCATCTTGAGAATATACTCCTCCACTAATTCAGCACCTTTCCGTGTAGTTTACAACATGAACCTCAACTGAAGAATGTGTGTCTTAGATCTAGTGGAAAATAATTGATCAAAAACTTTCCAGATCTTTGCTGAGGTCTTGCACTGAACGACATGTCCAAGCATTTGTTCAGATATAGAGGAAAATCGATCTAAACGTATCCAAGTGAGATAATCAGGATTGCTTGTAGCACTTGAATAGTTCAAGGAAGTAGGAAGAAACTCAAGAGGTTTAATGCGTGTTCTAAGCAAAAAAAAAACCTTCAAGTTCATGTGCACTTACTAAGGGCAAAATCTGAGAACACCAAAACAAATAGTTGGAGCGATCTAACTCGATGTTTAGAGGTGCCAACGTGGCTGGTATCACCATAGGAAGACTTGTTGAAGAAGGAATGGACGTAGCACATAGGGGTGTAATCGAGTCGAGTCGAGCCGAGTATTAGGCAGGCTCGACTCGGCTCAGTTTTAAAAGAGTAGGCTTGAGCTCAGGTCGAATTTGAAAATCTGAGCTCGAGCTCAACTCAAGCCTCGGCTCACGCAGCCCAAGCTCACTCTAAGAATGCTTCATTCAGATTCGCGTTCGGTATCGCTCGGGCCGGGCTAGCCTCGCGGAGCCTTAAAGAGCCCGCTTTAAAGCCTGCTTAAGGCTCATTTAGAAGGCTCGTTTAGGAGCTCGCTAGATATCTCGCTTAAGGCCTGCTTTAGAGCTTGTTTAGAGCTAATATGAAAATGTTCAAAATAAACCTTAAAATATACAAATCCACATTACATAACCAAACATATTTGTGTTAAAAACGCTCATTTAAAATAAATACCCAACATACAACCAAATTAAAAAGATGCACAAAAAAAGTTCAATTAACTTGATCGTCCACAGCTTAAAATATTCATCACGCTCATTCGTAGAAAATTCGCTACAGATCGCTCTCCACGATATCCACCGCCCAAAATTTTAAAAAGCTTCGGTTTCTCACAAGCCCGTTCACGAGCCACGCTCACTAGCCGTCTACCTATAATGGGTCTCACAAGCCTATTTGACGGCCCCTGCAATGCTTCTCGCTTCACCGAGCCTATCTCACGAGCCCATTTACGGTACCGAATTAACTAGCCAGATGCCGACGTCACTGCTTAATTTCACGGCACTTCGTAAAACGATGCTCGCCGACTCATTTAACTTAATAAACGAGTTCGAGCGAGCTTCTTACGAGCCAAACGCCGAACAGCTCGCAAGTAGCTCGGCTTGGTTACAACCGTAGTTGCACATGGTGGAGAAGATGGAGACATCGCCATTGAAGGCTTTTCAAAGCTCTAATAGCATATTGATCTAAGTAACAGAAAAGGGAGAGTTCTAGAAAACTTCTTCTCACACTTTCTATTGATGGTAGAAACGTTTTATACTCGCAACTAGGAAACACGTGAAGAGAGATATAACCTAAACGGATGACTTCATAACAGAAAAGATTCTTTGAACAGCTTGGCATGAATCATTCATACGTGTGTTTCTTAGAGCCAATAAACAGGCCAATCCAACCTATTTCAGGCAAGCCTATTCGAGCTCCGCACTAAAATAAGCTTCGCTAATTTAATTTCATTTATATTTCTTATTAATTTTTTACTACCTAAATTTCTATACTCATATGTTAAAATAAAGCAAACTGCCAAAACCTTAAAAAATATTAAAAAATTTTAATTTTACACATTCATTATTCTTTAAATAAAAATAAATAGTGTACAAATATATAATAATAATTAATCTATAAAATGATTGAGTCTAAACAATATAATAATAGTAAACAAACTTTAAAAAATAAATAAGGCTAAAGATCGTTATAACTGTATGATTAAACTAACTAAATGCAAGAAGCATCTTCAAAACACAAAGAACAACTTATAAAGATATCTAAAAAACAACTCTAAAGTATCAAATGAAATCTCATATACCTCTAATTTTCATCCTCATCCTCATCCTCATTTTATCCAATAATAACATGTGATTCCACATTAGAAAGATGTATATCCTCGATGGTAGTTGAATTATCATCATCTATTAATTATTAATTTAGAATGTTAACAACACAAATTTCATTTATGTTTGGAATAAAAAATATTTTTTTTCAAAAATGCCATATAATAATGAAATATTCTATTTGTTTGAAAATTCATCTTGTTAGAAGATATAATCATATTAGAAAAAAAATAAGTGTATAATTTTTGTTAATTATTTTAAAAATAACATTATTTTTTTATTAATACTAGTTTAAGTAATAAAACTATTTAAAATATATTGATAATTTAGTTATTTAATTTAATTTGTAAACTAGTACAATCATTTTTATCAAAAAAAATATATATGATTAATAAAATTTAAAGGATAAATAAAAATGAAATTGTAAATATTGGAAAATAGGATTAATGAGATAAAAATATATATTCAATATTAAAACTGTAATTTATTTAATTCAAATCATTCCGTAAATTTTCATACAAGATTTTTTAAATATTAAATTATCATATAAATTATATAAAAAATATACATTTAGAAAATGAAAATAAAAATAAAATAATTAAAACAACAAAGTTTAATATATTAATTATATATTATAATTATTATTATTTTTAAAACCCCAATGCTATAAAAGAGATAGTGAAAATATTAAATTTTATAGATAAATTCTTAAGAATCTTAATTACTAAGCTAGTTACTTAAAAAAAATTAAATAAAAATTTCGGACAGCCAATCGAGCTAACCTACGTCAAACTCATATGTCATTTAGCCAAAACGAAATGTAATTAAATCGACCGAATCCGATTTTATTCTAACCTTAAATTTTAAGCACTACCATTTCAAAATTTTGGATTAAACGGGTTTGACCGACGTGCTCAACTCATATTATCAACCCTAAATTGCTTAACCTTCAGGCTCAATACCTTCAACACTATTTATCAAAGTTTTCAAAAATTATTTTATATTTATTTTTTAAAATTGTTTTACATTTTTAAAAACAGTGAAAGATTTTAAAGAGTAAGTAAAAGTTGTTTTCACTCATTTTCAAAAATTTCGTCAAATAGACATTACAAGTGTTTTTTTTTTAATTATTTTATTTAAAAAATAGAAGATTTTCAAAATAGTTGCCAAATGAAATATATTTATATTTTTCTAATAAATACTAATATTTTAAAATCATCAACGACGAATTTAAAAGCTCCGCTCAGGGATCTACTAATGACATCATAAATAAATAATTTACATATTATTAAAATAAAAATAATTATAAATTTGTGCTAGCTATATAAAAATTCGACAGCATGCATCTCTTTATGTAATAAACATTTTTATAAAGTTTATACTCTATAAAAATACTAGGTATCATATTTCTAATACATGTCATCTTTTCATAATATAAATCAACATGATTTTTTTTTTTTTAATATATTTATCACTCACTAGAAATATTTTTTTGAAAATATCAACCAATTCTTAAAATATTTTCTAAACCAACTTTGTAGCCATGATACAATATCTTTAAAACATTGATGAATACTTAAGAAAAAAAAATTATATATAACTCGACACTCCGATTCAATCAAAGCATTTGTTGACAGTAGCAGTCTATGTTAATGGAAATGGAGGAAGATATGGCTATCCACTCCAGCCACCTTTTCATTTTGGGCCTCTCTTGTTGGATCAGCTTCACTCTTATATAATATATCATTTTCACATGCTTTATAACTTGACAGGGGTATTAAGGTCATTTAATTTTGCCTTCACTATAAAAACATGATAATAATAATAATAACAACATTTAAATCCGCAACTGAATTTCAATTCACGGAAGTCGCCAGATTCATCCATGTATTAAATTTTAATTCCAGCCAATCATCTTATGTCATTTAAATCTATCGAGGTTTGATTAATGTTTTAAAAATCGGATTGATGGTTGAATCGAAAAAATTATTGATTAAATCGTTTAAGGATTAAATAGTGATTAAATTATGATTAAATCAGTTATATTAAGATCGAAAAAATGGTGATGGAATCGATTGGTTGATCAGTTACAAAACATTGATATTAGCGGCTTTATTTTTTAAAACCTAGGTTGTGCGTGAGAAGTGAGAAGTGAGAAGTGAGAAGAGAACCACAGAAATGCTTGTAGTGAATGTGAAACATTGTTTGGATGTGATAGCTAGTGATCTCCACGGCGGGCCCGTGTTTGGGTACTGCTCGGTAGATGGGGCACCCAGCGAATCCCGAGTAGAGCGGCCGGCCCAACCATGTTAAAGGGAGGGGCCGGGTCGGGTCCTTGAGGGCCGTTCCCGGGCCGGCCGGCCCGGTGGGATTTCAGGGGCGCAGATCGTGAGGCAGGCGCCCGAAGCCCGCCCATGGGCCGAATCCGGAAGCCGCCTCAGTTGAGTCTAAAGCCCACTTAGAAGCAGCCTAAAGCCCAGTTTTCACATAGGTTTTTATTATTTTAAATTGTATTGAAAGTTAAATAAAGTAAAGACTAAAAACAATTGAAATAAAAAAATACGTCGTTTTAAAATTTTGTGTCGAATATAATTCGTTTAGAAATGTATGAAAAGTTTAAATCATTTCTGAAAATAAGTACATCCAGCTAGGTTGGCACCTACTTATTAGTCGATCGTTGTACTTTTGTGGCCAAAATACAAAAATCTGATATCGTTTCGATAAAATGTTTTGTCTGTTATTTTTAAGGTGACGAGGGAACTATCTTTGATCCATTCGTATCTTGATATTTTTAAGTTACGTATCGGTATTAGTTCGACTTCTCGAGCGTGATCGTGCGATATAGCATCGCACAAACTCACGTCTTTTAAGCGTCTTACTACTTAGTTAGCCGGGGTGATAATTCATCTGCTTTTCTTTATGTGTCTTGCTGCGCTCGCGTAACTTAGATGCATTGTCTTCGCGAGGCACGGATAATACATCCGCGATGCAATAATAGATAACACCGGGTATTTAATTTGTTGTTTTTATAAATTTCTAAAATATCAAAAATCTTGTTATCTTGAATGGAATTGTTTAATTGAGATGTCTATTTATATCTGTTGTATTATTTGGAGAACTAGTTGTTTGCATTTTTTCTTGTTTTTGAAACGTTTACAAAGGGCTTTTATAAAAGATGAGGCTTTATCGTGGATGATGATTTTATCGAGCTAATATTATTATATTTTCTTTATAAATATTATATAAAATATATAATAACGAATTTACTTAATTTTAATTTCTTCAATTTTATTTGATCTTAGATTTGTAAATAGCATGACCGTTCATCTAGCGTCGAAGGTACCCAATGCAGAATTACGGTGCGCCGATATAATAAATTAAAGGTATTTACTTACGATATTTTTTTAATTTTTTTCTATCATTGCAAAAATTGTATCATTAAAAAATTTCATGCTTAAATAATTTTGAAGTCTGCTAAATATTAGTTATTTGCATGTGGCCGATGTGAAGTTGGATGTCTAACTAAAAAATATTGTTGAAATGTCAAAAATTTGAAAGATCTCGTAGAATGTCATGATGTCTTGCGTCATGTCGTTTAATCGTCAGCGTGTCCCTACGTCATTATTATTATTCTTAGATAATTACATTTCGTATAATTGTCTCTTCTTTTTATATTTTGTAATATTTTGTAAAACATAAATGTATTAAATCCCCAGTTGGTAATAATACAAAACATATTTTTAACTTCGTATTTGCAATTTTGTAATCGAAAAATAATTCATGTTTTCTTGGGAACAATTAATATTATATCTGATGTCTACAATTTTTTTACAATGTCTTTATCGAAACGTTTTAATCCATCTTTTACAATCAAATTTAAAATATGCATGACAACGTCACGTGAAATAATTTGCGTGATCATCGTTTATTTACCCGAAATCTTTTTAATCTGTATTTACTCATTATTATTTGAGCGTTATCTAATGTTATTGTAAATATTTTATCATGAATACCTCAATCATAATTTAAGTAATTTATTAAGAGTTGATATATTTGTACCATTATGTGGAGTATTTATTATTTTTAAATGAAATTATTATTTTATTTACTTGTCAGATTACTATATATATAATGTGAAACGATGTCCTTAAAAGCTATCAATTAAGATGTCAGAATATCGTATGTTAAACAATTTTCCTTCAAAATTTGCAAAATATTGTTTTTAAATTTTATAACTACTGTTTGAAATTTTTCATAATATCTCTTTTACTTGATATTCGAGATTACCTTTGAATTGAGGATAAATCAATACTTGAATTGTTTGAATAATGTCAGTTTAATCCTTATTAAAAAGTTTATTATTCATATTATATGTCAATAAATTCGCTCTGACAAGCCATTGTCGTAGAAAATGTGTTTAAATTCGCATTCATCTTTACCTAATTACGTATAATTTCTAATATCACATTATTCTTAATTTTAAAATTGTTGAATTCAATGTCTTTTTAAATGAGCATTGCGTTGATGCACCCACTAAAGTTTACTACAAATTTTGTTTGCTTTTATTTCTTTTATTTTTTTCTAAAATTATTTCTATTCTATCAAAAATTCCATATATTTGAACTGCAGTTTTTTGTAATGATGTCGTAATGTTAGAAGAGATCTGCATCCTTCTCCAGTAATCAGAGTATTAATAAAATATTATACTAAAAAATAAAATAATGAATCGAAAATAAAATGAAACAAATAAGAAAAGTAGAATTGGAGAAATATTCTTCAGTGGAAGATCGGAAAGTAGTGCTTTTAAAATCCCGAACTATTAGATCGCGATGCTTGATTTCTTATGCACAAATAATATCATGTAATATGAAGAAGCAGTGAAGAAAATGAAGTATTAAAAAATATGAGAATGAGTGAAAATAGAAGTGAATTTGGAGAGAGTATGAAAAATTAAAGAGATAGTTGATGAAAAATTAAGAGAATATGTGAATTGTATTTATAGAGAAAAAAAATAAGGAAAAAAAAAAAAAAAAAAAAAAAAATTAACATGATCATGTAATGATTCTGTGAGAAGGGAGGGAGGAGGGAGTAGGCTAACGGTCGTATGGCCAGTTGGGGGAGAGAGGGGGCCGACGAGGCGCCATACGAGCCCCGCCACTTTGGGCCCGTCGGTTTTCAGCTCCCCAGGCCGTCGGGCCCGCCACTCCTAGGCCCTTCGGGCGAAAAGCCATTCTGGGTCTGTCCAGGCTGATCATCTGGGCGGGTTCGACGACCACGGGCGGATTAGGCCCATATAGTATAAAGCTTGGTAAGATTTCAGTGTGAGCCTTAAAAATTAAATTTTCGGCAGGCTAGGCGGGTTAGTGGTCAGCCAGACCCTATAAGCCCGACCCCGTTAATTTGGTCAGCCAGGCACTATAAACCGACCCGAGCTAGGCTGTGGCTAGCAACGATCGAGTACGCCCGCAGAGGCCCGACCCGTTGAGCCAGTGAGTGATGGCGTGTTTCGGGTAATTATCTGCGGAATGGAATATTATCTTTGGTATTGTTGACTTGGACCGTTGACCATGTAATGTGGGGCCCCCAACTATGTCTTTGCTTGCACCTATAAGATGCTGCCATGTGGAATGCTCGTTCCTACGTGGCAGGACGCAGTAGAGCTACAGCCTACGGCTACTACCAATATGCGAAGCCACGCACGGGGTATTAAGGCAGTTTCGCAGTGTTTAAGTTCTTTTAGAACCAAAAAAAAAAAAAAAAAGTATTTGATAATATTTTTAAAACATCTTTTGAAAATTCAAAAAAATGTATAAGGATTTTTTTTTTAGAAGAATTTATGATGTGTTTTTTTGAAAAAAAATATTTTAACATGGATCATGTGATATTCCGTAATTATTTTAAAGGGTAGAAAAAATATAATTATTTAAAATTAAAATAAAGGTATAAGGGTAATTTTCTTAAAGAACCCTAAGTATAAATAGAAAAAAAAAATTATTAATAAATAATTTTTGTGTTCTCTACATAGTCTCCATCTCTTGATGCGACTATGCAAAGACATAAAAATCGTCAAATTTAGGGTTTGAAAAAATGATTTCAAGATAATCGGAAAACCTTAAACTTTGAAAGGTAAGATTTTTCCCTTATTATTTTTAAAAATTATTTTATGTAGATTCTTTTAATTTTTTAAGTTTAGATCAGCTCAAAGAAGTTAAATTTATATTACTGACTCGCTTTAAAAAATGAAATAAAATAAAATAATAGTTAATAATTAATAAGTATAAATTCTTTGAGTATGAGAATTAAAAGGTAAAAGAAAAAAAAAAAGTAGGAAACCACCGTAAGTTATGAGTTTGTGAATGAAAAAAAAAAAAAAAGTAATGTAGTAGAACTTTGAGTTTGTGAATAAAAAAAAAAATAAACGAATGTAATTTAACCCAAAAAAGGAAATGAGACCACATTAAGAAAAAAACAAGCAAAAAAAATTATAAGTAGGAATTTTAGAGAGATGAACCATAAGAGCGTGGAAAGTAGATTGAAAGTTAAAATTGCATGTTCATGATTTTGATTAGTATAAGTGAAAGATAAGGGAATGTAGTAAAAAATCAGAAGTTCTTGTTAATTATTAAATAAATAAATAAATTTATTAGACCAAAAACCTTCATAAAATAGAATGTAGAAACTTAGGTAATATATATATATATATATAATTTATTAGATCTAAAAACCTTCATAAAATAAGTCTTGAAAACTTAGGTATAAGAAATCTGTTATATTCAATTCATGACAGATGCTTGAAAAAAAAATGTTAGATATTCAAGATTTATCTTAGAAAAAAAAAACAAATATTTGAGGATAAATTTGAAAATAATAATAAACAAATAGAATAAATTTGAAAATACTAAATTTTTTATAAATATATATATGTATTTGATAAGTATTTGAAAGATATATGTATTTTGGCAAGTAAATATCTTATTAAGAATTGAGAATTTATTTAGATAAGGAATATGATTAGAGTAATTATTGAGTAATTATAGGAAATAAGATCTGTTTGTTGTCAAGTATAATAATTGTTATGTAAAAAGACAAGATGAGTATTGTGTAATAATATAATTTATAAAATATTATTAATATTATTTCTTTCTAGTAAAAGATTTAGATTTAGGATTAAGAGTATAAAATAAATAAATTATTAAAAATAAGATCAAGAAAGGAATATGAGTTTTATAAAATTTGAAAAACTACCTAATTCAAATAGTTTAGCATTTGAAAAGTTTGTCAATATATTTGAGATGAACAAAAATCATGTTGATAGAATAAACTTTATAAATCACAAATTTTATAAAATATTTACATTAACGTTTATTATTATGGATTAAAAAATTAAAAATAATATCATTGTCAAGAATATCAAATTAGGAAAGTTGTAAGAATAAATAAATAATGATGATTGTTTATTCCTTATTATTTTAGAAGAAATATTTCATTGAGGTGAAATTCTTCGAATTAGCTCTTTCAAAGTTTTTGAGTACTCCTTTGAGGTAAGGGATATTAATATAGATCTTTGAAAATGAATTTTTTGTTTTTACTTCATTTTGATGATGAAATTATTTTTTTTAACTGAATTGTATATAATCTTGGTTTATGAAAAGTTTTACTTTTTATTTATTTGATTATCCATGGATCAAATAGTAGTTTTTGTATGATTGTACTTTTGAGAGTTTTTTGTTTATGAAAGAAAATGTAAGGAGATATGATGTTTTGTAATTTGAACTTTTTTGAATAAATATTTAACTCACGATTAGTTCGGCTACATCCGCGGAAATAGTTGACCTTTATTTGACCCTTGTCAGCGGGAATAATAGTTTACCTTTACATTCGTAGTACGCGAATGTAATTGATTTGAACTCGACCTCTAGAGGTTTCGGTCGAGGAGGAATTCTTAATCTTAGTAGTTTTTATTCCGAAATCATGTAAAATGTTTGGATATCTTTAGTTTTAAATATAGTTGGTGTTTTGGATATCTTTGATGGCGGAAAATGTTGATGTTTTTTGGACTTTGATATGAAATTGTTTGAATCGAAATTTGATATGAAATTGTTTGGATCACTTTTGATGTGAAATTGTTTGGATCACATTTGATATGAAACTGATTTGAAATGGATTTAAGATTGTTTTGAAGGAAATTTTTTAATGTTCCAACTTATTTTTGAATCAAAAGTTTTGGTGAAAAACATTTCTTATTTGTTATATGATTGAAAACTTTTTTATCCATGAATGTATTAGTATTTTTATTAAGCTTTAAGTTCCTCCCAATTCGTTGACATCTTTCAGTCGCATAGTTTTAAAGCGATAAGTGATGGCTAGGTTGAGGAATCACGTCGTCATTAGGATTTGATTAATTTTATGTTGGATGTTGTTGGTAATAGGATTACGTGTTTATGTGAAATGTTGGGTTTTGAGAAAGTTGATTGAAAGTCACTTGGATAATAACATTGACTTTATATTAGTACAAAGTTGGATTTGGGAGATCCTACATATTTTATATTCTAAACAGCTTTATATGATATTCATAATTGAGATTTGGATATTTAGATTTTTTTTTTTTTTGTACGCATGAAGTTTTGAATTTGAAGAATTGATGAATTTTGAAAGTTGCGCATTTACTCTGAATAGGTGTTTGGTAATTGGACAAAATCAGGTTACGGGGCGGTTAGTGTCGTTTCCGCATTTAAGCGCGGTGAAGGTTGAGGGTGTGCATTAGCGATCGTACCTTTAAGTGGGTTTCGGGGCATGTGGATCAAGCCTATAAGCTCTAGATTGGGCTTGGGAAGTATTTTGGGTCCATTTTGGGCTTTGGATTGGGTTACTTGCAGCCCACCATGAATCCATATGGATCCTTGGTGGTGAAGCAAGCTGAAAACTTAATGGAGTCAGCTTGCATGGGGAATTGGTGAGAAGGGTTATTGGGGAGTATGGTTTCGAGACTGAATGAGCTCTTTCTAGAGTTTGAAGGTGGAAAACACCAGGTGGGCTCAAATGCTTAGGTTGGAATTAGTATAAAAAGAGGAAAAAAATCCTTAGTATAGTCACCTTTTTGGCTTTTACGAGGAGAAGACTCGAGTTTGAGTTTTTACGGTTTCTAGCTAAGAGGTGTCTTTTGATTTAAGGAGAGCGAGGTCCTGCAGTCTGGAGTGCTAAGACAGTAAAGTGTGAGGAGAAATAGAAACAAAGGGAAGAACGAAGATAAAAGTGAAGAGATTCTGTTTGAGGAAGGTTTTAAGTTCTGAAAGTTGGAAATTCTTTGGCATCCATGGTGGCTCTTCATTTTATGGAAAGTAAGAAAAGCGGTAAGACCTAGATCCTTGCTCCCACTCTATTTCCTTATCTTATTCCCTATATCGATCCTTAGATAAAATATATCTACTTGTAGCTAGCCAACCTGATTTAATAGGTAAGAAGTAATGGTCCATGGGACGAATTGATTTAGTAAGAGGCTCATTGGCCTTCCGTGCATATTTCATTTTGATTATCTCATGAGACCTTCAGGGTCTGCACAGTTATGATAACTATGGGACTTCCATGGGTGTCATTCCGCTGATATGAATGGTATGGTTTTCATGCTCATATTGGGGGAAGGTTCAACAGGTTCTGCTAGACAGCCCCGGTTTTAGAAAACACATTGGATTATTTGGGTCAGTTCTCACTTATTCGAAGTCGGAATTGTACACTTTTTGTTTTGTTGGATTCCTTCTCTTATGTCTCTAAGTAATTTCGACGGTTGGGGGAATCGGATCGGTCGGTTCATTAGGTTACATTTTGGGAGCAGTGGGTTTCAAGTACTTTGCATTGTTTGTTGAGTTCTCACTCATTTAAGAGTCGGGTGTACACGTTTGTTTTTATTTTTATTCCTGAGTCTTTAAGAGAATATTAGAATAACAAGGTTCATATTTTTCTCAACCGTTTGAACCAATTTGGGGAATCGGATTAAGCTGGATTCGACAAGTTCTACTAAACGTCTAGGTTCTAGGAACAAGTTACTTTGTTTCAATTGGTTCTCACTAGGTAAAGGCTCGAATTGAGTGATGTTTTTCTTATTCGATACCTTAATCTTTTGAGGAATTTTTTTGATAGGTTTCAAAATTTTTCTTAACCGGTTCAACAAGTTATGCACTACAGCTCACTGACTCTACCATCTATGAGGAACACCTTGGCTTGTTTCAATTGGTTCTCCTCATCAGGTTCGTAATTGAGCACCGTTGCTTTTGTTAGATTCCTTATTCATTTAGAATTTTCTGAGCAAATTTAGAATTTACTCAATAACAGATTGGTTGAGAACCAGTTCAACCTGTTCTGTAAATGGACTATGGGTAGCCCTCAATTTTGGATTTTTTTTTTCTTTTTTTTTTTGGAGCCCGAATCCATTGGGAAATGAGCCAGCTCATATGGGCCTTGGGGCCATCTTAAAGGTTTGAGTTTATGTTTGGTTTAAGTTAATGTGGGCCCATATTGGAGTTATGGGCGTTGTGGTCTAAGTGGATTTAGTTTGGTTGTATATTGAGCGTTTGGAAGTCACTTTTACCTTGTTTCCAACTAGTTTCCTCCTCACAGTTGCAAACTTTAATGCTTGATTCTAAATACATGTTGTATGGCGACTCACCCTTTCTTTACTTGATTACATGGCTAGGGACCACAAGTGCGCACTTTGACTTAGGATTACGAGAACATGATGTAAATGTTTGTTATGTGTTTGTGTCTTTGGACCAATCCTTTTCTACAACGCATGGCTTGGGGACCTCAGTGTGTGTTTTCTTTGGTAGTTGAGTTTATATTCATGCTAGATACTGAGTTGGTTTGTGTGATTCATATCATCTACATGGCCTAAGGTCAATCGATCTTTGACCCATATGCTTCCATGTATCCAATTCATTAGTAGAGATCGAGTTTTGGGCTTAGAGGGGTGCTACCTCGCATGAGGTACCATCCCAATAAATGCTGATCCCGAGACTCAAATCTAGTTTTAGTGATTAGTTTTTCTTACACTAAGTCAATGAGGGGTTTTGTTTCTTACTTCATTTTCCCCATTTTAAAAAATAAAAATAAAAAGTAAGTGGCGACTCAAACAAAATCGTTCCTCATTGGGCCAGTTCAAAGCTCAAAAATCCAACTCTCTTTTTCTATTAATGGCGAATTAAAGCGTGGCCCATGGATCGGGTAGGTTCCTAGGTGGCGACTCTCTGAGGATCAAACCCGGAATCTCTGGATTTTATAAGAGGGAATTGACTTGAACGAGTAGGGTATATTGGAGCACATGGTTCATTGACCAGTAGACTCTTAGGCTACACAAATGACTAGTGATTACTTACCTGGTTGGTATTTGGAATACACTTGTGGTTTGTTTGTGCTTGTGTGTTCACCTGTTGGATTCTAGCATGTTTGCTCATGATTGATTGGTACTTAGCTATATGTTTATGATTGGCATAGATGGTTAGTTTGTGTGTAGGTTCTATGGTAGGCTTGCTCTTTGTGCATGACTGATTGGTGTATGTCTACCCTCTCTCTTGCATGACTGCTTGATTTTTTTGTGTTTGTGGGGCACGCTTGTATCCCCTTGTTTTAGAATCAGACTTGGTCGTTATTCCTCATTGATTTCTTTAAAATTTGCTTAGGGTAATTCCCAATTGTTTACGCCGACGAAGCTAAGAGTTTGGAGCAAGGTCTGGCGTAAGGCTATATCGATGTTTAGAGCACTATGGAATGGATATCAGAACAATGAAGACTTGTATAACCTTGAGTTGGATTTCATGGATACGCATGATTTAGTGTGTGTTTTGATTGGTGGTTAGGATCTTAGGTTACGTATCCCGTCAGGGTACAGTCATCTAGCTTTTAAGATTTGCCTTTTCCCGTTGTCAGCTTTCGAGCCACATTACCCCTGAAGTATCACCATCTCATAATCCCGCTCTTGCATGTGAAGCCATAAATCAGTTTAGCTATTGACATCACTTGTCATTTCATTCTCTCGGAGTATTTTAGTCATACATTACTGGTTTGATTTTAGGATTAATAGTCATAGGGACTGACATACCCTTTTCCTTTTGAAGGATTATTGATTGAGAGACCAACTGGGTTCCAGGCTTTGGATCGGTCCAGAGTAGACTTGTTGGGGATCATATTCATAAAGTCAGTTAGAGCAGATAACAGATCATAGAAATATGGACCCTCAATACGCTATAGTTGACCAGTTGGCTGAGATTACCGATACCATGGCCTCTCTCCAGGATGCCATATTAGGACTAGGACAGAGGATTGATAGGCATCAAGCCTAACCATTCACCGTTGAGAGAGCACCCCGCGCCAGGCTCCTCTTGCCTCCACCACGCACCACCACCATCTAGAGGAATGCTATCACATGAGGAGTATACGGTTCCACCTCCACCACCACCCTTGTTCAATCATTGCGGGAATTTGAGCATTTAATACTACATGGTCAAGCGAGACCACACCATTACGTAGTGGCCCCTGCACAAATTATTGAGTGACACCTAGGCACATATCGGCCGGATTGAGCGGAGGATCAAGTCTACCTTGTTGTTTTTGATGAGATTATGGAGTTGGGACGGATATGATGACCTTCTAGTGGCAGCCTTGCCAGTTGAGTTTTGTATACCGGACATTGAGAGATACACGGGTATAGGGTGCCCCCGTATTCACTTGTAGTTATCTGAGTGGTATGCGCGGGCATGGGTAGGATGAAACCTGAATGATTATGTTATTCACTTTGTCAGGTGGTGTCACTTTCGGCATTTGGTTTCACCTCATTGGACCATTTGAGACGTAAGACATGGGCTGATTTGGGACAGAGTTGTCGGACATTCTTTTAACCTTTGTAGTGGACGTATTATCCGAGAAGGGAGTTGGAGCCCTTAAGCGAGGCCGGATGAGTCAGTCACTTCATCTATCTCCCGTTGGAGGGAGAAGATTGCACATATTATAGATAGACCCTCAAAGCACAATCAGATCAGCATGATTATGCGCAGCCTTCAGCCCCGATTTGCTAAGCATCTCATGGGCTTTCCATAGATAGACTTTGGATCATTGGTTGAGCCCTACATGGCATTGAGAAGAGAGCATGGCTAGAGGATTATGAGCAGACTCCCTCTCAGTTAGGGAAGAAGTCGAGATCGAACCTCAGGATCATTAGATATTGATGTTGTTAATTTTTGTTGAGCCATAGGTTTCAAGTCGGCCACGAGACTCATAGACGAGTTTGCGAGATATTCCTTAACGGATGGTACAACATAGTGAGTAGGACCAATTGCTCCCTATGTGAAACGGGGCTATATCTACACCTACCACCATAGCCAGTATATGCTACACAGGTACCTCAAAGGCCACCTGTACAGTACCATCAATAGTATAAACACCTCCCACCAAGGGCCAACTAGGCCCGGTTTACGAGTTCGGGATGCGAAACTAAATGAGCATTTGAGGAGATTGGTTGAAGGGTTTGATTGCTCCTACCACCCAGGACCACTTTGCCACATCTACCCCGCGGGATTCGGGATAGATCTTCATTGTATGCCTACCATCGAGTAGACCTGGTACAGCAATTGTGCGATCTTTTGGGAATCTGGCAGATTCAGAGACTTGATTGATCGAGGTTTGGTTGATTTAGGGCCACTGCCGTTTCGAGATCCGCTCCTCACTCATGGCCTTTATTTTGTGCCTCTACCCACGAGTGGTGTACATTCGATTGAGTTTTTAGGAGCGAGATGTTCATGATGGGATGGGATGGAGGGCCACAACCGTCGGTTATACACGGACTCATATTTAGAGTGGATACACCTGGCGAGGCAGGATCCTAGGCCATTCGGACTTATCCCCCGGATAGGGTCCGGGACATACTTCAATTTCACCCATATACTTACAGCATCTTCCGCCCATGACACCTTTCATTCTGTTCTAGGCCTATTCACAGGGATGTTCAGATTGCTACACGAAGTGGGAGGGTAGCTTAGCCTCCGCTGCGTTAATGACCCGATTTTTACGCACATCGGTAGCGATGTTCGAGAGAGGGATGATGAGATTCTCATGACTGCGCACTATAAGCTCGTATATCCATTAAGAGCCTATTGGCCTCATCCATTACTCATAGAGATGCATAGATCAAAGCACTTAGTCAGATTAGAGTTGACATTGCCACTTTGCCCTTGAGGGGAGCATTCACTTTACGATAACCGATAGAGCTACGCCATTCACGTTTGATGATGATTTACCACACGAGGGTGGGATCAGTGTTCGATCCTTATTCATTGATATTTGCTTGTTCAAATTTGTGGTATTTGTATATCCCTCTTGGACAGCGGCTCACGCCTGAGCGTCTATCAGATTAGCTATTGCCATTGCAATTGGATTTTCATCGACTAATTTTGGGCCTTCTTCACAAACTGTCAAAGCTTATGATGGGACTCAGAGGACAGTTATGGGCATACTCAATACACATGTCATGATTGGGTCAGTCAGATACTCCATACTATTTCAGGTTTTGAGGATTGATCATCCACGCCCCACAGCACTGCTTCTTGGTAAGCCCCTTGGATTCATAAGTGAAGATTTCTTCATACCATCTTCAGCCGTCGAGTTGAAGTTAATCTGGCGAGGGCGCATTATCCGCGATCTGATCCCAGCGAGATCTTGTTACTTCTTTTTGAGCCCGTGTTACATATGCATCGGTATAATGAGGATGACCTACATTTGACCGAGTTTACTTTCGATGAGGTTCAGGTTGTCAGTTTAGAGGATGACCACGAGACACAGTGCCTATGTCAGCTTCTCGATCGACCATGGCCCGTACTTTGGTACTTAGTATGATAAGAGCATGTCACATATGCACAGCTTAGAGGTTGGAGTCACATGGCAAAGACGTGCGAGTTTACTTTACAATTGATCGCGGCATACCACGGCCAGGACAGGTTACACTCCTATAGAGAGGATGATGCATGTCGCATGCTTGCAGGCTGTGGCCGAATAGGGTGATAGCTCGCTGTCCCCAGGGTTCCGATTCGATTATCCCTCCCCCGTATACCTTTTAGTTGGCTAACTGCTTTGTGGGTCGAGCATGCACCGGCCTGAAGTGCGATCATGCTTTGAAACGAGATAGGATCCAAGGCATCCAGCAGGCCTTGGGACAGATGTGTTTGAGGTCCCCAAAATGGTAGGCTGGTGCCATGACAGGCGCACCCCCATCACTAGGCCGGGCTAGTGTGTTCTCTATGTGTTTCCCCGAGGAGGTCCCTGATTATGACCTACCTATGGATTTGGGGGATGATACTGATGGAGTGACTCTTCCTGATACTTACATAGACGAGATGGACATGATAGGCATAGGCCGTATCATAAATCTGACCTTGCGAGCCACGAGTGCAGCACGACATGTTTAGAGTTTACGTGTGATTTTGAGGATGTAACGCTTTATGATGCCTATGTTGATGCAATGGACATTATTGGCAGCAGCCACCAGTTTGGATACAACCCCACAGGGCGCTACATTTTTATATGTTTGGGATTTCTATGCTAGAGATAAATGATGATGATGGACTTGTTGCTACTGATATTATTCATAATACTGTTTCTCTTGAGGGAGCATCCGACTCTATGGGCCCACCTCTTTTTTTTTACACTATGTCCGGGTTTGTCACCCGATTTGATGATATTTCTTATGGTAATAATGACATGAGTATTTTCAGTGTACCTATATCCGACATTTTCCTTTAGTTTGCACCACCATCACCTAACTTTATATATTTGATGTTGATGTGGGGGAACACAGAATGACCCATTGGGTGGCTAGTCGGGTATGATTCGTCACAGTGGCATGCACCGTTCGGTCAGAGCCCGAATGGCGGATCAGAAATAAGAATCCGAGGCAGAGGCCCCATTGGGACTCTTTACTGTTTGTTTTTCTCATAAATGAACCACTTACTGTGGGTATAAAATTATTGTAATAACAAAATCATTTACATATCTGAAAAGAACTACCACTTGGGAGTGGTGTCCATCAAAATCTATACACATATCTTGAATCCCATTTACATATACAAAAAGCTGTACTTTTACATTTTACAAATCGGGACCTTGGGACATACTGTGATGGGCCTTCTCTTAGTGTGTGGCTGAGTTGTATCACGGAAGATCGCGAGATGTCCTCCCTTTGTACCTACGGATTAAAAACCCGTGCTCTCGCTTTACGGCTTAATGAAACATATCACTTATAAATTATCTTTGGTACACATGCATTTTATCTTGATTATATAATAAACATATAACGATGCAGATATCAGAATCTTCATGAATTCATATAACACATTTACATACATAATTATCCTTATAACAAACTTATGCTTGTTCAGATCTCTCGTATCTGATCTTGAACTTATACTTTTCGGATCTTACACTTGTAAATGGTTATTCTTATTAGATCTCAGTAGGTCACATACTTATACTTATCTCATTAGGACACATACTTATACTTATCTCATTAAAACACATACTTTATATAGATTTCCTCGTATGCGATCACGAGCTTATACATATACTTCTACTTATCTCAGTAGGACATACTTATGCTTATCTCTTGAAGGACACATACTTATTCAGATTTCTCAAAGGACATATATATCGGACTTATACAGATACTTATCTCAAACTTATAATTATTCAGATCTCCCAAAGGACATCTACTTGAACTTACATCGGACTAATATTTGTGTATTCGAGGATCTCTCGTAGGAGTTCTGAGGCTTAGACCTTTGCGAGAGGTGCAGTAAGGTACATGAGCGTATACTTATACTTCATATCTTATACTTATACTACGGAGCATATCCTTGTTTTACGGATCTTATACTTGTATTACGGAGCTTATTCTTATATTTCGGATCTTATACTTGTATTACGGGGCATAGACTTGTCTTACGGAACTTATACTTGTGATACGAGCATATACTTGTCTTACAAATCTTATACTTGTGTTCTGAGCTTATTCTTATATTTGAGGATCTTATACTTGTATTCACAGACATATATTTGTCTTAGGAACTTATACTTGTATTATAGAGCATATACTTGTCTTATAGATCTTATAACGTATTCACAGGCTTATTCTTGTATTTGAATCTTATACTTGTATTACGGAGCTTATTCTGCATTTGGATCTTATTCTTGTATTTGGATCTTATGCTTGTTCATACTCTTCTCGAATCATTTTTCTTTCTTTTTCTTTTCACATTTCATTTGATTTCACATATATTTATAGAAATCGGCGATGCGGCGAGATTGATTGTTGAATCATGTCTGTTGTCGACCGATAGTAATGTGATCTCACATTCAATATTGCAATCTGCATATACTATAGAAGTCGGTATTCCACGGCCAGTTCGAGTTGTTGAATCATGTCACATTTGTCATTCGGTAGCAATGTGATCTCACATTCAATATTGCAATCTCACGCTATGGTATAGAAGTCGACATTCCGCGACAAATTCGGTTATTTGAATCTTGTCACATTTGTCATTTAGTAAGCAATGTGATCTCACATTCAATATTTTGATAGTATTGCTGCCAAGTGAGCATTCGCGATAGATTCGGTTGTTGAATCGCGCCGTGTTTGTCGTTTAGTAGCAATGTGATTTATGGAACGAGATCGGGCGTGTCTGCGTGCGAGTGTTGTAGCGCTGGCGGGTGCGAACGCGATCGAGCGATGTACTCATTAGTTCATGTATTTTCATATCATTACCGTTATCTTTTACGGATTATATGTGATAATAATCATATATAACTTAACCTCGTATGTGTTCATGACATGTATTGCCTTTCATGTTCATGTTCATGTTTTGATTCGTTTTCGCCATTTCATATCATATTCATGTTTCATAGACACATCTATACATGTTGCATTTCCTATAATTTTCTTGTTTCATGCCTATTACATATGGCATTTCATACACTTGTAAAGTATGATGCCTATTTACACACACATCATTCATGTATTCTTGTTCCTCTATGAATCCACTTTACTTAGAAATTGGAATCATTCCAATTGAATCATCCAAACTAAAGTTATGGCATTTTCATGCCAAACTAGTTAGTTTACCGATATTACACTAGGGACAGTTTATAATACTCATTTTTCAAGGTCTTAACTTCATACCTGACATTAGTTCTTTGTACTCCTTTGAATCTAAGGTGCTAAGGGTTCTTCTCCAATTGGAATCACCCAATCGGAGCACCGAAACTCAAGTTATGTCCTAAACAATCGGAATTTACTCTAGTAACCGAATGAGACCATAAATTGACTTGAACACTTAAGCCCACTTTGAGGGTAGATTTTTGGGCCACATAGAATCAAATTTGGGTGCCTATTTAATAGTGTTTTGTTCTCCTTGAAGTCCTAGTTTAATAGCCATGAATCACTCAAAATCGAATAAGAAATGACGAGTTATGTCCAAAATCACGAACAACGGTCCAAAACATAGCAATGGTACGATGCGATACCCCGAGTTGATCGAAAACACTTATAATTGCAGAATTACCCTCTATTTGGTACTGCCACCCCCTCGAAAATTGAGGAAAATGTTCGTTTTCTCCCATTTTCCATATTTTACTACCCAGACCAACTCGATACTCGATACACACCTCAGAAACCACTCCCGTATTCATCTGTAATGGTGGTTTAGAATTTATATCAAACCCTAGGTAAAGTCCGAGAACCCATACCAAAGTCCACCATCTTTATACAAAAACATAGAATTAAGGATTCATGCTTTATATTAACCAAGCTAGAGTTTTTCAACTCCAATTTCATTCAAACCTAGGGTTAGGATCAATTCACAACTAAACCACTAAGTTGTAACCCATAAAAATCTCTAGAAATCCATACAAAACCATAAGATCCTTGCTCCATTTTAAAATCCATACAAAAATCTGCTTGAAATCCATACCTTTCTTCTTGGCTTCTCCTTCTTCGCTCTTCTTCCCTTCTTGGCCTTCACGGTTTGCTCTCTTTGGAGACCCAAAAAAATGAGATATTTTGTTGTCTCAAGCTCTTTTCATACTTAATCTTTATAGTTATTGCACATAGGTCCTCCAACTTTCTAGTTATTGCTTTACAACTTAAGTTATATTCTAATTTAGCCCACACTCTTCTTATCTTATGACTTTTCGTATTATCCTTTTTGCTTAAGATTACAAATTTGTCCTTGTGTGTATAAAAATTTTAGTTTCTCAATTTTCATGTTTCGCATTTAAATCACGAAACATTCAAACTATGCCTACAAAATACCCTAAACATGTCGAAAACAACTAGGGTATATTTCGGGGTGTTACATACAGAGGACATGAAAGTTACATGCATTACGGTAGCCTGAGGAGTTGATAGATTTTGAGACAGGATCGGCTAGGGGAGATTAGGATTGGCTCTTCCCTATCTCTAATGAGAGGAAGTAGATTGGTTACCTACTCGGGTGCCATAGGATGTATTTCATGGTCATATGAGGACATACTTTAAGCACCTTGAATCCTCTGTTGTGAGTATCACAAGTTTCTACCACATCTTCAGGCGATTAAAGCGAAATTGAGGAGACTACACCCTCGATGGGTTGCGAGTTGAGGAAGAAATTCAAAAGCAACTTAGTGCTGCCTTCTTGTTAGTGGTTGAGTATCCTGAGTGGCTAGCTAATGTCGTCCTTGTTCCCAAAAAGGATGGTAAGGTTAGAGTTTGTGTAGACTTTCGTGATCTGAACAAAGCTAGTCTTAAGGATGATTTTCCCCTCTCACACATTGATATGTTAGTTTACAGCACTGTAGGACATTCGATGTTGTCCTTCATGGATGGATTTTCTAGGTATAATCAAATTATGATGGCTCCAAAGGTTATGGAGAAGACTTCTTTCCTTACTAAGTGGGAGTAATTCACGCTCTTAGGGTTAAAGAAGCCATTTGGGTTGAAGAATGCAAGAGCCACTTATGAAACTCTCTTGCCTCTGTTCATGACCACGATACACGAGAGATGTGAGGTATATGTGGACCACGGTATAGTGAAGTCCCAGAGACATGGCGGATCAGTGCCTTACAGAGGGGTTCTTTAAGAGGATCAAGCGTTTCGAGTGCGAGGTTGGACCCCGAAGTGCACGCTGGGGTGGTAACCAAAATTCTTCCGGGACGCGTGTTAGTGAGCGGGGTATAGAGAGGTTAATCTGAAAAGATCAGAACCATACTTAACATACGCCGAGGGTGAGAGAGATCGGAGCTTTCTAGGCGGATTCTACCGATTATATCGATCGTTTCATTGCTAAACTAACAGACATATGTGAACCTATCTTCCGTCTTCTGAGAAAGAACCAGCCTACAGTTTGGAATGATGATTGCCAGCGTGCGTTTGAGAAGATTAAGGAGTGTCTCCTTTCTCCTCGAATTTTAGTGCCTCCTATACCAAGGCACCCTTTGCTTTTGTATTTGTCAGTTTCAGACATCGCTTTAGGATGCATGCTAGCTCAGCTCAATGATTCAAGGAAGGAGCAAGCCATCTATTATCTGAGTAAGAGGATGCTAGAATATGAGTGCAAATACATTATGATTAAGTGCCTCTGTTTGGCATTGGTTTGGGCCACTAGGAGATTGAGACGATATGTGGCGAATATTCCATGCTTTTTGGTCTCCACAATTAAGTCCTTGAGTATCTTATTTGATAGGCTGCATTACGACTAGTAGGCTCATGAGATGGTTAATGCTGACGAGTTTGATATTCGATGTCCACCACGAGAAATCGATAAAAGGAAGTGTTGTTGCAAAATCATCACGGCTTCTTTTGCACGTATCAGATATGACCAGATTAGTATTAGTTTCCTTGATGAGCGATTTGTCCGTGACCGATGTGTGGGGATGTGGTTGTACTTTGATGGTGCTACCAATCGGTTGGGGTTTGTCATTGGTATCCTATTAATATCACCTCAGGGTGATCATATTCCCATATCAGTCTGGTTGACATTCTCTGATCATCATCGGTTGAGAAATAATATAGTTGAGTTTGAGGCTTGCAATACGGGCTTAGAGACTGCACTTGATCTTGGAGTTAGACAATTGGAGATCCACAGGGATTCCAACTTGGTTATTCAGCAGACTCAGGGTATTTGGAGGACTCGAGATGAGAAGTTGAAGCCCTACCATGCTTACTTGGATTTGTTGGTTGATATGTTTGATGAGTTGGCCATATGTAATACGCGCAGGAAGCGGAGAATCGATTTGTTGATGCGTTAGCCACCTTGAAGCCTGTAATTGAAGTTCTACTTGGGAGGTAACTGCACAACCATTGTTGATCGAGATTCAGGGTCACCACCCGACTACTTTATTATTTGAGTTATAGATGTGGGATCAGATGTTTGCCACGAGTGCCGGTGTTGCCAGGTTTAATCATCGGCCTTACACAGAGTTAGCCTGACGATGAGAGAGCATTGAGACATTTGCGCGGAGTTTGTTGTTTGTAGGGATGCACTTATGGGAGATCACCCAGTTGTGTATTGTTATTATGTCTGAAACGTGCCTTTAGATCGGTGATGAGAGGTTCATGCACGAGAGTCTATGGCCCACATGGGAGGTCCTTATGCTGTAGTGAAATCATGAGGTACCGGCTACTTTTGGTGACCATTGGGACGGAATGTTGCCAATTTATCTGAGAGATGTACGGGTGTCGGATCTGCGGAGACTTGATACACATGCAACCTTCTGAGTTGCATGCACTCACATCCCCTTGGCCATTTTCAAGATGGGGTATTGATATTATTGGGAAGATCTCACCCAAGTCTTCCAATGAGCATGAGTACATTTTAGTTGCCAGTGACTATTTCACCAAGTGGGTGGAAGCTGCTTCCATGTTAGATTGACGGCAGCCAAGGTGGCCAAATTCACCATATCGCACATTATCTGCCAATATGGGGTCCCTCACGAGCTAATTTCTCATAGAGGGGTACATTTCAGGGGCGAGGTGGACACGTTGATTCAAGAGTATGGCATTCAACATCACAGATCGTTTGCGTACAGGCCACAGACTAATGGGACAGTTGAGGCGCGAATAAGAATATCAGAGAGGATTTTGAGAAAGATGGTCGAGACTTCTTGGGATTGGTCAAAGAAGCTCCCTTTTGCGTTATGGGCTTATCGTACCTCTATTGGAGCTACCCCATATTCTTTGGTGTATGGTATGGAGGCAATGCTACCTATTGAGATTGAGATGGGATCTTTGAGAGTAGCACTAGAGCATCAGATATATGAGGCGAGTGGAACCCGATCTAGTTATGATCGACAGCACTTTGGATGAGAGGAGATTAAGGGCAACGGATCATGTTGGGCCTATCGGAGGGAAGATATTATGCATTTTAGAAAAGGGTCAAGCCTAGGAAGTTTCAAAAAGGTGACCTAGTCTTAAAAGTCCTAAAAGGGATTGATCGACAACCACAGAGGCAAGTTTAGGCGGAGCTTGGAGTGGGTCGTATGTTGTCGAATTTGACCAGAGGGGCTTGGCCTAGCTAACTGACCTAGACGGAAATCAGTTCACGGAGCCAATCAACGTGGATCAGCTAAAGAAGTTTTATGCGTGAGATCATGGTCAAATGATGGGTTGCCATCACTTCGAGTAGCCATATTCCCTATTGCACACCCATAAATTGATATATCTTATTGCTAGCCCTTTGAGCCTCATGCGGTTTATTATGACCTTTTTTTTTCATTCAGTCTTGCATACTTTTCGACCTGAGTTGGGGTCTACCTATCAGCTTTATGTTATTAATTGAGATCATGAGCATTGTGTCATTTTTCGTTTGTTCTTTCTTGCATCATTACCTGTTTCTTTTCTTCTCCATTTTGCATCTTCACTTTTCTTGCCTTTAAGTTTTGTTTCTATCATCTTGTTTCTTTTCACTTTTATTTTCCCTTGCATGATGATGACATGCTCATGTCCCGGAGCTATAGGTTAGGCTGGTCACACCCTTCGTTCCACCCTTAAGGTTTGATCCATGAGTCTTAGTTTTAGGGGACCATTTAGGTTTAGGATTTGAGGTTCATAGGTTAGATTGTGCTAGTGTGGCATTTATCTTACTTTGTTGGTTGTTCGATGCAGAAAAAAAAATGAAGAAAAAGAAAAAAGAAAAGAGTTACGCTCATTCGATATTCACTTCACTAGTATTTGGGATTAGCATGGTTTTCCGACGGTATTATGGCTTGATCATCAGAGATCATTTTGGATTGAGGGACTTATTTTTCTTCTGAAAGGCGAGTGAGAGCATTGTATGATCCTTTTCTCACCATGGATTCGGGCGACACATTGGGAGTGAGGTTTGGGTTTCTTTGGTATCCTGGATCATTGTCTACATCACCATTCCTATTTTATGGTGACTTGCCTCAATTTGGCATCCTCGGGATGAGTGGTTCGTCATCATCACTCATTGCTACACTTGTATCCCACCTTGTTTCCCTACTTTCTTCTACATCCCTTTTCATTTTCTTCTATCCTCATTGATCGTCATCTCGCTTCATGAACAACGTGTCATTTGGTGTACATCACCTGTGTTGCTTGCCCTTTATTCACTTATGTGTTGGTCGAAATTAAGCTTTGCTCACATGATTCTCAGGCATTTGGCATTCACGCATAAGGGTTTGGCATTATCTTTTGGAGTATTTAGGCCATTGTTTATCATTTCATTAACCTTTCACCTGCGCCTACATTGTAGTCGAGTCTTAAGATCACCATGAGGCCATGAGATCACGTGTTTCTTCGCGCATTTTATGTAGACGAGTTAAAGATCCTCTTGATTAGATATTGAATGTTGACATGTGTCTACATTCTTGGGGTGTCCGAGAGGGTCACATAATTGTCTTTCCATTAAGTTTCTTACCTCAAGTCCATGATCAAACACGGATGATATAGAGAGTTGGGACCGTTGATGGAGCCTTAGCTTGATGCTTTGACATGTTCACACTGAGGCATACCCTTATCTTTTCATGCTGGCTTTGGCTCTTACACATGTACACAAATAGTTCGTTTCGTCTAAAGACGTTTTGGGCATCAGAGTTTTAGTAAGCCCCGTATTCAACTTGGTTTCTTCATACAATAGAGCACTTTTTAGAGCTAACCGGGGATCAGATTCACGGTATTCATTGACCCAGCAGGGATGTGCATACTGGGGCATTCCCCCATTCATTGTCTTGTTTGCTCGTGCAGACGATTGGGTTTTCAGTGATGTATTTCAGGGTTTTCATCGAGATATTTGAGCTTCAGATGTACATACAGGGGCATACCCCTATCAGTTGTTAGTGGATATTGGATGTTGTGTCACACCCAGTCCGGTGAAGTAGATTAGGCGGATCGAACCTAGTTCAGTGCGAGACCATATACTAGGACTCTTTATCTGTTTTTTTTTTTTTTAAAGCCGAACTTGTACCTGTGGGTATGGCCCACATCTTATAACAGAATCAAAATATCATATCACATACTACAAAGAACTACCACCGGAGTGGTGCCCGTAAAAATCTATACACATATACTAAGTCCCATTTTGATATACAAAGCGTATTTTACATTTACAAATCGAGCAGATTCACATGTAGTAGACATACTAGTGTGTTGGCCGGTGAATGCGGATGTTTTGAGACGTCTTTTCCTGCTACCTACAACGATTAAAACCCGTCTTAAGCTTTACGCTTAGTGGGAAACATATCTTATAACTTATGCGATACACATGCATTTAGGCGAGATCATGATAAACATATAAACGAAACAAATATCGAAATCTTCATGAATTCATATAATCCAATTGTATAACGAGGTCGAGATCATATTCGAGCAAACTTAGACATATCTGATGGCAGAGCATCCATTTCGTCTCTTTTACATGTATCCATGACTTTCTCGGGTTTTAGGTCATTTTCCTATTCATGTCATTTACATAGTGCAATACTACTTGTACCTTGTGACTTTGCAGGAATTTTACATCTCCCATAGGAGTATAGAGTCTAGACAGAGATACCCGTACATATATAGTCAGAACGGAGCTGAATTCCTTTTTATTCAAATTTGCATGGTTTATGTTCCATGACTTTATTATACAAATCGAAAACATATAACTTATCACGAAGGAACCCGCATTAGGTTCATCTTGGTTCATATCTCGAAGGACACATTTCTTATTCATGTTCCTGCGTATGCGATCACGGAACCCATACATATACTTAGACGAAGTGCTTATTCACATACTCATATTTATCAAGCTTATACTTGCCCGATCTCCCATAGGAGTTACAAAACTTATGCTTATACGAAGTACTTATACAATCTTGGTACTTATGTCTATCTCGAGGATCTCGTAGGAGTTTCTGAGAGATATTGAGAGCGTATCTTGGTATTGCGGAACTTATTCTTATACGGAAGTACGTAAATTACTACTTGTTCAAATGTCCTAAGAGGCGCACACTTGTGCTTATATCAAATCTTATACTCCTTGGGAGTATCCGTAGATCTTCTTGAGTTTATCACTATCCGGGAGCTTATACGAATGCAGTGTCACTGAGATTAATCGGTCTGATACGTAGGTACTACATAAACAAGTCTGAGGTACATTGGATCTTTACTCTTATTCTTTATTGAGTCTTATCATATAAGCATTTGACTAACCGGACGATCATAAGAAGTGAGTAGGACCGCGACCGCGATAAATTGCGAGAGGTCTGTCTGATCTTGGGTGTCGTAGAACCCGACGAGGAGTACCAAAGTGCGAACGAGTCTTTGTAGCACTAATCGGGAATGTAGAAATCTTGAGCAGGAGTCTTTGTAGCACTAATCGCGAGAGATCTTAGAGTGCTAAACGGAGATGTACTTTTTGCCCACGTAACGAGTCTTGTAGCACTCTTGAGGTGTCGAAGCGTGATCATATGTGTCTTATCTGTTAAATGCTCCAGGTCTTAGCAGTCTACAGAATTTATATGTGTTTTCTGAGCTTATCATTTTATTCTTTTCTTCTATACTCCTCTCCATATCAAATCTACGTATATTGCTATTTCTTGGTAATATCTATCTCTTTTCTTATCATGTATTCCAATTGACTTTAACGAGCTATTAGTACACTTGATACCTGACAATCAAAATGTTCAGATGTGGATACGAATGCCATTAAATAGCATATGGTTAGATTCTAGACTCAATGAGATTTCCATAGAGTCGAGAACGCACACACAAAGCAGATCTACTTGAAGAGTTATGCACATTGCAAGCCGAAAAGAAAATCAGCAACTTGTAGCAATTGCAGTAGCAGCAGCAGCCACTGTATTTTTTCATTTTCAGACTTATTATAAGCTCAATATTGTATTAAGCTCTATATGGATGGATTCTAGACTCAATGGGCTTTCCATAGAGTCCAAGAACACCTAAAACGGAGTTCGGACGAAGAAGTTATGGTCGTCCGAAGTTGGAGGGTTAACATTGGGCAGGGGCTACGCTATAGCGTACCCGAGGATGCACCCAGCCACGCTACAACGTGGCTTCCACGCCCCGGCGTTCCAGAGAGCTCCTTGGAAGCTCCGGAACACGCCATTTTTTGACCCAAAATCATCCCAGAACAGCCCTTATCCATCGGCAACAATATCCTCCCAATTTAGGCCACATAACATGCCACAAACACGGCACCAAAACCATTATACAATCAATCCCAAATCACCCCAAACGTAGGAATAAGCCAAACTTCCATATCCGCCTGGAATTTCTCAATCCATCCTCAAAGGGGAAGATTCCATACTCCTAACAAGTAATCACACTCTCTAACACACTCAAACCACAGCTTCGAGGAGGAATTTCATATAAAAGTCAACAAATTCACTCTTCGGTCCTAGGTAGTCATACTATCATATGTCTTTCAGAACTCATAACCTATCTTTATCACATTCTGTGTTCATGACATTTTACCTTTCATCTTCATGTTCATATTTCCGTTCGTTTTCATTTTTCATAACATATTCATGTTTCATGAACAAATCTTACATATTTCATTTCATACTTTTCTTGTCTCATACTGCCTGGACATATGGCATTTCATATATGAAACGATATGATGTATCATATTCACACATCATTCATGTATTCTTGTCCCTATATGAACTATTTTACTTAGAATTAGATCATCAGGAAACTAAAGTTATGGCATTTTCATACTTGACTAGTCAATTCTGGAATTACACTAGGGACAGTTTGTAATACTCACATTTTTCCGAGTCTTAACTTCATATTTGACACTGTCTCTTTGTACTCTTTTAAAGCTAAGGACCTAAAGGGTTCTCCTCCAACTAGAATCACCCAAAATCAGGCACAGAACTCAGAATTCGTCAGAGGCTCCTGTGGGATACACTATGTTCAAAAGCTGAGCAATTTGGCTTGAACACTTGCCTCACTTCAGTGAATTTTAGGGCCACATAAAATCATAATTTGAAGGTATCTATTTCAGGATGTTTGGTTCTCCTTGAAGTCTATTTTAACCATCAACTTGAATCACTAAAATCGAATCATAAATGAGCAAGTTATGGCCAAAATACGAACACTAGTCAAAACAGAAAAAGCAGTATTCTTTTGTACATGTTCGAAATTTGCCGAATGTGGGTTTCTTCACTTTTTCCATATTTTACCTAAATCAACTCAATACTTTATATACACTTCAAAGCCACTCCCAAATTCATCTTGAGAATCTCAATTTTACTCACTTCATCTTTCATTACACATGCTCGCTTTAAAATCTTCCATGAATTTCTCCCAAACAAATCTAATATGAGTGTAGCCAGTATTAGATTTCATTCAATTAAAATATAGGTTAAGATCAATTTCTAACTAAACCCCGAGGTTGGAACTCATAAAATTTCTAGAATTCCATACAAAACCATAAGATCCTTACTTTCCATGTCATATCCATACCAAAAATCATGGAATCCATACAAAACTTTAGAATTTCCATACCTTTTGGCTCCTCCCTCTTCTTCCTCTTCTTCTTCTTCCTCTTCCTCTTCTTCTCAACCTTTAACAGTATGGCTCTCTAGTTTGGGGAGACAAAGAGAGGCCGTTATTTTGTCTCCCTCCCCCTTTACTATAATTAACTTTATCTTATTTGCCTCTTTGTCCTCCATCCTTAGTAATTACTTCAATTCATGTTATTTCTACTTTGGCCTCAAATCTTGTTAACTTATGACTTTTAAGCCCCTTTTTGGACAAATTCCGATTTTATCCTTAAGTCTTGTAAATTTTCGGGTCTCTCGTTTCCATGTTTCGCATTTAACTCACGAAACATTTAAATTGTCACCTACAAAATACCTAAACATGTCGAGCGACTAGGGTATATTCGAGGATGTTACGTATGGATTAGTGAGGAGGGATTTTCCTCGAATTAATGTTTGTAATATTTCAAGGTTTGTGACTTTGACTTTGTAATACACAATGGTGGGTTTCTAACATGGTATTGATGCCTTAGACTGGGGCATAGCCCCTTCTTTACGCCTTTGGACACATTCTATCCCTTCTTTTTGTTTTGGGTTCTTCTACATCATGCCCTGATTCGTTCCTTGGCCCCAGTTCTCTGAAATGTTTCTGATTCAAATCATTAACGTTTGAGTTCTCCGATGCTCATACTGATTCAATCCCTTTGTTTTGATTCGAGGTTCTTAGGTATCGTGCTTGCGGTCAGTCCTTTGGCGCTGATTCTGGGTTCTGGCATTGCGCCCGGATTTGATTCCTTCCTTTTGTTTCGAGTTCTCCGGCATCGCACCAGGATTAGATCCCTTCATTTTGTTTCGAGTTCTCGTGCTCGTGCCCGGTTAGACCCTTCATTTTTGTTCGGGTTCTTGACGCCGTACCTAATTCGATCCCTTCTTTTGTTTAGGTTCTCGTCGTGCCCCGGTCGATCCCTTTTTATGTCGGGTTCTCGGCATCGTGCGGTCGATTTTTATTTTTATTTACCGAGGTTCTCCGGCTATCGTGCCCGATTTGATCCCTTCTTTTGCTTCAAGTTCTCGGCATCGTGCCACGGTTCGTATCTTTTACGGAGACTCGTGTGAATTTTCCTCATCTTCCTCGGCATCATGAATGAGCATCGCTTATCTTTTTCAGCATCGCGTCCGGCTTTCTCTTATCTTTTATGGCATCATGTCCTGATCACTCATCTTCCCAAGCATCGTGCTCGGGTTTCTAGTGAATCCTTCGAGTCATGGCAACTCGATTTCGATTAAGCCTTGGTCTGGGTAAAAGAACCAAATTATTTAGTCATATGGGTTCTTCACTAGAGTTCATTTCACTCTTGCATCGCTTGCACTTCACACCCACGATTCACTCATTCATTCAATCTACTGAAGAGAGGCATATTTGTAGACCCTCAATTCTGTCCCTCAACACTTGCATTTATACTATGGGTGTCACACTCATCGTTCTCATATGGCACCGTTAGGGCCCTTTTAGGCTTAGTCGATCTCCGAGTCTCGAGTGGGCTTGTATGTGGTCCATTGAGTGCGTATATAGTTCAATTCGAAGTGCCATCATGGCTTCATTTTTCAGTTGTTGGCATTGTGCCATAGGAAGCAAGTGGGGCCCCCGAAGTTTTAACTCAATCGGAGTTTATTGGAGTATGTCGAATTAGGAACACTTGGGCTTGTTTCGATCATATCTCCCTCATCCGAACTTGGAATCGTTCACCTTTCTTCTTTTTTTATGGACTCCTTGTTCTCCAAGGAATATTCTGTAAAAATTTCAAAAATTTTCCCAACCGGCTCGACCAATCCTCAAAGTTTCTGTTTCGGCAAAATCCATTGAATCATGTCTGAATTTGGAGCACTTGGGCTTAATTCGATCATATCTCCCTCATCCGAACTCAAAATCATGCACTATTTCTTTTGTTGGATTCCCTACTCATTGAAGAATTCTATGAAAAAAATTGAGAATTTTTTATTAACCAGATCAACCAGTTGGGAACCAGCTCAACCGGTTCGACGGATTTCAATTAAAGTTCATTATTGGAGCAGGTCCGAATTCGGAGCACCCGAGCTTGTTTTGGTCAATCTCTTTCATCTCAACTCATGTCCTTTTCTTTTTTTTTTTTTGGTTTAGTATTTCTTGAACGATACGTCAAATTTTCAAAATTTTTCTCGTGACTCGGCTAGATTGGCATCCTAGTACTGTCGGTTCTTGAGCCAACTTGTGTATAACTTTGTTTTGGTAATTTTGGAGCTAAATCCCTACATGGATTGGGCCCATAAGCTCTAGATCCGGGCTTGGCGGTATTTTGGGTCCATTTTGGGCTTTGGCAGGTTACTTGCGACCATATGAATCCATATGGATCCAGTTAAAAACAAGCTAAAGCTTGAGAGATTAGCTTGCATGGGAATTGGTGAGGAGAGTTATTAGGGAGTATGGTTTCGAGGCTGAAGGAGCTCTTTCCAGAGTTTGAAGGTGGAAAACACCAGGTGGGCTCAGATTCTTAGGTTGGAATCAGTATAAAAGGAGGAAAAAATCATAGTGTAGTCACCTTTTTTGGCACTTTTACGAGGGAGAGACTCGGTTTAGGATTTTACGGTTCTGGGTAAAGTGTCTTTTGATTTAAGGAGCGAGAGGTCATACCAAGGAGTCCTATAGAGTGCTAAGACAAGAGTTAAGTGTGAGGAGAAATAGAAACAAAGAGAAGAAACAAAGATAAAGTGAAGAGACTCTGTTTGAGGAAGGTTTACAGTCACGAAAGTCGAAATTCTTTGGCATCCGCAGGTGGCTCTACATTTTGTGGAAGAGTGAAAGAAGCAGAAGTAAGACCTGGATCCTTGCTCCACTTTATTTCATATCTTGTTCTCTATGCTCTGATCCTTGAATAAAATATATCTCTTTCTTGGCGCTTTAAGCCACGATTTATTAGGTAAAGCGATGGTCATAGGACTAAGATTTCGGTTGGTAAGAAAGGCTCATTGACATACGTATATTTTATTTTGATAATCTCCTTGAGACCTTCGAGGAGTCTGCAGTTATGATAAGCGTAGGACTTCCATGGAGTCATCATTCCTTTGAATTGAATGGTACGGTTTTCATGCTCATACTGGGGGAAGGTTCAACAGGTTCTGCTAGGCAACACCGGTTTTAGAAAACACATTGGATTATTTGCGTCAGTTCTCACTCATTAGGGGTCAGTTGAGGAATGTTATGACAAATTTTTAGAACTGTTCTTGACCATATCGACTGGTTAGGGAATCGGATCAGCCAGTTCATTAGGTATCGTTTTCAGGAACAACTATTAAGGTACTTTGCATTGTTTTGGTCAGTTCTCACTCATTCAGAGCAGGAATTGTACACCGTTTGTTTTTTTTTTTTTATTTCTTACTCTTTAAGGAATATTCTGACAAGGTTTCATAATTTTTCTCAACCGTTTGAACGGTTAGCGGAACGGATGTAGGTTAATAGCGAGGTCTGCTAAGCGATCTCGGTTAGGAACACGCATTAGCCGTTTCAATTGGTTCTCACTCGTCCGTGCTCGGAATTGAGTGATGTGTTTTTTGTTCGATACCTTAATATTTGAGGAATTTTTTGACAAGGTTTCAGATTACCTCTTACTTGGGATCGGCCCGATTCAACAAGTTCTGCACTACAGCTCACTAACTCTACCATTTATGAGGAACACCTTGGCTTGTTTCAATTGGTTCTCACCCATCTAGGCTCATAATTGAGCACCGTTGCTTTTTTTAAATTCCTGATTCATTGAGCAATTTTTTGACAAAATTTGGGAATTTTACTCAACCAACTGAACTGGTTGAGAACCGGTTCAACCTATTCCGCAAAAGGACTATGGGCAGCCCTCAATTTTGGCTTCTTTTTTTTTTTTTTTTCGAGCCCGAATCCATTGAGGCTCAAACCCATTTGCTATGGAGCACTTGTTAAATGTTTGAGTTTATGTTTGGTTTGAGTTAGTGTGAGCCCATTTTGGAGTTATGGGCATTATGGTCTAAGTAAGTCTAGTTTGATTTGTATGACGTTTGGGGAGTCACTTACCTCGTTTCAACCAACTTTCCTCCTCTTTGATACAAACTTTAATGCTTGATTCTGAATGCATGTTACCCTTTGCTGCAGTGCATGGCTAGGGATCAAGTGCGCACTTTGATTTAGGATTACGAGATTCATCGCATACATGGTGCTTAATCTTGAATGCTTATTAAGTGTTTATGTGTGTTGGACTAATCTCTTCTACAGCGCATGGATTAGGACCTCAAGTATGTACCATTTTCTTTTACTGGTTGAGTTTATATGCATGCTAGATACCGAGTTGGTTTGTGTGATTCATATCATCTACATAGCCTAAGGTCAATCGATCTTTGACCGTATGCTCCCGTGCCTTGATTCATTAATGGGGGCCAAGAGGTTCCATGCTAATAGGGGTGCTACCTTGCATGAGGTACCTTCCTAATAAGTAACCTGATCCTCGGACTCAGAAATCTAGTTTTCGTGGACCGCTTTTGTCACACGGTTCCCAGTCCGGCCGTTAGGCGGATGCGAGCAGTTCGAGGGTGCGAGACTAGGCTGGGACTCTTTACGATTTTTAAAGTAGAGGCGGTACTGTGGAATTTATGGCCCACATCTTATAGCAGTCAAATATCATATGCATACTAAGAGCTACCCTTGGAATTGGTGTCCATCAAAATCTAGACACATATAACTGAGTCCCATTTAAATATACAAAACTATGCTTTCACATTTTACAAATCGAGCCGCGGAACCTACCATGTAGTGAACCACTTACAAGTGTGTTGGCCCAGCTGTATGCGGAAGTCTTGAGATGTCTTCTCTTGTACCTACCGCAGTTAAAAACCCGTGCTAAACTGCAGCAGTGGGAAACATTTCTTAAACGAGAAACATAAATACGAGATGCTTATACCAATTGCCAGAGCTATATAGACTTATCCTTATTCAGACTTATACTTATCACATTCTGATCTTATACTTACTCAGGAATTACACTTATAGCAGACTTATCCTTATTTGGATCTTATACTCATAGCACTTATTCTTATCCGGGTCTTATACTTATAACAATCGGATCTTATACTTATAGCAGACTTATTCTTATTCAGATCTTATACTTATTCAAATCTCCCAAAGGACATATACTTGAACTTTCAGACTGATACTTATCTCCGTAGGATACATATTTATACTTATCATTTGTATCAAGCACCATACTTATTTAGGTCTCCCCGAATGACATGCTTATCGGAACTTATCTTGATACTTGTCTCGGACTTATGTATTTCGATCTCCCATAGAGGAGTTCTGAACTGTGCTTATCTGGTATGTCGGTATGGGTATTTATATCCTATCTCGGATCTCAGTAGGAGTTTCACGAACTATACTTATCCTACGGGTTTGCACTTGTTCGGAGGTGCCGAAGGTATCACGGAGATTCTGAGCATTATCTCTTTGGTTGCGGAACTTAATCTTATACGGGAGTACCCGTAAGTACTACTTGATCAATTGTCTGCTTTGATACCAACTTGTGTTGGTATCATATCCCAACAAGCCTTAGGTTAACGTATACCTATACTCATACGGGAGTACCCGTAGGTACTACGAAGTTTATCATTATCTGGAGCTTATACGGAGATACCCGTAGGTACTACGAAGTGATCGAATCTGAGGAAGGTACTCACGAACTTATATTGTGCCATTATCTTAAACTTGTACTACGAGAGCATATCCACGGCATTCACGGAACTTATACTTGTATTCTTGAACTTATTCTTTAATATTTTAAGATCTTATGCTCGTCTTCTGGTATATACTTATCTTCACCGGAACTATCGCGAGTATTCTGAGAACTTAGACATATGTTCCGGATCTTATACATGTCTTACGAACTATATATATATACTTATCTTCACGGGCTTATCTTGGTATTACAAAAACTTATTCTTATCTTCACGGATCTTATAATTGTGCGAAGGTACGTAGGTACGATAAGTGAAGACGGTCGGGGATCATATCACATACAAGGTCGGATCGGACTTTACTACAGTCCTGAGGCATTAGTCGCCGTAGAGTACAAATCACGAGATTCATTATACGGAAGTATTACGTAAGTCTGTTGGACTTATACTTGTTTCCATAACTTATTATTAATTCTGGATACAAAATTGCAGTAGATACTACGGACCTTAATCGAGATACGGGGTACCGTAGAGTACTGAGACGGAGATACTTATAACGAGGCTTATTATCATTCGAGACTCAGTAGGAATTCTGAGAGCTTATTCGGTCTGAAGTAGAAATAGTACTACGGAGACCAATCTGAAGTACTTTCAGATCTTTACTCTTATTCTTTATTCAATGTCTTATCATATGTATGTCTGACTACCTAGACCAATCATAAGAAATGAGTAGGGCCATGATACAATAGAGTACGAAGGTACAATACGATTACTAAGTGCCGTAGCACCATACGGGGCGATGCGCCGCAGCAGCGGGTCTGCGTAGCGGCGAAGTCTTGGGAGCAC